>CM052539.1:115992631-116055629 GCA_028533065.1 Trachops cirrhosus | reverse complement strand
AAAAAAAAAAAAAGAAATGGTAACTGAGAGAGCTGACAGTTCAGACCTGTACTGGGCATATTTCATGGAGGTTAAAGTGATATTGAATTTATTCTCCCCAGAATCTCTAACACTAAGATTTGCCTTCCTCTAGACAATTTCCTTTTTGTTTGAGCCTATGGAATTATTCACAAATTCACATTCTTTCATAAAATTATGTGCATGGTGGAGCACACTCTTAAGTGACCTCTCCAGTTAGGATTTTCAGAAAGTTCACGGACTTCCTGATTTGATTCCTTCTCCCACCCTTCTTGATTACCATTTGGCTATTATTTTTAAGACCTATAATGACTCAATTTTTAATTAAAATATTCATTTTTATTGTTTATTATATGAGGAGGCAAGACTGTAAAAACATCACTTTTGTACTTCCATTAATAAATATTAAGTAACAAGTAAAATAATCCAGACCTTGAAAGAGAAGAAATATAGACAACAACCTATAAAATCAGGACTTTTGTTCAGACTAGAAAATACTATACCATTTGGATTTTATTCAATTTTGATAAAAACATCAGTGAGAAGTCTCAATACCATATGTTTTGTCTCATTTAATCAATGAAGTTGAACCAAAAGAAAATCTAGAAAACATCATAGAAAAGTAGTTAGTATGTAATTTTAAATTTAAATTAACACAGCAGTGGCAGTGGCAGATCTCCTGTTTATTTTTTCTCTTTTTAAGGAATATACAAATGATGTAATTGCAATTTATAGTCCTCATGAATATTCCCAAATTAGATGTGGGTTGTTTTGAAAAAGTAAGAAAATTTCATTTTCTCATATTTATTATTTTTTGATAAAGTGAAATTGTTTCTTTTTATTTCTGTTTTTATTCACCATATGTGCACACAACTATGTGAGTGCCTATACCAATTTTTATTTAATAATATGGGGAATGCCAAAAGGATCTAATATAGTCAGTGAACTATTTTCGATGTAATAATAGTGAAACGTCTTCTATGCAACTCCTTAGATTCTTTTCTCTAAATTGATCTTTGTTCTCAGTTTATATCATACTTCTAAGGAAAAGTCATATGATACAGTAAATATCTAACAGATACCAAGATATGAGTCGGGGCAAAAGTAGGGTTACAGTTGTGAGTATGAAAAGTAATATAATAATAATAATAGAAGAATAAGCTCTGTTGCATATACTCATAACTGTAAATCTATTGTACTTTTGCCCCACCTGAATTTTTAAACTGGAAGGAATGCACAACAGGCCACAGTCTCCCAGCAAAGTATGAGACAAACTTTTTCTCTTTCATCTAAACCTATGGAGTATTTTTTTTTGCATGTACCAGTCCAGTTCTCCTAACACCGGTTATTGAAGAGACTGTCTTTACTCCATTGTATGCTCATGACTCCTTTATCAATATTAATTGACCATAAAGACATGGGTTTCTTTCTGGAGGCCTTATTCTGTTCCATTGGTCTATGTGTCTTTGCTTACGCCAGACTGTTTTGATATAGTGGCCTTGTAGCATAGTTTGATATCAGGTATCGTGATCTTTCTTATTTTGTTCTTCTTTCTCAAGATTGACAAGGCTATTTGGGTCTTTAGTGCTTTCATGTAAGTTTTTGGAATATTTGTTTCTAGAACTGTGAAGTATGTCATTGGTATTTTAGTGGGAATTGCATTAAATTGTGTAGATTGCCTTGTGTAGTATGGGCATTTTAATGATGTTAATTCTTCCAATCTATGAACAGGGTATATGCTTCCATTTATTTGTATCATCCTCAATTTCTTTCTTCAGTGTTCTATAGTTTTCCAGATACAGAGTTTTTACCTCCTTGGTTCAATTTATTCCTACATGCTTTATTTTCATTTTTGCTGTTGCAATAGTAAATGGGATTGTTTTCTTAGCTTCTCTTTCTGATAGTTAATTATTGCTATAAATTTCTGAGTATTGACTTTGTGTCCTGCTATTTTGCTGAATCATTTATTAGATCTAGTAGTTTTTTTGGTGGAACCTATAAGGTTTTCTATGTACACTATCATGTCATCTGCAAACAATGACAGTTTTACTTCCTCTTTTCCAATTTTGTTGCCTTTTATTTCCTCTTCTCATCTGATTGCTGTGACTAGGACTTCCACACACACACACAAATTAAACTAGACCACCAACTTATAACATACACCAGAATAAATTCAAAATGGATAAAAGCTATAAGTCAAGATACCACAAAAATTGTAGTGGAAAACATACTCAGTAAAATTTTGGATATCTCATGTAGCAGTACTTGTGCCAATATACCTCATATAGCAAGGGAAATAAAAGAATAAAATAAACAGTTGGGACTATATCAAATTAAAAACCTTCTGCACAGCTAAAGAACCAACATCAAAATGAACAGGGAACCAACTGTATGGGAGAACATATTTGCCAATCATGTATCATACAAGGGTTTAATCTCCAAAATATATAAAAAACTCACGTGACTTGACACCAGGAAAACAAACAATCCAATTGAAAAATGGGCAAAAGATCTAAATAAACACTTCTCCAAGGAGGACAAACAGAGGGCCCAGAGACACATGAAAAAATGCCATGGGAGAGATGCAAATTAAAACCACAATGAGATATCACCTCACACCAGCCAAAATGGGTATCATTAATAAATCAACAAATAATGAGTGCTGGCAAGAATGTGGAGAGAAGGGAAACTTATTGCACGGTTGCTGAAAATGCAGGCTGGTGCAGCCACTGTGGAAAACAGTATTTGAGGAATTTTCTCAGAAAACTAAAAATGGAACTGCATTTTGATCCAGTGATCCCACTGCTGGGATTATAGCCTAAGAATCATGAATGAGCAATTCAAAAGAATTTATGCTCCATTGTATTCACAACAGTGCTATTTATTATAGCCAAGTACTGGAAACAGCCTAAGTGCTCATCAGTAGATGAGTAGATCAAAACTGGTACATTTACACAATGGAATACTATGCAGCAGAAAAAAAGAAGCAGGAATTCCTGCCCTTTGTGACAGCATGGATTGACCTGGAGGCTATTATGCTAAGTGATATAAGTCAGTCAGTGAAAAACAAATATCATATGATCTCACTTCTAAGAGGAATCTAATGAACAAAATAAACTAATGAACAAAATAGAACCGGAGGTGTGGAATCAGGGAACAGACTGACAGCTGTAAGGGGGGAAGAGAGAGGTGGGGACTGAATGATGGAAAGTGAAGGGATTAGTCAAAGAACATACATACATGAAGGACCCATGAACATGGACAATGGTGTGGGGATTGACTATGGAAGTGAGGGAGTGGGCTGGATGGAAGAGTGTGAAGGGTGAAAAATGGCACATCTCTAATAGCACAAACAATAAAAATATAAAAGTAAAATAAAATACAATAAACCTATGGAGTTTTTTTTTATTTTTAATATGACTTGATGGAGAATTCAATCTTGGCTCAAATGTTATTGAGAATATTCAGTAAAATAATCCCAGTAAAGTAATGGTAAATTATAAGTCACATTTTAATTAAGTGTTCACCTTTAAAATAGCATTTTGTATACACTTCTGAAGAACTCCTATATTAGTTTATATTTTATGTAGATAATATACATAATTATTGGCAGACATAATGTCTCTTATAAACTTTAGTCAAGTCACATTTGCCTACATATTTCAATTAAATTTAAGAAACACATATTGAATACCTATGAGGGGGGACCCCCAAAAACAGGAATTATCTTCTGGAGGGCAGGCCCCTTGTAATCCAGGATTCCCCCACTAGGTGAGTGTTTAAAAACCCATCTGTTTCAGTGTACCTGCTGGTGTTGTTGTGAGAAGCTGTGTTCAGCATCAGTGAAATTTTTTTTTGAAGGTTCTTTCAACATGTTTGCCCATTTCATGATGGCTGATTTACAAGTCATCTGCCCACACCACACTGAGTATTTAGCAGTTTTGACCAAAAACAGCATAACCCATGGGCCCCACACTCCCTATTTACCTATCTTGCCCCAACTACCTTTTTTTGTTTTCCCATATGAAAACAGTCCTCAAAAGAAAATATTTTGTCTATGTAGAAGAGGTGAAACAAACAAACAAAAAATGGCAAAAGCACTAAAAAACATCAAAATCAATTCATATAAAAACTGTTCTGAGCCCTGGCTGGTGTAGCTTAGTGGATTAAGCACAGGCCTATGAACCAAGAGATCACGGTTCGATTCCCAGTCAGGGCACATGCCTGGGTTGCAGGCCAGTTCCCAGCAGGGAATGCACAGGAAGCAACCATACATTGATATTTCTCTCCCTCTCTCCTTCCCTTCCCCTCTGAAGATAAATAAATAAAATCTTAAAAAAAAAAACTGTTCTGAGCATTGGAAAAAACATGTCCATAAGTGTATTGCATCAAAGGAAGAGTAATTTGAAGGTTACTGAAGTATAAACATGTTAAGAGTACACAATTATTTTTTTATAAATAAATTCTTTTTTGGGGGCCCCCCTTATACTTTGTGCCATGCACTTTTCTAAGCGCTTAGAATAAATCATTAATAAACAAAAGAACTCTGCCTAGTAATCTTTCATTCTAAATATACTTTGATATTTCATCCATATTTCCCCCCTCAAATACAAATTATTAAAATCTAATTAGTTGTCCTCAGTAAAGGTGTTATTGTTCTTTCCTTCCCTGTTTTTGAAAACTTCACAAGCATCTGAACAGAATTCCTAATATTTTCCTTTTGCAATTAATTTCCAATTCTGCCAATTTATTATTTGTAATTATTTTCACATCCAGCTCAGTAAATGGTGTTTCTTGTTCCCTCTTATCCATTCCTTTACTATATCTACCATTGATTTACTCAGTGAACACTACACATGTGTAGTCTGTGTTATATATCTTACCTGGACTATTAAAATAGTTACCAAATGGGCATCTTTACCTCTGCAACCCTTTCTAATCGATTCTTTGTTCTTCTGACCATTCTTTTTTTAATGTTTAATTTTCAATTATGGTTTACATTGACTATTATTTTGTGTTAGTTTCAGGTGTATAGTATATGGTTAGACAGCCATTCACTTTACAAAGTGGTCCCTCTGATATATCCAGTATCCACTCTTGGCACCACACATAGTTATTACAATATTATTGACTATATTTTCTATGCTGTACTCTACATCCCCATGACTATTTTGTAACTACCAATGTGTACTTCTCAATCCCTTCACTTTTTAACCCAGTCCCCCATCCCCTCCCCTCTGGCAACCATAAGTCTGTTCTCTATGACTATGAATTTGTTTCTGTTTTATTTTTTGTTTATATTCTTCTGTGTATTTCACATATAAGTAAAAGGATGTGGTATTTGTCTTTCTCGGACTGACTTATTTCACTTATCATAATATCCTTTATGCTATCCATGATATTGTTGCAAGATAAGTCTTTTCTTTTAAAACTAGTTTCATCAATGTCAATGTTCTTTTTATCAACTATTGATTACACCCATGTGCCAGAAGAATAAAGTTTATAGTTTTTAATTAGTAGCAATATCTTAACATTTTCTTGTCCCAATGCCCGTTTTAACTGCATTACCTTTTCTACTTACAGAAACCTTTATTCCAGTGAGCGAGTTGCTTTTACCAGTCCTCAAATGCACTTTTCTAGTTTTCTCCTTTGCCCTTTTTTAAATGCAAAAATACTTTCCCCATTTCTCTATCTGATCAATCACTCAAAACCAAGCTTAAATCTTACCTCCTTCATGAAATCTTTCCTAAACACTTCGATAATCTGAACTCACCTTCTATCACCATTTGATATCACTAAGCACCTTCATTTTACCCTTAACTTACTCTGCTTCAACTTCTATGTGTAGTGTTGCCTGTCAGTGTGATGCACGCCTTATAGATGCCCAATACTATTGTTGATTTATACTTCACCTTATTCTTAATGAGGCTGATTTACAAACATTGTAAATCAAATGACAATCAAAATGAAAATTATTAGATGAAAATTTGACATCTTATGCAAATAAATGTTGAAAAAGAGGATGCAGGTAAAAATATGTATGAGAACAAGAATTTGTCAATCTCTTTCTTTAATTTTAACTTTGAAATCCAAGTAGCCAAGAGAAAGAATTTCAAGATTGGTTATATGATATATGGTATATTAATATAATAGCTGAAATTTTGCTCAGAATCACAATTCTTCATTGAAACCACAGACAGAACTGATTCCTGTGAATCCTCATAGAGAGTGCAGTATGTATGTAGTGAATGGTATTCTCAGTCATGTAAAATACAGAAATTAGTTAATTAGGGGTTTTTAAAAATAATAGCTTTTCAAACTAGGATAATAAGACATTGCCAAAACACAACTGGAAATAACATGACACCGGGATAAAACTGAGTCCGCTCCATATGCACAGCTCTTGTGTCAATTACACAGTCCTGGTAAGAACTTCAGAGCATCTGTAGATGACAGAATATCTCTCAAATCCCTCATTATTCTGTAGTTTAAGGAATGTTCAATAGTGATTTGACAGAGGTCAAATTTCATCTTGCATGCTACAGTGGGATTTAACCATATTTAAAATATGACTGTATTTTTTAAAAATGAACTCTTAACTGAAGAGAAAATTGTGTAAATGAACTGCTGTTCTGTGATGACATGTTAAAATTACAATAAATGAAAACATAATTTGAATTAAATTTAAAACCATTAAAGTTTATATATTTTGAAATAAAGTTTAAGTGATATAAACCAACAGTACTTAGGTCTAAAAGACTGTGTAAAAGCTCTCAGCATACTAGCAAATCAGAATTAAGAAAAAAGGAGATGAGAAACTTAAATACAATATATACTGGGCTAGTTTGGTAAAGTTAATAAGTACTGTGTCTATAAGTGCTTTCAGAGTTCAGATGACTACAAAATATTATGGAAAAAACTAAAAGCAATTATTCTTTTCCAGTTGCAGGGTTGGGTAGGAAGATGTGATTAAAGAAAATTGTCTTTTAGGAAAAGATAAAAAAGAAAAGAACCAGAAGTCAAATTTTAAATAGAAAAAAGGGAAACACAAAAACCTAAAATCAGGCAATATAAGACTTAATAAATAAGTGTATCCATTATAAAGAAAAATTTTGAAATATGTTTTCAAAGTATATGACATAATGAAACATTTACCAAAAACAAATTGTCTCAAGAAAATTGGATGTAAATACTGCTCAAAGGCACAATAAACAGTGCAAAAAGTAAAGTAAAATCCTGAATAAAAATATTAGTATCAAACAAATTTAGAATTTATGGTTAAAATTGCATCAAATCAGACAAAAAATAACATTTTATTGTCAAAGGGAACACTATAATAAAAATATATAAATGCAATGAACTTTAGGTAACAAAGAAACAATAAAATATATAAAGAAAAGCTGATACAAATATAAGGAAAAATTAAAAACAAAATTATAATGAAAGGTCATCAACCATTGACATTTTAGATATGAAAGAGAGCAAATTAGACAGTCTTATGAAACACACAAAAGCATATTTTGCAAAGCAGAGTCAGGGATGGGGTGCTTATTTCAGAAAAAAATAGGTGTTTGTCCTGCAAAAATTATTAACACTAGGCAATTGTAAAAATTATTAACACTGAATTTATTTTTTGCTAAGTTAAATCACAATGTTTCTCTATCAAAAAAGAAACATTGTGAAAAGGGCTGTGTCAAAACATCCACACTGACATCATCTTATCTGTCATGTTGTTAAAGATGTGTAAGGTGAGGCTGGTATTTTGTCTTAGTATCTGGAGGTAATGTGTTTTCATCTGAATTTGTGTCAGATATTATACTTTATCTTTAAAATACAATGTTTTCATCACAATATATCTGGTTGGAGATTTTTGAATAAGATTTTGTTAATGATTTTGTTTAAATTGTCCTTCATTTAATGTAGTTTTTCATATCTTCAAATATGTTCTCTGATTTACTTGTTAGTTCATTTCTGCAGTCACATCTGCTGCTGATCAGATGGATCAGCTTCATCTCTCCTCTATGCAAATCATCTTACATTTCATTAATTTATCTCTTTTTGCAGGGAATTCAATTACAATGTTTTCCACTTGCTTTTCTATATAGTTTATTTTGAGTTTTACTGCCAGCAGTATTAATATATTTGTCTTCAAAGCAAATTCTTAAAGCCTTCAATTCCCCTTTTATCTCTTATTGTATAGGTTTCATTACATTTTCCTTGAGTGTGCAGTTATACAAATGTCTTCTTTCCCTACGATGTCTCCTTCAACAGTTTATTTTCTACAATTTGCATTTTATAAATATTTGCATAGACTCACATTCTATTTTTATCACTCCTATTAACATTTGCAATTTTCACCAAAAATAATGACTGTTTAGATAGATTTTTCATGGCTCCCCTCTCTATTTACCTGAGCGTGACTTGGTCTTTTTTGTACTGTAAAGGCCTGCCTGAATGCCAATGGTTTCTTGAGACCTGTTCAGCCGTGCGATTGCTTAAAGCAAGCATTAAAGGACTGGGTTTGAGGTATCAGCAGAAGGGAGATTTTTCACTCTATGCGCTTTTGTTTTTCTGCATTAAAATCTCTGTATTATAGTACATCTTTGCTAAATTGAATGTAAGTTTTGTCTATAATAAAGTGTCTTTCAGATTTATGTTTGTATATTAGTTTAGGGCATGTCAGCCTCTTTAGTGGGAGGTTGAGTTTGGAAATGCTTCATAATACCTTGAATTTCCATTTTATTTCCCATGTTAAAATAAAAGTATAATGCATGAGAGACAGAGAGAGATATGCAAGGCTGCAATACAGCACCAACTTTGTTAATGAGAATGAATTAAAGTTGGAAAGCAATCCATTAAAAACAATTAGCAGTAATCCCAAAAATGTAACATTGTAAAGCAAAGGCAAAAGGCTGAATTTACAACAAGATGTATCCATAATAAAATAAAACAGTTAAAAAATATGCAGTCAGGGTTTGTTAATTATAATGGGAGTCAGGCAAGAGTAAAGAAGGCCATTTTTAAGAGACCAGATTTACCAGTTCTTATGAAAATCTAGGTGCATCAGGTGTCCAGTGGAGAGTGCCTTGCTTTTACATCTTTGATTTGAGCTCAGTGTTGAATAAAAGTGTCAGTTATTTTGATCTGAAGTAGCTTAGTCATTAATTTTATAATATAGGTTGATAGTTATGTGGGGGATATTTTTTGTTTGAAGATACTCCTATTAGTAGCATTTTCAGGTAGCTAATTACCATAATCATTTTTGATAATATGTGACAAAATCCTGAATATAAGTTGAATAACGCATGATGAGTATAGCATGGATCAACAAATAAAAATACAGCTGTCTTTTCCCACTTATGATGTAAGACTTTTCAGTTAAACAGTAGAAATCTAAATACATTTGAGTTTATCTGTGAACATTTTTATTAAAAGAAAAACAAACCCGTGTCCTGTCTTATGGGATCTGTCAGTCCTAAATTGTGTGCATGCTGGCTCTCAGCTTGATCACTTATCCACTTGTGTGTGCATGTCTACAGATATGGAGGCAGGAAGCTTGCAGAATAGTTTTTCCCCAATGCAGAAGGAAAGGACAAATCTCAAGGATTTGAAGATTGGCAAACTCAGTAGTAATTTATGTTTTAAAGTCATGCCTCCCAAGTAAAACAGGTATCCAATTACCAAATTTTACTCCAGAAGAGAAAACCTAAACAGATGAATAACAATGGGAGAAATTTAAAAAGACTTAAAAAAAAAGAAGAAGGAAAAATATTCCCCAAGCCCAGATGGTTTTACAGTGGATTGAGAAGCAGCCTGACCCCGAGGCATTTGCTATCTCTTAAGTAGAGCATGTAGGTGCTTTCATAATGTAGCTGTTTTAGGAACTACCAAACTTAGAAATGTCTTTCTCCTCTGAGTCAGAGCTAATATTAATTGTGAAACTTTAGTGAGGCAAAAAGTTTCAGAATACCAGGGGACCATTTTTACTGTTCTTTTATTCATCTATGACAAGAAACATTTGGATATTAATCCCACAGATTCTAGCCCTCTGCCAAAATAAGGTTTCTTCGACTGGCCGGAACATCCTGAGGTGACTTGGCTCAGCTGGTCAGTGGGTGGACATGGGGGAGGTAGACCTCTGCCATAGCCAAGCTGTGTGGGTACTACCGGATGATTGTTTAGATGGCGAGAAAGGTGCTCTGACCCCTATAGACTGCCTTAGAGCAGACTGGTGGGGCTGCTGAGGTATCTTGTCCCACATCTTTTCCATGGAGGGCCAGTTTTAAAAACACATCTGCTTCTCAAGAGAAAGAAAAAATATATATGTCATAATGACAAAGGGACTTAGGATTTCCCTGAATAGCTTCCATCTCACTGACTCAGCCTACTTCTCAGTCCCTGAAGCCTGATTGTCCATTTCCTCCCTATATTGTGCTCTAGCAGGAAGTACTCTCAGAGTTTTTACACAGGTAGTATGGTTTTCTGTATGTCTTAGTCTTTGCCTGACAATTGCTGCCTCCTTA
Source organism: Trachops cirrhosus (assembly GCA_028533065.1). Taxonomy (NCBI): domain Eukaryota; kingdom Metazoa; phylum Chordata; class Mammalia; order Chiroptera; family Phyllostomidae; genus Trachops; species Trachops cirrhosus. The sequence continues at coordinate 116,045,088 of CM052539.1, read as the reverse complement.
TCCACAGTCAACATTTTAAACCCACCTCTGAAGCCTTATCTTCCGAAAAGCCCGTTCTGCCACTCCCTCCAGACAGCTAGTTCAACAAGCTCTCTGGTGCCATTGTGTTTTGTACCTGTGTCTGCGATGGCATTTTTTACTGCATTATAATTATTTGCCTATCTTATACTGCTTCATTGATAGAATCTTTGTACAACTTACCTCTGTTATCATTAATACCTAGCAGAATGCAGAATAAATTATGCATATTCAATAATCTGATTAAATTTAGTTAAATATCTTAGCACCTGGATCTATTGTGCTAAGTGAAATAAATCTGAGAAGGAAAAATACCATATAATTTCATTTATGTGTAGAATCTAGAAAACAAATAAGGAAAGCAAAACAGAAATGACTCATAGAGACAAACTGATGGTTGTCAGAAGGGAGTGAGGTCGGGATGGGAGAGAAATGTGATGGTGAATAGGAGGTGCGCACATCCAGTTACACAATAAATGTCATCGGAATTGAATGCACAGCACAGGAAATATAGTCAATAATATTATAATAATTTTGTATGATGACAAGCGATGAATAGATTTATCATGGTGATTACTTTGTAAGGTATATAAATGTCAGATAAGTATGTTGAAAACCTGAAATTTATATAACATTGTATGTCAACAATACTTTAATGTTAAATAAGTAAATAATAAAGAAATATATCCCCTAACATAGGTTAAAGGTGTTTTTTATTTCTTGCTATTTTTGACCATATCATGCATGAATCTGAATGCAGCTAACAGAAAAGACATGATTTAATATCTGATTAAGATATTATATAGGAAAAGAAAATAATGGGAAATGACTGTTGAGCATACTATGATTATTGTACTTACCATGTTCCAGGCATGGTATGAGGGTTTGACATGCTGATGTCATTGTACAGATTTTACTATAATCTTGCTGGAAAGAAGGTATGGGGCTTAATAACTGCAGAAACTGAGGACAGAGAGTTATTTGTTGAAGGTCACCTTGGAACTTTGTCTAATCTGTCACTGCTTGCCTTTAGCCTCCTGATTAGGGCCTTGTTGTGTCCATGCCATAATTTTGAAAACAAAAACTTGTATAAATTGCAGTAAACTTAATTTGGACTATGTATATTTTTGTTAAATTTATTGGAGTGACATTGGTTAATAAAATTATATAGGTTGCAAGTATACAATTCTATGATTCCTTATCTGCATATTGCACTGTGTATTTACCACCGGAGGTCAAATCTCCATCATCATATATTTGACCTCCCCTCTGCCCTTAACTGCCCTCCAGTCCCCTTTCTCTCTGGTGAAAGAAAATATATAATTATCATGAATTTTAAAATTTCAGATAAACTAATTTAAGCTTTTATCTACGTATATACATTGATAAAAACAGGTTCATACCATAATATATTTTGTGACCTATATTTTTACACAACAGTATATTGTGAACCTATTTCCATGTCATGAGGAATTACCCTACTGCTTCTTTTTAAATGTTAAGTGCATATATCTTTATTTACTCAGTATATTTCATAATGCTGAACAATTTATTTTTATTCAGTTCAATTAAAAATACTGTTATAACAACCTTAATGGTTATTCTTTGTACACGTCTTGTACAAATCATTATTTCTTTGAGATGCTTTCCTAAAGAAGTATTTTGTATTGTGTGAGCTCTCAAGCTTTCGTATTCTTGTATGGTGTATCTGTGGCTGCTATAAATTATAAATTCCTCAAGGTGTGATGTTTTCTGATTCCTTTCTATATGTCAGGTAGGCATTGTGCTTTGTTTTAACATTGATTACATTTCTCTCCAATATTTTTTGTACTGAACATTTAGCAGCTTATAGAAAAGTGCATAAATAGTAAAAACATTAAAGAGCTTGATTTTATTCCAGGTATCGTATTAAGTATATAGATCTGTTAATCTGTCCTAGCTTTATTTTGTTTTGTTTCCTCCTTTGAGATCTTTAAATGTGACTTCTTTTCTTTTGAAGAATAAAGTATAGTTAAAAAAACAAAAAACAAAAAGAAAACAAAACACAGGGAGCACTTTCCCCCACCAAGACAGTTACATGCATTCAGTGGATAGTTACAGAGTGCATCAGTAAGTGAAACAACGGATGAGGAGGTGGAAAAGCGAAGCAGGAGATGATCTGTCCGTGTTCTTCCCTTCAGCAGATGCTTTCCTGTTCTCCTTCTGTGTTAGGAGTTAAAGGCCAGGTGGTCACTGGAAGGTGGGGAGAATCCTCAGGGAAGAAAGGATGGGATATTGCCTGGGGTTAGTGTCTCCACACTGGTTGTATCTTTACTGTTGGAAGCTGCCTGTTTCTGTGATATACCAAGTCTTGATAAAGTGGAGATTCTCTGAAGCTGTCCTTATCGGCAACATCTTTTGAAAAATAATTTTAAGTTTCAGCAGTTAAGTGTTAAAATGCTTGACTTCTTTCTCAGCTTGAACTTCTCGCCCCCTCCCTTGTCATATCTATTAAAACAAATTTCCTGTGAAGTTACAGTTTACTTCATATTCACTTTTAACAAGTACGTAGGCCTATGACTAATTCAGAGATAATGATAGTGCCAATCCTATTGACAAAATTGAAATACCGAAATGGAAAAGTGTGCCTCTCTGCTCTCTTTTCCCAGTAATATTAGCCTGTCACTTTAGTGCTGTATCAAATATTCCTTGGCTTCTTTCCTTAAATAGAATTTGTCCAAAGTCCTGAGAAATCATATTTCTATAGTAACTTAGGCCACATCCACAAGCCCCAAGAGTGAGATTACCACATTGCTCCCATCAAAAACTTCTCTCACGTGATGTTAAGAACTTTGAAAACAACCTCTGCTTCTCTATTAAACTCATCCTCAGGATTCAGGGGATTTTTTAATTAGCTTCTTATGCTCTAGTTAATGTGCTAACTGGTTGAGTTTCCATTTCTGAGGCAACATGATGGAAATGTGCATACTTCTCATTTAAGAACTACTACACATATTTATACAGTAATTTTATATGAAAACTCAGCATCATGAAAATATGGCAACTATGAGAGCTAGAAACACGAAGAAGAATTTGCAAAAGAGGAAGAAAAATATTCATGAGATAATTTGCACCTTGTTATCTAATTTGAATTTTAATGGGCACGTTCCTACAATCATTACATGCTGAAAGGAAATATTGAGAGTAAAGAGCCAAAGAAGATATTACCAGATAATTACCGTACAATTTAAAATGCACATTCCATTGTTTATATATAGTGCTTTTTTTAAAATCAGTACATCATAGAACATTCAGAGATTAGAGCAGAAATGCAATATCAAATGCAAAATAAAATGATAAATCTCTGTATAATGAACTTTTCCATTATAGAGCAGTAAGGCAAGAGAAACAGCCTTCCGTGATCAAGGCAAATGCTATACCAATAAATATTACATTGCCATACCTTGTGGAGCAAAGGCAAGAACAAAGGCAGTACAGAAGAGGGAGAAGTGAGAGAGATGCACATTAAAAGCATTTTAGAGCTTGTAATTAACAAAGTCATCAATAAATATCCTAAAGTCAATGTAAGAGCATTTAAAAAGCTTTTAAATGCTCCTGGCAATTGGTAGGCCCATTACCAGCAAAAATCTTCTGAACACAGGAAGAGCACTGTTGTCCAAATAAACCAAAAAGCAACTAAAAATGAATTTCTTGGTTTCTTTCAGTGAGTTTGGCCTAAAGTATAGAAAGAAATGTCTAACTACCTGCCATATTATTATGAAAAATACATGCATATACCTGCACTAACCCCTCATTTATCACTTTTAATCTGAATGAAATCCTCGGTGTCTAAATCTAGATCTCCAAAGAAACAGTAAATGATTTTTTCTCTTCTACCAGAAAGGCTTCAGCAGAAAAATGATATGAGAACTTTGATCAAAAACACCTATTAAAGGCAAAAATTGATTTTTAACCGTTATTTTAGGATGCTAGCAGTGGATAGCACTAATGGAGAGTATTTTGGTCTTAGCTTGATTGTGTTCCTTACTTCATACATATTTATATTAACTATGTGCATTTTATATATATGTATAAATTTATATATGCAATATATTTATGTATGTAGTATAGTTATATATGCTTTATGTTATTGGTAATGCTTTTTATGTCTGTGCTTCCAGAGGCTCAATCTAAATTGATCCCATAAGCACAGAGAAGGGAAGAGGCAGTTCATGTATAGCTATGAAGCCCCGCTGCACCTTGCCATGGGGAGAGAGATGCACGACATTCGCCTGAAGCCACACGGTTGTCGTCCTTTCAACCCTCCATCACCTCCTTTGCTTCCTTGTGCCCCTTCACATCCCCCATCCCACTTTTATTTTGCAGAATTTTTTTAAATTTCCTGAAACATATGGAATTGTTCCTGTTGATATAAACAATTAAAAAGCTTTCAATCCTTTTCAAAACTATAGTGTAATATATAAAGACCTTCTACCTATTTCTTCCAGCTGCTAATTGAAAGACATGTGTTAAAAAATAGTGGCTGAGGCAGTAAGATTTTACTTGTAAAGGAGAATTTCTAAATAGTTGATCACATTAGAGTCAAACCTCCATTCTCAAATGTCTTAGATCCCAAAGAATTTGGTTCTTGACCAAGTTGTTCACCAAAAAAAAAAGTCTCAGTTGTCCAACAAAACTTCATTTCTCAACCTGACAACACTCTCATGCTATATTTCTAATGGGAAGAATGATTTGGTTTTCAAAAAAATCACTTCTTGAACAGCCTTCCACAATGAATTATTTTGATGACTGAGATTCCACTGTCTATCCAGTAAATTGGTGATTCTAGATTAAATTAACCACTACAAGATGAAAGATTTCTGAATTCAACTGGGCTTACACAATGACTTCCTAAATTCTTTCAGAAAAATATATAAATCCAGTATTTGAAATGATTTATATGGTACAGCTTAGGTACTATAATTAATGTGTTAAAATAAATATTATTTTATACAGTAGTAGAAGAAAAGCAAATAACAAAAATCAGATGAAAGATAACCTTTCCTTTATCAACTCAACAAAATGTTTTTAATTGAACAACAACAAAAAAAAATTGCCCAAATCATGTGCATATTTAGATTCTTATGGGGAGAAAAAAATTAAGAATATAAAAATTAAAAATGTATCAAATAACATGAAATAATTTGTAGATTATTTAGAGTTAATGTTAGACAAATTTATTTTTATCTCTACTTCCTGGAGATTTCTTGTGGTTTTTACTTTGTTTAACAGTAAAGGGATGGTGGCTTAAATATTGTAAGTCATATTATCTTGTCAGCTGTAAGGTGGAGAAAGAAAAATGTGCACTTTAAAACAGTGCTTTGAATGAAAGGACAACTTTGGACATATGTAAACCATATTTCAATTATTTTTACTGCTGTGTTTTGTGAAAGTTGTGTTTTGTGAGATGTTACTTTTTCACTGTTGCTAAAAGTTTATCAAATATAAATGTTTTAAGCATTATTACTCTTTTGGCAGTCTTTCCTTTGCTTCAACCTGCCTCACATAACACATTTACACTGTCTTCAGTCACATGAAATCTGTGCTGCTTCAGAGTGACACACCATGGGAGAGCGGCCCCTGAATGACCTGCCTCTTCAAGGAATGTGAACTGTTCAATGCTCCTTCTTCTGTGATTGTGTGTCAGGCTTGTGAATGATATGTCTTCAAAGAGATGTTTTTCAAAAGCAGGGTGCATACTTACTCTCCAAGGGTAAGTTCAAACAGAAACAGTAGTTTGGGCATCTCCAGTGCCCTGTACGCTATTGCAGGTCTATTTCAGAATAAAGGTGGAAGCTGAATCAAAAGGACTTACGGCTATTCTAGTTTATTTTTTGTACTATTAATGCTGACTTCTTTTCAAGCAGTATCCTCTCTGCTGGAAGATAAAGTACCATCTCACTGTGTACCTGCTTCTCTATTCTCTGTAAAGGAATATTTAGTTATAACTATATTTTTATCTATACAACATGCATTTTTGATGGATTATTATTATGTATGGGACAATCTGGTTTATATCAGAAAGTGAAAAATAGAAAGTGGGAAAAAATATTATCTCATAATCTTTTTCCAAAATCTAAGGTAAAAAACAAGATGTTGCAAAGGGTTTTCATAAAGAAGCAGGTTTTGTTTAAATAATATATTAATCCTGCAGATACAAGTTATGTGACAGGAGAAATAGCATCTGTCAGTCATGGTTGGCAGATAACTTCCTGAAAGTGGTGGCTTTTGTTCTAGGCCTTTCTTTGGTAAAGTTTAGCAACAGCTAGTTGTAAGTAGACAGGGTATACTTTTTCTTTATTGATATCCAACTGTTTCCCTGAACCACTAGAAACAAATAGGTGGCTTAATGTGTAATCTTATGTGTAAAAATGACTGAGCCACAGGTACCCAGATATTTGATCAAACATTGTATTCACAGGCTTTTTCTGTCAGGATGTTTTTAGATGAGATAAATTGATGAGCTTGAGTAAAGCAGATGGCCCTCCTGAATGTGCGTTGGTCTCATCCGATTAGTTGGAAGTCTGAGTAGAACAAAACGGCTGACATCCACCTGAGCAGGAGACAGCCTTTCACCTGCCTCTCTTTCTTCAAACTGAGACACGATTTTTTCTTGCTTTTGAACGTGAACTGAAATATTGGCTCCTTCTGGGTCATGAGCCTGCAGCCTTTGGACTGAAGCTGTATTATCAGTTCTCCTGGATCGTCGGAGCCCTTGGACTCTGAGTAGAGCTACAGCATCCACTGCACTGTGTCTCCAGCTTACTGCTCGCCCTGCAAATCTTGGCACATGTCAGTCTCACAGTCGTGTGAGCTAATTCTCTGTAATATCACTTTCTCCATACATGGATACATCCCATTGATCCTGTTTTCTCTGGAGAACCCTGAAAAACATACAGTAGCCAAGAAATTTTTCTTTACCCTTATTTTCATTCACACCTGAAGATATTGCACAGGCCAGTTAACCCCTGATATGAAGTGAAGGAGGTAGTTATAGGAGAATGTCAAATTTCATCAATTTTAATATCTGATTAGATTTTCAGTCTTTTTCTTATAGGAACTATGTGAGGAAAGAAGAAATACTGTTTATATTTTTGCCACTCCATAGTGTATGTGTAAAAGATTCTTAACTCTAGGAAGAATCTATTTAGTAAACGTATCCATGAATTTAATCAACAATGTTTTGAATACCTACTATGTTCTACACATCATTCTATGCCCTCAGAATACAGAGACAAAGAAGACAATGTGGCGTGGCTAGTGACAATAATTCAAGGCTAAATGTGAAAACCAGAAGGCTTTTTAGGATCAAGAACTGTGAGGAGTCTGAGGTTTTACCATACTTGTAAGATAATTAATTGGCTTGCCACCCTTTTATGGAGGCTGATAGGAGCCATGAAACTCCTGGGTCAGAAACAATAGATAGTTTCTTAGTCACACAATAGAAGTAGCCAGAATACAAGCATTTGCACTGGTTCTCTGAATGCCAGTTCCCACGGGGTGATGCAAAGAATACCAGGTCGCACAGCACATGCCTTTGGCTGTGTTACAGAACAGGAACCTATGATTAGTGAACCCAGATATTTCATAATAGGCATTAACTATGTCTTCCCTTTATTTGGGAGAAAGAAACGATTTATCTTTCAGGGCTATCAACTATAAAAACATTATTAGTATAGAACAAAGGGTAGTCATTTCTTCACTTTCATGACATGCAGAAGTGTGAGAGACCCAAGGAGTATTGTCTGTCGGCATGTAAGGATATACATATGAAGACTCTCTAAAGCCAAAGAGAAGATATAGAGTATCAAGCCTAAGAATTATTTATAAGAAAGATGTTGATTTCTCAGTTGGAGTGAGCTTGTTTTGTTGAGGTCAAGGGTTAATAGGTCTTTGTAACAGGTCTGTTACAGCCTCACCCTGCTCTTCTAAAGGTAGGACAATCCTGTACATGCACCAGTAGGAGCCCACTATGTTAAAGAACTGACACCATTTAGGTCAATGGCATGAATTTAGAGGACACTTTATTATCATCTCATGTCTAATGAAACGTTGCTTGCATTCTGAGAGACCTTAAGAGTAATGTGCCATTTAGTGTCCGATGGAGGAGTCAAACCTTTCTGTTCTTCAAGGTACGCTTTGTGTACCCTCACTTTCATGTAGCTCAACTTACTGGGAGTTTGTCTATTCGTGTTTTGCAAACGTTACCACTAGTGAGTATTATAAATCAAAACAAATATATACTTACATTTGTCTGCACTTCGTATAAGGGAAATAACTCCCTGGTCGCTAAAATGTAACATCGATTTTAGTGCTGGCTTCCCAGAAATGTGTTCATACTGGTATACAAAGTGACTTAAATCTTTAATTAAACTTTGTTTCATTTGCCTCTTGATTTCTTCCTTCAGTAATATACTGGGTTGGTCAAAAAGCTCATTTAAGTTTTTTTCATAAAATAAACTTTTCATTTTTACCAATAACTTTATTGATTTGGTTATTTTGAGTATGTTGGCTACCTTACACATGGTATAATGTTGATTGTTCTCAATTAATGTCAACTTCAATTGGTCTACCTGCCTGTGGAGCATTGTCCAGCGAGAAACCTCCTGCTTGAAATTTCACAAACCACTTTGACATGTTCAATCAGTTACAGCACCTTCTCCATACACTGCACAAATCCTTCTTTCTTTCTTTGTTTTTTTTTTTTTTTTTTGCATTTTGGTTGCATTTTTACCTTTCTTGAAATAATAAAGCATAATATGCTGAAAATGTTGGTTATTATTTTCTTTCATCTTCAGTATTAAAATGGCTGCACAAAAAGTCACCAATTTTGATTTTTTTAAATGTACACTGATATGACACCTCTCACAATGCAATTTAACACAATTGTTTCAAATTAACTTCAAGACCACTAAGTGCCACTAGAGCCATCTTATGGAAAAAAAAAAAAAACAGATGAACCAACCAAACATATAGTGTTTTTAGTGGTTATCGGTTGGGGGTGTGGACCATTCAGATCAAAACACAGATCTGTAGGGCTCCTCTGTGTCTTCACGTCATTCCTCATCATAGACGGTGTCATCAGCCCAAACTCAACAGCCCTGGAGGTCACAGAAATTTTTCAGAAATTTTCATTTTCATTTTCATCAAAGATTACAAAATTATTCAGAGTACAAAATCATTGCCTGGATTCTCATCAGTCTGAAATTCTTTTGAAGTTTATGCAATTATTTTCTTCACTGTGTTTCCACCACCAAGTTCCATTCTTATCTTTCCTTCTATCTCTGGTGTCCACAGTTTGGCAACTTCGAGTCAGGGCTGGCCTCGGAACCAGCCGGGCTCTTCTTTCCCATTTCTCTCAGCTTCCTTTCTCCCACGGGACACATTAGCTAACATTTTATCATGAAGCTGCATTCGTTTGAATCACCAACTGTGCAAAACTGGATCACTGAAGATCTCATGCAATTCTACTATATATACTCAAATGATATCAATTTTTACTACAAAATATCAATACTTTTAATCAAGAGAAAGAAAGCACAAACCTACAGAGATGGAAAACTTTCATGTGTAGTCTCCAGGGTTCTTTTACTTTCTTTTTTAAATTTAATTTTGAATAATTATAGATTCTTATGCACTTGTATAAATAGAGGGGTTCTCTGTGTTCTTAAATCTGTTTTCCCCAATGGCAACATCTTGAACAATTATAGTAAAACATCAAAACCATGAAACTGGCATTGTTACATTTCACCAAACTTATTTAGATGTCCCCAGCTTTATCTGCACTCATTTATTTCTATGTGCTTTTCTTTCATGAAATTTGATTATGTAAGTTTGTGAGTCAGCACCACAGTCAAGTCACAAAATACTTTTAGAGCACAGGCTTCCCTGTGTTGCCCCACTGTAATCACGAGCGCACTCCCTCCTGCTCGATGACTCTCATCCCATGGCAACCAGCCATCTCTCCATTTACATAACATGGTAATTTCAAATGTTAGATGTATGCAGTCCTTCAGGAGATCACATTGCGGGACATGGTTTTTTTACTCAGCTTATATCTTTTTGCCAGAAAAGTTGCTATGTGAAACAATGGCTTACTTTTATGGCTGAGTAATAGCCTTACACATGTGGAAGAAATCGCACTTAGCATGGTGTTTAATAGACTGTTGGATTTTGTAGAGGATTTTTGTATCAAAGTTTAGGAGAGATAATTGGTTTGGAGATTTTGGTGTTTTTTATTATGTTCTTTGTTATTGTTCTTTGTTTTGGGCCTGGTTTTGGTATCACTGTAATACTGGCCTCATAAGAAGAGTTAGGTAGTATTCCTTCCTGTTTTATTTTTTGGACCAGTTGTATAAAACTGGTATTAAGTCTTTTAAAATAGTTTTACAGTTCTCCAGTGAAACCATCTGGGCCTGGAGATTTCTTATTTCAGAACTTTTAAGTAAGAATTCAATAATTTTAGTGGCAACAGGACTATTAGATTATGTATATCATCTTGGTTGAGTCTGGTAGCATGAAGTTTTTGAGGTGTTGATTTATTACTTCTAAGTTGTAGAATTTATAAGCATAAAGTTTCCGGTACTGTTTTCTTATTTTTTTAATGGCTGCAAGATTTACAGTGGTTTTGTTTTATTCCTGATACTGGTGATTTGTACCTTCTCTCTTTATATTTTCGTCTTACTAAAATTTTTGTCTTTTTATTGGTTTTGGGGGGGAGAAAAATCAACCTTTTGTCTCATTGATTTCCTATATTCTTGTCATGTTTTGAATTATATTAATTTTTGTTTTTTCTTTAAACTTTTCTTCTAACTTCTTTGTGTTTATGTTTGCACTACTTTTTAAAGCTTCTTGACATAGAAATTTTTATTATTGATATGAGATATTCCTCAGTTTAAAAATAAACTTAGAACAATTTCAGATGTTTAGAAAAATTGAGACAATATTATACAGAATTTCCACATATTTTAAAATCCAAGTTCCTCTATAATTAGCATCTTATATTTGTTTGGTACATTTCTTAGTCTGTGAACCAGTATTACTACATTATCATTACCTAAATTCAAGTTTTATTAGGTTTTCTTCATTTTTACTGAAAGTCATTTTTCTGTTCCAAGACTTAATTTATTTGTCATGTCTCTTTATGCTTCTTTCGGCTTTGCAGTTTTTTTAAATTTTCCATGTTTATCAAAACTTGACGGTTTTGAGGAGTCTTGGTCAATTCTCCAGAGTGTCTCTTTTACCACAGTTTGTCTGATGTTTCTATCATTATTGAATTACATTCATGAATTTTAAGGAGAAACATCATAGAGGCTTAGTGCCATTTTCATCATGGTATATGAAGGGTACATCCTATCAATATGACTGGCACAGATGGTCCACCAGTAAAACCATCTGGGCCTGGTGCTTTCCAATTCAATTTCCTGCATAGATATAGGCCTATTTAATTACATATTCCTCTTAGTGTGAGTTTTGATCATTTATATCTTTTAAAGATTGGTCCATTCCACCTGATTTATCAAATTTGTGGACATAAAATTGCTCATATAAATCCTGTACTATCCAGTCAAAGTTAATGCAATCAGTAGTGACAACTTTTGTTTCATTTCTAATATTGGTGATTTGTGTCTTGCTAATATTTTCTTAGTTAATGTAGCTAAGGTTTATTAATTTTATTGTTCTTTTTTAAAGAACTAGCTTTTGACTTCAGTGAATTTATTATTTTCTTTTGTTTTTATTGATTTCCTGTTTTCAATTTTATTTTTTATGCTATAATTTTTATTATTATTCTGCTTTATTAAGTTTAAATTGTTCTTTTTTTTCCTTAGTTTCCTAAGGTAAAAACTTAGATAACTGATTTTAAATCTTTTTTCCTAATAAATGAATTTAAGTCTAATTTTTAGTGCTTACACTGCATGACACAAATTTTGATGTTTTATTATTTTCACAAATATATTTTAAAATTACTCTTGAGATTTTTTTGATCCATTTTTGTTTTTAGAAATGTGGCTTTTAATCTTCAAATACTTGGGGTTTTCTAGCTAACTTTCTGGTATTGATTTCTCATTTAATTCAGTTGTGGTCTGAGAAAATACTTTGTATGATTTATATTCTTTGCAATATGTTCAGGTGTGTATTATGGCCCAGAATGAAGTCTATATTTAATGCCTCGTGTAACCTTGAGAAAAATGTTCATTCTGCTGTTGTGTGGAGTATTCTATAAGTTTCAATTAGGTCATATTCATTGATAATGTTCTTCAGGTGAGCTATATCCTTATTGATTTTCAGCCTGCTTAAGATATCAATCACTAAAAATGTGTTAAATTATATAAATATAATAATAACTTTTTCTTAACTATTTTCCTAAGGTTCTTAGGAAAGCATAGATGCTTCCCAAAAACTACTTCATTGACTAAAGCCAGTTGTGATAGAAAGGAACATTTTATAACTAAAATGATACCCATTTCACCTTTATGAATCTGAAGCATTTTCAGGAACTGAGGCCAAGAGGACAAATACTAAGACAAAAGATGCTCTCATTGATCTTATCACTCAGGAAATTCAAAGGATTTGGGAGCTGTGACCCAGGAACTGTGAACAGATACCAAATATATATGAGAATATGGCAACCACACACACACACACAAACACACACACTCCTTCTGTTGACTCAAAACTGAGGTTGGATAGTTTTAGCTCTGACAGTATCTCACGCAAATGTAACTCTTCTACTTAGTGCTGGGAAGACTCCTCCTGAGTACGGCTTTGCTGACTATGTTTCAAATTCTTTTCACATGCTCCCTGGTGAATCAGTAGAACAATGATGTAACCTCCACATCTGCTGAACATGAATTCCACAATCATGGATTGCAATTTTCTTTCTAAACATGTGCCCTATGAGTCTAAGTTGAACTGGAAAAACACGGAATGGAACAAAATACAGTGAAATGCAAGTAGCTGGGTATTTAACTTCTTAACCCCTATCAAATTCAAATGCAGTCATGAATCTTTATTTCTAGTTTTACAAGTGTTTATTTTCCCTTCTCCTAATAAAGGTTTGTGTTTGTAGTCAGAATTGTCAGGCACCCTTATTTTATTGTTTTCTCCTCTGTTGGTTCTGTGGACAGAACTACATTCCATTAGGGCACCAACGGAAAGACATCCATTTGTCTGAAAGAGAGTACCACTTCAGAGTGTAAGGTATTTGTCTTCTAGCAGGACAGGAGCTGCAGAACAAGCAAAACTGATTAAATCTTTTACTTGAGTAATTCTGCAGCTTTTCTAGGAGTCTGAGAATGTTAAAGTGGCTAAACAAGTTTCATTTCTGTTAAAGAATATATTGTTGTAGAGTGAAAATATAGGCATTTATTTGAGAAACAAAATAGTATAAGATAATTCCTATCTACAAAATCTCAAATTGTACCAAGTAATTATTATTCCCCTGGCCACTCCATTGTCCATTTGACTTATTTTATATTCTTATGATGAGAACTATAAACAATTTAGGGATGTGCCAATCTGTAATAAGTATACATAGAACTGAAATATTAATTAATAAATAAGTACATTTTAAATAAAAGTTACAAATAAAATTCCTACCAGTCCAATGAATCTTTGTATCTAGTTTCTAGCTCCTCTGAAAAACAGGTCTCCCAAACTTCTCCATTCCCACTAGTACTTTGTGTTAACTCTGGTCGCTAGTTGCAAGTGCTGCCAGACATTTCAGAAAAATTTTTCCAAGTGGTACTTCCAACACACTCTCTGTGACTTGAGAGACTCAGAGAGGTATATGAATTCACAGCTTAAACTCCGAAAAACCTTTGAAAGCATCTTTTTATAAGGTCTTGCTGAAGAAATGCTTTAAAAACAATAAAGAGCTAGAGGATTTTATTAATAGAATAGAGATATATCACTATATCCTTGCTATTCTTCCCTATTTCAGTTTTGTGGTTTTCCATGAGAAGTGATAAAAACAGGTATTCGAATATACACACATATATATCAAGATTCAAGATGAGAATACCTAGGGAGGATATTTGTAAACTCAACACCTTCATTTTATTTGGTTTCTTTTATGTTTTCATATTACACCACTTTTGTAAGACAGGGTGAGGAAAATTATTCTAGATTTCTTTAAAATATAGAATATTAGTACAACCAAAGTTGTACCAAAGTACAACAGTAAACTATATTAATGCCATGCTTTATATAAAAATGAAGTGATATATTTTTATTAAAAATTATATTGTGTATAATTTTATATACAAATTTGATAAATGTAAATTCTTCTGGTTTCTGTGTAATATCACTAAATTCCTCTCACTTTACATAAAATACAGTGGTTTGTGACTTATGTGAATTTGGTGATATTACACAGAAACCAGACAAATTTACATGTCTTCAATCAAAGAAGAATATATTTATAGCTTCAACCCAACAAAGAATAAGAATTTCTTCTCAATTATGGGGATCCATACAGATACAAAATAAAGAAAACTCAATGTTAAGTAGTTTTCCTCAAATTACCTAGGATGCCAGAATGCATCAGAATCAACTTAAAATTCTATTAGAGCAGAATTTTACGAGTGCACCCAGGGATTCGTACTATGACCACAGTTAAGAGAAACGCTGGAAGAGAGGAAGTCAGTGAGGTTGCAAAACATGGTCATTCCTAGGTTGAAATGCAAATTACCATCAGTTTGCAGAGCTTATTGAAGTAAACCAACCTCAACAGCAACTAATAAATGGAAGTGCACATAAAATATATTGTAAGCAATTATACGGGATTGAACACATTCTGTAAGTAGTAATTAATACACAAAAAAGATGACATTTTGATACAGATCATTATCACAAATTATAACTAGGGCACACACATGAGAATCATATATTTTTTAGAGGAGCATAGACTGGAGTAGAGCAAACACTACCCCATACGTGTATTAAGAAGATATTAATATAATCAACTTTGCTTCCCCTGTTATTTTGCTTATCACCATTGAAGCTCCCTTTTATACTCCAGAAATTCCTGACTTATGAGTAATGGCAGGTGACAGAGTCCATTAACCATTTTAGGTGCTGAATATACCAGATAGCTTTTCAATCTTTCTTGTAGCTATGGTCCAGATAGCAGCTGGCTCCCCAACAAGATCAACACCAGAGAGTGAGCTGAGAACTAATAAAAAGAGCAGCAGAAACCAAAGTAAATCCCTTTTTTCTTGATTTTTGTAGTTACAGAAAAATTAAGTTCCTGGAGCTGCAGGGACAACTGAGGTGGCAGTTGGTGGCAGCTGTCTAGGTTGAAGCATTACACTGTTCTCTAGGGGTGTTCCCACCACACTGGTCCTATAACCCGAGCTTGGCCTTGGCTTCTGCAGCTGCTGATTGTGCTTAAAGAGCCTCTCAGTGATTCTGAGAGCCAACCAGTACCCACTTGATAAATTCTTTCTCTGCATAAAGCAATCAGAGACACTTTGGCCAATAATTAAGATCCTTGACAGATTTAATATAAGAAATCTTTATGTAGCCCTGGCCAGTGTAGCTCAGTGGATTGAGCACTGGCCTGTTAACCAAAGGGCTGCTGTTTCGATTCCCAGTGAGGGCACATGCCTCAGTTGCAGGCCAGGTCCCCGGTGCAGGGACTGTGAGAGGCAACCACACATTGATATTTCTCTCCCTGTCTTTCTCCCTTCCTTCCCATCTCTGAAAATAAGTAAATAAAAAATATTTAAAAAAGAAAGAAATCTTTATGTAAATATTGTTATTTACATTACTTTTAAAAATATGAATCTTTTATATATGTTACTTACTGCTTAAATTAATTTTTGTTAAAAGCATTATCACTATAAAGTATTCTAATATTTTAGTACAATGTTCAATTATTTTTAGTGTGTAGAATGCTGTCTATATCAGCTATAGTGCTCATTACAATAACCTTCACATTACTTTGTGAAAATATTATAAGTATTTTGATATTCCATTTAGAAAAAGGAAAAAAAAAACAAAATTGAAGTGGTTTATTCAAGGTCACGTAGCCAGGAAATGCCAACAGAACCAATGTCTTCTGTCTAAAGCCCTAGGATTTTCAACCTACACTTTGTTACCTTTAAAATATGTTCTAAAGACAAGGGAAACATATCTATCTAAAAGGAGCTCTAATTTTTGATCAAGAGAAATAAGATTAGGCAACGTGGACTTTAAAATTATGTATCTATGTTTCTATATCTATATCTTAACTAGTATATCTTCAAAATGAGACAGAACCTCAATATCCTACAATTTGTTTGGTGTCACCTTGAATGTCTGTGCCATGGTCTTAGAGGGGGAGGGAGAGAGAACAAGGAGAAAAAAGTTTACTTCAGATTTTGCTTCATTTTGGCATGATATATATTTAGGGGTTGATATATGAAAGAAGAAAAAATGTCAGTTGTCACATGTTCCTTCAGCATGCCGCCTGAGGCTGCGACTGGGTGGTGAGGCTGTGAATGGGAAGCAGGGTTTCCTGTAGGCAAATGGCCACCACCACGTCCTGAACTCTCAGTCCTTCCCTGAGTGCACCGCCTTAGACCCCCATTGTCATTCACTCCGCAGCAGTTACTCTGGTACTGACTGTGGACTTTGCACTGAAATCACAGCAATAATTTACTTCATTTGATTTCAGGGTCAAATTAACAACATTTAATGCCCATAATGTTTTGCTAGCCTTGCAACAACCAAAGTCATAGAGCACTCTCTCACTGTGGTGTCATAAAGCCTCTCCTTTTATGTCACTCATGCAAACTTACTGAGAGGCCACTCTGGCTTCTAACTCAAAACGACCAGGTATAAGAGGTTGTTTCCAGATTCACTTGTTTAAATCTTCCAAGGTATCAATCATTTCCTACTTTCTCATGTTACAGCTTCTGTTTGTCCCCACCTCACTCTCAACTGTTCCAGCCAACACACACATGCACAGACACATAAACACGTTACCCCAGCTTCCACATATCCTCTCAATTATATTAGTTCTTTGAAAATTTAAAAACCCTGTTGGTCACATATTAATCATTTAAAATGGACTGAGCTAGGGCTGGGATTGAACTTTTGAATTTCAAACTGCTTCTAGCTTGTAACAGTACGAAACATGATGCTTTCAATTACAACCCATGGCCTTTTATTACACTGCAGGCACCAGACCAAGAGGACCCTCTTGGGATGCAACAGCAATAAACCATTCCCCTCCTGACATACTGCAGCTCTCAGAGATTCTCCTGGCACTTACGACTTGGACACGTAATTCCACTTCTCGGAGAGTTTGTCAGGGGCACTGGAAGATCTTCATGAGCAACTGTTAAAAAGGAGAAAAGAAATTAACTGAGAGGGGCCATAATTCTACCTATTTCACTTTTTGTTCTCTCAGCCTAAGGGAGAAAAAAGACGAAGCCATCTTTAACCTTTATAATTCACTTAGAGTATCTAGCTGGCTGACAAGGAGAGATGTAGTGTTCTGAGAAGTGGAAATGTACCTAGAGTTAAAAGTTTTAGCAACCATGACATTATAGCATAAGGTTCTTAGAAGAGCCAGAGTGTTCAGAGAAATTGTAGATTGCAGTAATTTATTAAAATGTCTGTTAAAAAGTCATCTCCTTTTAATTGCACAATATCTAGTTAAGAATCTAAAGGAAGGGAAGTATTTGCCCTCTTTCATCCCTATCCCATCAATATGCTTTAATTTTATAGATTAGAATTACAAGTCTTTATTGGCCAAATGCCAGGATAACTTAAGATACCATAATCGTGGGCTTTGAGCTCTCAAGGGAATTAAGGATCACAACCAAAGAGGATGAATCAAACCTTAGAGAGACATGGATATGGACCTGCTCCTTGTCTTTATAGACCTACAATACATTTCCCTTCCTTTACTCTTTCCCTTTTGGATTCTTTTAAATCCCAAATGTTGACACTGAGATGAACCTGAGGGCAGCATTGGGTACCCAAGCGTGGTGACCTTGTTTTCAGTGATCAGAGCTTTACAAGTAGTTCAGGGTAGGTGAGCGTGTGAACATGCTCTTCTCACGTCATCACCTCCGTTTGGGTGTGTGATCTCGGCCTGTGTACCCAAGGAAGAAATCTTGGTTCAGCTCTGCTCTGAGCACTGGGATTAGCTTTCCTTTTCTGTTTAGTCTTCCCATTCACAAATTTGCTCATGATAGGTAATACAAAGTGGATTCAGGCTTGTTTTCTTCTGTTTGTTTAGAATTAGGCAAAGGAACCCTACTTTGCATCTAGGCCCTCAGATATATGTTGTTTAGGGGAAAAGATCTCAATTCCTTCCTCTCAGTTTACTAATATTTTATACAAGAGAATGTAGTTTTACCTCGTAATAAAGTGCTAATTTGTTCTGATTTGTCCCTCAGGTATTGAAGGGAGAAATCATTAAAGTAAGAATTTGGAAATTCCCATATTCCATGATAACTTTGAATGCATGAATTGCATTTTTTCTGTAGGTACCTACTCTATAAATGATATTTCCTGAGCTACCACCTAGAAAAAACAATTTTATTCATTCCAACTCTTTAACAAAAGGCTTCAACTGTGAGCGCCTTCAAAGTCTGTTCTAGCCGCAGAGAGCCCCTGAACCCCAACTTATGTCCTTCCTTGGGCCGTCCACACTCTGTCACTGAGCAAAGTGGCAAAGATGTGTCTGGGCATCCCACTCTGACTGGCAGTGCTCCCTGGAGAGCTCCCCTCCAGGTTAGTTGTGGCTTTTAATCCTGCAGTACCATTCACCTTTACTCCTCTGCCCAACCCTGCTTCCTCTCCCTTCCTTTTAAAGGTTTTTAATTTCTAACACACTTCTAGAACCCCAAGAAGTAGCCTATCAAGCCTCTTTATTCTGGAGAACCCAACCAATGAAATGTGTGTATGTGTGTGTTTGAGGTGGGGGCTGTTACTTGAAAGCAGAAGAAACCGACTTTTTGTTCTAGGTCTTCTTGGTTGGGGTCCTAGTTAAGGAGTTTTGGGACACAGTTAGTAAACCCAATCAATCATTTCTGCTTCCTCAAATGTTTAGTTCCTTTCTCTGCAGTATTTAAAGGGAATTTTGGCTACTTAAAATTTTCATCATATAATGTTTGATCTATATTTGCCTTAGCCACAGCCAACCAAGGCAATGGTAAGGGCAATAAAAGGTTTAAGAACTACAATATTTAATTTATATTTAATACAGATTTAGCTGTTCTTGAAGCTATTCCTGTTTGAGCAGGTTTAATAGCCAGAAGCCACTTGGGGAAAGGAAAGCTATTTAAAAGAGATTCTGTTATAGTCATTTGATTAATAAGAATTGGGAGAGGAAAATAAGTAAGGTCAGTGCCTGTCTGCTGCTTATGAAAATATATCTATTCTACTGGATCTGCTTTAAGAGTTAGTAAATTAAAAAAAATACACTGGCAATAGCAAGACAGAGTGAGAAAGAGGGTGAAGAAGGGGAATGGGAAGAGGGAGATGGAGCTGGATACTGAGACTTTGAGAGCTGCAAGGGCCACTTAATGATAGACCACTATTACCCACAAATTTCTTTCTTTTTTCTTACCTTCAAACTTTTAAGACATAGGGTGTCATTTTACATGTATATTTTAAAAATATGCAAAACAAACACATGTCATAAAAATTAAGCTTGAAGAAATCTTAGAAAAACCACAAGTGTAATATCAAGAAAAAAGTTAATATAATAATAGACTAGTGGGAACTATATCTAAGCATATGTCTATTAATGTATATAATTATATATAGTAGATATAATATATAACTATATCTAAGTATTTTATATCTAGTAAGCATTTATAATATTTCATATTTTTATGAAATAATCTTTAAAATTAATTACAAGCAATGGTTCCCCTACCCTTTTCTTCCTCTAACCTGTTCCTCACAAATGAGCACTTTTATTTCTTTAGCCTTTTTTTATAAAAAAATATTCTTTTTTATCTGTATTGTACTTTTACATTACTTTTTGGTCCCCTTAAGCCCTTCTCCCCCCAGCAATAACCACACTGTTGTCCATGTCCAAAAGGACCCACTAATTTCTAAATAGCTACATCAGTGCTCATTTATGAACACTAGAAACAACCACACACTCTGGTTATATTTGACCTACACCAACTATATTATTACCACACAGCATTAGCTACTTTTTTAAAAATTTGCTCCAGTTCTTTATTTGATACCTCACTACTTCTCTCCTAGAAGCATGTTGTCTGCTCTGTCTTCTCTGTGATGTCTTGGCACACCCACAGTTAGGCTTGTAATATGTGACCTTACTGCTCTAGCCATAGCTGAGTAAATCAGGACCAATCCACTGAGTAACTGGTCTTAGAAGTTCTTATGATGATTAATTAAATCTGTTCAGTAAGAAGCATGGTCCCTACTAGAGCCTCTGTCATTGGTAGGTAGCTGTTGATATCTGATAGTATTGTTACAATTATCCCATTTTTACTTTCTTCTCAACTCTCTGATTGTTTCTATTCTACCACTTTCTTACGTTCTTTTACCTTCTAAAACCACGTGGTTAATTATATGGGATTCCCAATGTTTCACCCTTTTCCTGATTTTCTCTTCTACCCAACTCTGCCCCGCTTTTCCTCCTTCCTATTTCCTTCTCTTCTTTCCTCACCCCTCCTCTCCTAACCCTTTCTCTTTCATGATGTCACCACTTTTTCTAAGTATTTTTCAGTCTTAGCTTCCAACTTGTCCTCCAGTTCTGCAGTCTCATTTCCATTAAATATAGCTAAAGGTGGACATTTTGGGATTGATTTTCTGATATTTAGTGAAATAAAATATGGAAATAACAAGTGCTAAGATGTGGAATGATCAGTTCTGCTCTCTCCTTTTTATTTAAAAATAAGAATTTTACTAAGAGAAAAAAAAGGCAGAGGAGAAACTATACTTAAGGGAAATTAGTACATATAAATAAAGCATTGTCCTCTAAAAGTACCTAACAATAGAATGATAGATTGCAGTTGCAATAGACTTTTCATATGCCTATGGCTCTACTTACCCACTCGTGAATGAGGAAGAAACAGGTACTCAGAGACACCCAACACCTTGTGTAAGAGATTCCCTACACTTAGTGAATAAGGGGGGAACTTAGGTCTTCAGATGGAGCACAAGAGGGCATTATTCCATTTGACACCAAGGCAGATCTGTGTGGAGAAATAAAACATGGCATCACTTAAAGCCACCACTATTTCTGCCATCTGTAAATCAGGGTCTCGGGGTAGGATGTGAGGTAAAAAAAAGTCAGAAGTTAATTGGCTTTGCATGAAATACTCTGCTGTATCATGATTCATTGCACAGGTTCCATACGGCATTTCTATGCACTGGAGGCCTTGACCATGGAGTGAAAAGGAGCAGCAGACTTTTTCATCTTGTCAGTGGAAGCCTTGAAGTAGAATTCTCTTGGGCACTATCTTATATGGGACAGATAAATTAAATCTGGCTCTGTCCCACCCCAAACCAGATTCCAGGTCTCCTCTTTTTTCATCTCTTTTCTTTTTCTTTTTAAAAATTAATTTATGTTCCAATAACAGTTGACATACAGTTTATTCATTTCAGGTGTACAATATAGTGACTAGACATTAATATATCTTACAAAGTGATCTTCCAATTAGTCTAGTAACTGTCACCATGATAACAGCTAAGGGTATTAATGCCATTCATATCTTTACACTTCATTACACACGTCTGTATTCATCAAATATACTACTATCTGGTGTGCTTCTTGAAGGTTTGATGGAACTCATCTAAAAAAACTATATCTTTGTGGTTAGATTTTTAATTACCAATTTCAGTTATTTAATCTTTAGAAGTCAAGTTTATTTACAGTTTTTAAAAGTATGTTTTAAGATACATTTTTCTAATTATATGTTTGTTTAAATTTTTAATATAATGGGCATAAAATAGTCTATATAATTTTCTTTCTCCACTGTATCCATAGTTACATTCTTCCTTTCAATGCCATTGTTACTTATTTATACTTTTTTCTTCCTTATGCAGCCAAAATTATAGATTATTACATTATTTTTCTTAAATTTGTAGAATATGCACTTGACAATAATGTATTTGGTATCTTTGTTATTTTATATGTTTTAAATTTTCTTACACCATAATTTAATATTTTTAATTTGCTGTTTTGTTCTTTGTTCCTTGTGTGAGCTAACTGCTTAAGTCCCTCTTTATGTCTTTTACTTGTTAATATTTAAATATGTTGTGATGGTAAAGCCTTACTTAACTTAAAGTCAAGTTCTCTGTGGTTTCCTCTGTTATTGTATAATACTTTCACGTGTGTTCAAGTCTAATCACTTACTTCACTTAAATTACAATTTCCTTTGCCAATTAGTTATTTAAAAACATGCTTTGACATTTACAAATGAAAAGGGTTTGTTTCTACTCTTTTTGCTGTTTCATTTGGATCACAGAATGTCATCTTTTTGACACCGATTCATTGGCATTTTTTGAGCGTCTCATTGTGGCTCAGTACATTGGCAATTTTTGTAAATATTCTGTGTGTGTTTGAAAGGATCTGTTCTCTAAGTGTTAGGTGCCATGTTCTATTAGGGAAAGGTGTTCATTATTTCTATATTATGACCACCCCTTTGGTCTGCTTGAACTATTACCAATAAATGTGTGTGTGTATATATATAAATATATATGTCAGCTTTTACAAAGGTGAATTGTTCATTTCTCATTGTAATTCTGTCAAATTTTGCTTTATATATTTTAGAGTATACTGTTCATGGCATATTACTTGATAAATATAGGCCCCCTGATGTGTTTTTCTTTTATTATCTAACTGCTTCTTTGTCCTGAATAATTATTATTGCTTACATTGTTTTGTGAGTTATTGCGGTTTTTAAATTAGTTTTTAACATCATATTTCTCTTTCCATTGCTTTAATTTCTATCATTCTATCTTATTTTGCTTTAGGTGCATCTCTTTTAAAGTGCACCTATCTGTTTTTTTATTATTAAACTCTTTGTCTTTTAAGTAGTGAATTAAATTTAGTTAATTTGTTTGTGTGTATGTGATTGTATGTGTGTGGGTTTGTATGATTGCTGATGTTTTTGGATTCATTTATACAATCTTTTTAGTGTGGTTTCTAAGCTTATTATCTATTTTCTATAACTGCAGTTTTTTCTTTCCTGTGTTATATTTTATTAAATTTTCTATTTATATTTTCTTACCTCTACTGATTTGAAAATATTACATGTTATGGTTTTTTTCCTTTTAGGGATTACCCTAAATACTTCAAATGAATTTATGTTGCATATTTGAATATTTATGGATAAAATACATAATGTGTTTGAATTTTAATAGTTCACTGAATTATGAATATATAATTATTAATAATAATGTATTTTATATTATAGTGTTGTATATAATAAAATATTGTATAAAATTTATATTTCATTATTATTCTTTAACCTAAAACTTACTTAAAATTATGAACTTTAATTTTTACTTTCCTTCATGTTTTATTTAAATTTGAATTTTCACTTATAGTTTACATTCAATATTATTTTGTATTAGGTTATTATAAATTCCAATAAAATTGTTATTTTTTCCTAATGGAAACATTATTGAAAACTATGACTCAATCTTATCATGTTGCTCATAGAGGTATGGAAACAATATTACATGTATATCATAGCTATTAGAGAATCATACCTAACAAAGTGGTCTACCTAGTATTTCAAGTTATATTTTATATTATTATTATTATATTTAAACTCCCCAAACACTTACTTACACTTAATAACTTTAATCATTTTTACTTTACTCCATCATTTTAAATTTTTGTTTTTGAGCTATTGAAATATTACCTGCTCATACTTGCTTTTGAATTTTCTTGACTCTTAGATTGTAAGCATGTTGAGGATTAAAAATGTACCTTACTCATCTTTCAGTTCTCTATGATGTGTATTAAAATACTTTGGATTGGAATGAAATTAAATGTAAAATTGAATTCAATTGTTCAAAATAATCAAACCCACCTGGTATGTAGATGACCTTGGCAATTACTGAGAAATTGTTTCTCATGGAATAAATTGGATTCTGATTAATGACATCATTTGATAAGCTATGGTGTAGTTATTCACTCATGTGGAAAAATACTACTGCTTTTAGTTTTTTGTGTATTGATTGCCACTCACAAATGCTTCTGATATTTTCATTGTGTCATTAAATCTTCTATTAAGTTAAAAATAAATAGTTGTATTATATGTGTTCTTCCACCAAAATTGCATTTTTCCTCTCAAGATTAAATAAATGTTGTTAGAAAAATGTAACAATGAACTATATAAACTAATTCAGTTGCATTGTTACAGATTATTATAAATTCCAATAAAATTTTTACTAATGAAAACATTATTGAAAACCATGACTCAATCTTATTGTTTTGCCCTTAGAAGCATGAAAACAACTTTAAAAATAATATTATTTTTATACTTTATTTGTATTTGTTATTCCCAAAATCCAATTATAAAAAATTGAACTGTGATAAAGTAAAAAAACATATTAATTTATCAGTAAACAGCTTATCCAATTCTATAGTGAAAAACAAAGTTTTCCTAAAGCATACATTTCATGAAAAAAGAAACTTTCATTATAAAAGTTACAAAATTTTAATTTAATTTGATAAATATTTATCAAGTGCCTAGCACAACTTAAGTACTATGTTAGACACTAGGGATTGAAAAAGCAGTCAGTCATTGTTCCTGTTCTCAAAAAGTTTAATAATGTAATGATTGTAATGACAGAAGTGTGTATAGGTTTTCAAAGCAGTACAAAAGGGTGAGCTTCAATTTTGTTTTAGAAATAAGAATTCTATACAGAAGCATGAAAAGGAAATTGCTTCTAAGAACTAAGTTCTAAAGGTATTTCTGGGAGGAAAATATATAAAAATGCATAGTTATGTATAATAACAGCATGACATGTCAGGTGAAATGTCATTTGGCATTGCTTGATATATGGGTGAATGGGAAGTTCTAAGAGATGAGTATGGAAAGAGGGTATGTGGCCATACTTTGTAAATTATATTTGAGCGCATGAAAATCATAAGGAGATTCACTTTTAAAATTTGGCATTTGGCAGTAGATATTGATATCTAACAATAACATTTTCCTTAAGTCAAGATGCTTAAAACATAAATGAAACTAATAAATTATTTTGAGAAGAAATGATGGCAATAATTTGGAGCACATTTAACCATAATATGCAAATATGCTATGATGGTTATGTAGACACTTTCAGTGGCTGATAAACTGTTTTCTGGGACTGATCTAATAACATCTGATTAAAAGGCATTTTACAGAATGTTTGCTATGAATTGATAAGGTTAATTGATAAGGACGTGGATGTCTACATTTTTGTTCCCTTGATTAAAGATAAGGAATACTGATGTCAACTCATTTTGATGTATTTAACTATTAGAATAATGTGTCTGCCATTAGAAAATCACCTTTTTAATAATTTATTTTCTTCATCTATTCAATAATTTATTGAGTACTAATATTCCATGAATATGTGTACATAGGAGTAACATTAATATGAATGAATTTCATCTTCACTAGTATGATTTTGTAATATTTTTTAGTGTTTAAAAGTATTGGTTTTATAATCAAAACTCCTGGAGTTTAAATTTTGGCTTTGCTATTAGCTAGGTGTATGAACATGAACAAGCAATTTCACTTCTCTAGCTTTCAATTTCTTCCTTTTAGAATAGAAATATATGTAAAATCTCAGTACCTTGTCCACCACCAAACAATACTTGTAAAAATGCAGATTGTTGTTGTTGTTGTTATTATTACTAAGATATTATTATTATTATTATTATTAAGGTTTTGTACAGAAAGCATATTTATAAGTCCTGATGAGAATCTACTATCAAAAACTATATATTGGCAGAAGTCAATATTTTGTTATAGTGCACACCATAGTTAAAAAATAACTGTGAATATCCTGTCTCTTGTAGTTTTGAAAATTTGTGAAGATTTTATTTATTTTATTTTTAGAGAGAGGGGAAGAGAGGGAGAAAGAGAGGGAGAGAAACATCAGTGTGTGTTTACTTCTTGCAAGCCCCATTACTGGGGACCTGGCCTACAACCCAGGCTTGTGACCTCACTGGGAATCGAACTAGTGATCCTTTGGTTCGCAGACTTGCACTCAATCCACTGAGCCACACCAGCCAGGGCCTGTCTCTTCTTATTTACACTTTACAGATTTCTGCAATTAAAGCTCTAAAGACAATATAGAACATGATATTCTGTTAGCATACTAGGTATAAATTTTATTTCACTCAGTCACTATGATTATTTCAAGGAGCTTTTATCTTATCAGATTTTAATAGATTATTAATTATACTACCTCATAAGGCTAATAAAAACCTTACCTTTGAAGGAGAATAAATCTTGAGTCTGTTATTTTCTTGTTTATCTCTCCAATATTAGCCCTATCTTTAATCTTTAGTTGATTTGCAGGTATCTTTCTAAGTAAGTCTCCTTGGTATGGGTGAATTTAGTTAAAATTAGGTAGCATAATATGTAAATCTAATTAATTAGCACAAATGGAAACTGTAATACATAAAAATGTGCTGGAATTTAATGAATGAATTTGTGATTCTTCATTTCCGTCTGTTCATTCATTCAAAAATATTTCTTTTGTCTCTACTAGAAGCCCGGAATGCATTTAGAAACATCATTGAAACAAATAACAGGAATTCTATTAAGCAGAATCATATAATTAAGAAATAAAAATAAAATATATAATATGTTAGAAGGACTTCAATACTATGGAGAAGAATAAACCCAGGGGAGAGTGAAAGGGAAGTTGTGTGTGTTGCTGATGGTGAGAATGAGAGATGGTGAGTAGCAGCATTGAACAGGGTGGTTAAGGAAGACATCCCCTGGAATGTGACATTTAAGTAAGATCTTAGAAAGTTAGGGGAGTGAGACTCGTGAATAGCTAAGACAAAAAGAACAGAATATGCCTCAGTGAGAGGCATGCTGTGGGTGTTTGAAAACAAGGTCAGTGTGGCTGCATCAAAGTGAGCAAGGGCTCAAAGAATAGGAAGCAAGATCAGCGGGTGATGGGGGAGTCATGATGGAGGGCTTGCCGCCAAGGGCCACTATACTGACTTTGGCTCCACAATGTTTTTAGGAAACTTCCAGAAAATACCATCATATACCATATGGGCTGCATGACTGTATGATGTTAGGACCTAATGAGCGAGGTGGTGTTAAATATAGTAATTAAACAGGAGAAAATGCAGTTTCTTATTGTGTAGATGAAAATTAAGTATAAATAAGAAGTTATATTTTCTAGCTTTCTATGTAATTGCTCTACCCAGTGGAGTGAGCAGTGTTGTATATCATTCTGCAGCAGCTTCATTCCAACGGAAGGAGCTATGACAAAGGTGCTTTGCTGTGATCCAGCCCAAACTCTGCAAATGCCCAAGAGGAAGTGAAGAAGCAGTCAAAGGAAAAGGAATAGCACATATTTTAGGGGGCATTAAAAAAGTAAGAATCAAATCTGCTGACTACACCAACTCACACCTTCACCCTTTTGCAGACATTTCTTTAGCAAATAGCTGTTTGATCTTATTCTACTTGTCTCAAAGAAATCATACATTTTCTACAAAAATAGTTAAAGGTTTATGAAAGATAGTGTAAGATAAGAAAGACTTGAAAGGCAAATTAGCGTATTTGAGGGGAATAAGAGAAGGGAAAATATTATAATAATGAAAGCACATTGAAGCAACAAACATTTTTTAAAAAGAATGTTAAAACACAGCAAATGATATGGGGAGAGGTTTGAATAAATCATGGAGAACAAAATGGGAAATAACAGTGATTATAAAATGATTATAAGAAGATTATATGTATGGAAGACAGACAGAAGTTATCTAATTTACCCAAAGCAATCCTGATTAAAGAAACAATGAGAACAGGAAAAAAATCCAAACTATAATAGAAGTAAACTTTTCTGGAAGAAAAAAAAAGTGAATTTGTGTACAAAAAGGGCAGAAAAAATGAAGAATGACCAACATAAACACAATCTGGAGAAATGTACTACATGTTTAGGATGAATAAAATGTTATATGACATGCGGCAGAAAAAGTGCATTGTGTAGAAGGGAAACTCAACATGACCTCAGCCTTTTCCCATTGGTTCAGAACAGGTTAGAGTGCTATCTGCCACGGCCTGAGGAAAGGTGTGTTTCAAGAATTGTATTCCAAGTAAAGCAAAATCCTTTTTCATTTGTGCACAAAATATAGGGAAGAGAGTACTCATGATTCCTTCCCGAAAAAACTACTAGAAAATATAACAGAGCAAATGATAAACCAAAATAAGCAATTCAGTAGTAGAGATGTGATAAAATGACTGGTGATAATTACAAATATATTTAAGTACAAAATGAAAAGTGATAAATAATGCCTGTCATGGTAAATATTGACAGTGAGTGTAATATTTTAGATGCCAAGAAACAATTTTTGACATCTTGAAAATTCACCTTCTATTAGGTAGTCTGACTTCCCACACACATATAATTACAAGAGTCCACAGCAACATTACTGTTAATGTTAAAAATGTGTAGAAGCCACTCAATGTTTGGCATCAGAGAAAATACCATCAGTGAGAGGGAAAGTCATTAAACACGGAGGCATTCAGGCTTAGACGCCTCTAATGCCTTGGTAGCCTATGTAAGCAAACCAAAACCTAAGCCAGAGTCAATTCCTGTAAGTGCACTTGTATTCCAGAAAAATTAAATTTAAGAACAAACAATACAAACATCAAATTAGTCTTTCCCAAATAAAGCTACCATTTAAGCTGTAGCTACTCCAATAACTTCCTTGCTTTGTTCCTGCCTCTGCGACATGGAGGCCACCCCCCTAGCTCCTGTCAGTGAAGTGCTTCTGACCAATTCTAGTTTGGTGCTGCCCGGTTTGAATCACTGTTAGCTTGAATACACTTCTGTAAATTTTAATGTGCCCTAGTTAATTTTTTAGCAAAGGTAATGATGCTTTGTCCCAGACAGAAGCAGGAAACTCAATATGTACAGTTCTTTTGGGATCTCTAGAACTACAAGAAAATAATTTTATTCAAGCTCATTCTTTGGCTTTGCTAAGTGATTTAGCTGACTAGTACGATCACTGTCATCTTAATGATTGATAGTTTCTTGGACAATTGAATTGTAAATTGAATTGTCTGACATAACTAAAAAAAATCAAAATCATTGTTCTCATATAAATGATCACCAATAGCTGACAAGAGTTCAGACTGGAAAATTAATGCAAGTTCACTGATCTGGGAGGCATTCTGGAGTAGGTAACTAAAGATAACAACAGAGTGGCTAAAAATGAAGTCATGCTATATTTGCATGGCATAGGCTTTCCATTGGCTAAATGCATATTACTTTGATCGTTCATAATGTTCATGATGTATGACTGCACAACACATTGACTCTTACAGTGTGCTATTATATCTAGAGGTACTGGCCCTTTTTGTTACTAGAAGGGAGATTACATTTTGAACTGCTCCCTGTTTATAGTGGCAAAAGGTATGCCCTTACAAAAGTGATTCTCATTTACTTTACAGGTTGTTTTCTTGGTCAGTGGAACTATTGAATGATCTCTCTTTAGAAGTTTTAGTTGGTATGCCAATTATCATGAAGCACATTTAAAATCTAATTCAGTCCAACAAAAGACACTTTTTTAAAAGGTAAGATGTATTTTTGCTTATTTATTATTTTTTAAATAATTTTTATTATTCTATTATAGTTGTTTCAATTTTCCCCTTTGCCCTCCTCCACCCATCCCAACCTCTGCTTCCACAATCAATTTCACACTGTTGTTCATGTCTGTGGGTCATTCATACATGTTCCTTATCTAGTCCCTTCCCTTCTTTCCACCATTGTCCCCCTCTTCCCTCTCCACTTGTCACTTTCAGCTGGCTCCATGTTTCCATGCCTGTGCTTCTATTTTGTTCATTAGTTTATTTTGTTCATTAGGTTCCGCTTGTAGGTGAGATCATATGGCATTTGTCTTTCACCAACTGGCTTATTTCACTTAGCATAATATTCTCCAGTTCCATCCATGCTATTGCAAAAGACAAGAGTTCCTTCTTTCTTTCAGCTGCATAGTATTCCATTGTGTAAATGCACCACAGTTTTTGATCCACTCATTTACTTGGGTACTTGGGCTATTTCTAGCACTTGGCTATTGTTAATAGTGCCACTATGAATATAGGGGTGCATAAGTTCTTTTGAATTGGTGATTCAGGATTGTTAGGGTATATTCCTAGCAGTGGAATTGTTGGGTCAAAAGGCAGTTCCATTTTTAGTTTTTTAAGGAATTCCACACTGTTTTCCACAGTGGCTGCACCACTCTGCATTCCCACCAATAGTGCACTAGGGTTCCCTTTTCTCTGCATCCTTGCCAGTACTTGTTTGTTTATTTATTAATGATGACCATTCTGACAGGTGTGATGTGGTATCTCAATGTGGTTTTAATTTGCATCTCTCTGATGGCTAGTGATGTTGAGCATCCTTTCATATATTCTGTATGTCCTCCTTGGAGAAGTGTCTATTCAGGTCCTTTGCCCATCTTTCAATTGGATTGTTTGTCTTCCTGGGGTTGAGTCATATGAGTTCTTTTAATTTTGGAGATCAAAAATTTGTCCAATGTATCATTGGCAAATATATTTTCTCATACAGTTGGTTCCCTTTTCGTTGTGAGGATGTCTTTTTTAAGCCATGCTTTTTAGTTTGATGTAGTTCCATTTGTTTATTTTTCCCTTTATTTTTTCCCTTGCCCTGGAGATATATCAGCAAAAATATTACTACATGGGATATCTGAAATGTTCATGCTTAGGTTTTCCTCTAGAACTTTTATGGTGTTCCAACTTATATTTAAGTCTTTTATCCATTTTGAGTTTATTCTGGTGTATGGTATAAGTTGGTGGTCTACTTTCATTTTTTTTGCATGTACAAGTCTAGTTCTCCCAACATGTTATCTTGAAGAAGCTATCTTTACTCCATTGTATGCTCATGCTCCCCTTGTCAAATATTAATTGATCATAGAGACTTGAGTTTATTTCTGGGCTCCCTATTCTGTTCCCTTAATCTATGCATCTGTTCTTATGCCAATACCAGACTGTTTTGATTATCGTGGCCATGTAGTATAACTTGATATCAGGTATTACAATCCTTCCTACTTTGTTTTCCTTTCTTAAGATTGCTGAAGCTATCTGGAGTCTTTTGCTTTCCATATAAATTTTTGAAATGTTTGTTCTATACCTATGAAATAGGTCTTTGTTATTTTAATAGGGAATGCATTGAATCTATAAATGCTTTGTGTTGTATGGACATTTTGATGATGTCAATTCTTCCAATCCATGAACACAGTATATGTGTCCATTTATTTGTATCTTTCTTAATTTTTTTCTTCAGTGTTCTACAGTTTTCCTAGTATAGTTCTTTTATCTCCTTGGTTAAATTTATTGCTAAGTACTTTAATTTTCTTGTTGCTATACTAAATGGAATTTTCCCTCTAGTTTCTCTTTCTGACATTTCATTATCGGTGTAGAAAAATGCCATCAATTTCTGAATATTGAATATAAATTTAGCCTATTACTTTGCCCATTAGTCCCAATAAAAACAAAGGCTGTAGACTCCTTAAGTCTAAGCAAAAAGTCTTATTATCTCTTAAGTTATAATAATGTGTTTCAAGTGCCAGAATGACCTTGTAACAGATTCATAAACCATCAAAAACTTCAGCAGTGTCTGCTATTATCCTTTAAACTGAGTATTGGGATTAAGGAAGCAGGCCCTACGGTATCTTACTTTGTTTAATATTGGACATTCCAGATCTTTAGGACTGTCAGCATTATTACTTCATAAAGCCAATAAGTTAATTATTGGAGTAACACAACATCTTGTTTATATTTCAGTGAAAAGAACAAAGGGGTCTGTAACACTTAACAGTTATGATAATACAATGGATAGAGAAACAAAATCTTCTTTCAAAACCAGGTAAAAATAAATTCAAATCCTGCTCTTTACATTTACTATTAAAGTCATGAAAATCTATTTACATATCTTTGTGAAGATGTACAAAGAAAAGCAAAAATGGAAAATGTAATAAAACCAAAGTATAGAAATCACAAACCAGAAAAATAAAATCAATCTACAATATGGTCTGAAGTTCTACAGTAAAATTGGTTTGGAACAGCTACATAAACCAATTCGGTTCATTGACTTTTTGATGGTGTACATTTTGTCCTTTCAGGTCTTATATTGAACATAATATATCACTATATATGGAATGGATATAGTTTTTATTAGAGAGAGAGAAAGGCTGGGTTTCATTAGGTCATATCAAGCTGAAAAACTGTCGGCTTCAGAGAGAAATTGAGTCTTCATGCCAACAAAAAGGAATTTTCTATTGAAATGTTGACTTGCAGAGTTCCAGCAGAACACATATTTAATGTGTCCCTGTATGAAATTTCTTGTAAAATCTAACTTTTGTGAGCTATAGATCAATCGACTCTTGATTTGGACTTTTACTGAAAATGCATTTACATGTTGTATATCAACTGTTTAAATGTTCCCACTTTAGTAAATTTATTTCAGTATTTGCATTTTTATTTTCAGAAAAATCTTTTTGAAAATCCAAACTCAGTCTTAAGTATGTTTGTCAAACAAGATTTACCTTAAACTTCACATTTACACAATTAATCACTTGAAATCATAAAGAATATGCAAACTTTAAAACACATGCACACAGCATAATAAGCCCACTCTTATTCAAATCCTTTAAGCAAATCACAGATTTTGTCATCATTTCTCCTAACTGAAGCCAAATAGCTAATGCTCTTAACAAGAAAGAATAACACCTCACAATTTCAGACAACTAAATCACTAGATAGAGGGATGAGATTTAAATCTCACATCAGCCACTTAGCTGAAGATATGGAAACAGCAACTGCCCAGCATGGAATGTTTACAAGAAAAAGAATAATTGTATAAGTTTGAAGTTAACCTAAATTTTATTACCTTGCAAAAATATAAACAGATGTTCTGTTTTTTAACCACTACTATTTATTTTCTGTCAAAAATGTATTTAAATTGCACTTGAAATAGATACACAGTTGTCATTACTGTCCAACTGTAAGCATGGTCAAGAAATTAACTATATATATGTGTGAAATGAATATATTAAGACAATTTTTCTTTACTGTTGATACATATGATACTTCTGTCTCTGGAGAGAATGTTTGGTTTTCCTAGACCTATACATATCCCAGACTAAATATTTAATCTATCTTGAAACAAAATTACTGATTTAGAACAAATCCATAAGAAGAAAACTAAGGAAATAGAAGTAGGATAGGACAGAACAGTATTAAAGTTATAAAAGGAAGACATAAAGAAAAGGTCTTGTCCTTCCAGTTAATATTTTCTATATTTTTAAAGCACAGTAACCAGCCCTGGCCAACTAGCTCAGGTGGTCAGAGCATTGTCCTGATATACATAAGTTGTAGGTTCAATCTCCTGTCAGAGCACATACAAGAAACAACCAATGAATGCATAAATAAGCGGAACAACAAAATGATGTTTCTCTCTGTCTCTCTAAATATCAATGTATGAAAATAATTTGAAAGCACAGTAACTAAAACAACAGCTTAATAGTAATGCTAGGCTAGAAAACTTAAATAAAAATGAGTCAATCCAAAAGCCATCCAATTATAGGTATCAGTAAATATATTAGAGAAAGAAAGACCACACGCTACTATGCCAAAGAGATTATCAAATACAAAAGAAAGGTATGGAAAGCCTGATACATAAATGAGTAAAGAACTCACACAGTATGTTTACTGAAGAGGAAATACCAATAGGTAGTATTTTAGTTTGCTAGAGCTGACATGACAAAGTACCACTAAATGGGCAGCTTAGAACAATAGCAAATCATTGTCTCACAGTTCTGGAGGTTTTCAATCCTTCTGAGAACTATACAGGATAAATCCATTCCATGCTTTCCTCCTGGCTTTCAGTGGCTGGATGGCAGTCTTTGGTATTCTTAGGCTTTGCCTTTGCCTGTACTTTGATTTTTGCTTTCATTTTCACATGGAATTTTCTCTGTGTGCATGTCTGTATCCAAAACCCCTCCTTTTATAAGGACACCTGGTGTATTAAATTAGAGCCCCATTTTATGACAATATGACCTCATCCTAACCTAAGTACATAAGAAATTACCCTATTTCTGAGTAGGGTCACATTATGAGGTTCTGCAGGTTAGGACTTCATCATATGAATTTTGGGAAACACAATTCAACCCATAAGAGGTTGAAAACACATAATATGTACTCCAATATGCATGTAATGAAAGAATTTCAAGTTAAAATTAACAGTACGATACCATTTAAAAATCAACATTTGATAATGATAATCACTTTCATAAACTACTGGTGACTTTTTATGCCTGTATTCTTTTCCTTGTGGGGAAAATCTAGCATATATATCAACATCTTTAAGTTCTATATTTGGCCAAATAATTTAATGTGTGAATATCCACAAATAAAAGTTTTTTAAAAGTAGCTATAAGACTTCTGGTCAAGATGGAGGCATAGGTAGATATGCATTGCCTCCTCACACAACCATAGAATGAATTACAACTAGATCTCTAAACAAATAATACCCAGAACCATCAGAAAATCAAGTTGCATGGAAGTCCAACAACCAAACATTTAAAGAAGCCACTTTCATCCAGATGAGTAGGAGGGGCAGAGATATGGTGTGGCACACATAGGCAGTGGCGGCAGCAGCAAAATGGATGATCTCACACTCATGTATGGTGGATAAAAATCAGGAGGCATATCTTAGGAATGGGTGATTCCAGCTGCAGGCCAGAGAGAACAGCCCAGGTTTCCAGTCCCAAGAAGATAAATCCCCATAACTTCTGGCTATAAAAACCAGTGGTGGCTGGGACATCAGAAGGAAATGATGGATTTTCAGGAGACTCGGCTTAAAAGGCCTTTATGGACTTAGAACATATGCAAACCCACCCACACTGGGATTCATCACCAGGGCAAAAGCTGGAAGTGTGATAGTCACATACAGGAAGTGGGTGAAGTGACTGGAAATGGGGCAAGTGCCAGGCAGACATCCAGAAGCGAGGCAGTGGCATTGTCCCCTCTTGCAGCCCTCTCCCCACACAGAGCCACAAAGCAGTGAAGTCAGATTGCCCCACCTTGATGATTACCTAAGGTTTCACCTCACATAATTTATAGGTTCCTTTTCTATAATAGGCCATGCTAGTAAGACAGGGAGTCAAAGAAACTACCTAATACACAGAAACAAACACAGGGAGGCTATCAAATTGAAGTGACATAGAAATATGGCCCAAATGAAAGAATAAAACAAAACCTCAGAAAAAGAACAAAAGGAAATGGAGATAACCAACCTATCAGATACAGAGTTCAAAACACTGGTGATCAGGGTGCTCAAAGAACTCATTGAGGATGGCAACAACATAAAGGAAGAAATGAAGTTTACACTAAGTGACATAAAGAAAAATCTACAGGGAACCGTCAGTTGAGGGAAGCAAGTTGGGATTCAAATCAATGATTTGGGACATAAAGAAGAAACAAACATTCAACCAGAACAGCAAGAAGAAAAAAGCATTTTAAAAAATGAGGATAGTATAAGGTCCCTCTGGGGCATCTCCAAACATACCAACATCTGAATCATAGGGATGCCAGAAGGTGAAGAGGAGGAGTAAAAAATTGAAAACTTATTTGAAAAAAACCATGAAAAAAAAGTTTTCTAATTTGGTGAAGGAAATAGACATACAAGGCCAGGAAGCACAGAGAGTCCAAACAAGTTAGGCCCAAAAAGGACCACACCAAGACACATTGTAATCAAAATACCAAAGATTAAAGATAAAGAGAGAACCTTAAAAGTAGCAAGAGGAAATCAGAGTTACCTACAAAGGAGTGCCCATAAGACTATCAGCAGATTTCTCAAAAGAAATTTGGCAAGCAAGAAGAGACTGGTAAGAAGTATTCAAAGTGATGAAAAGCAAGGACTTACAACCTAGATTACTCTATCTCATAAAGCTATCATTTAGAATGGAAGGGCAGATCAAGTGCTTCCCAGACAAGTTAAAGCTAAAGGAATTCCTCATCACTAAGCCATTATTACATGAAATGTTAAAAGGACTTATTTAAGAAAAAGATCTAAACTATGAACATTAAAATGGCAATAAATTCACAACTATCAAAAACTGGCTTTAAAAATATAAACTAAGCAAACGTCCAGAATAGGAACAGAATCTTAGATATGGAGATCATTTGGAAGGTTTTCAGTTGGGAGGGGGAAGGGGAACCAGGGACAAGGTGCAGGGATTAAGAAGCATAATTGGTAAGGACAAAATAGACAGGAGTATGTTCAAAATGATATAAGAAATGGAGAAATCCAAGAATTTATATGCATGACCCATGGACATGAATTAAGAGGGGAATTGCTGGAGGGATGAGGGTATGGGGTGGAACAGGGCAAAGGGGAAAAATTGGAGTAATAGTAATAATATAATCAATAAAATATATATAAAAACCTATATATGTATAAAATATATAATATATAAATTATATGCAATATATAATATATAATATAAATATATAATATAAATATATTATATGTAATATAATATATATTATATATATGTAAAAACCTATATTATATAGGTTTTGTAGAAATTGTCCATCAAAACACTTTTTATTTATAAGATAATGGAAAAATAACTTCCATTCTAGGGCTAATAAAACAAATGACTGACATGCATTAACTATATTATAATAATATCCAGACATTAAATAATTGTACATAAATTTAATAGCATATAACATTTACTAATGTGTCAGGTATTATTCTAAGCATTTTAATCCTCACAGAGAATCCTCACAAGAACCCTATGAGGCATGTGTTACTATAATTGCTGATTTTTTTTTGGTAAACTTTAGGTGTAAAAAATTTAAATAACTTGTCTAAAGTCACCTAGTTTTGTAAGTAGCAGAGCAGAGTGAAAACCCAGACAGTCTGGTCTCAAATTCCATTTTCTTAACCAGTTTGTTATATTGCCTTCCCAAACTGATATTGAAATATGTATGATATTGGGTTGTTTGACTTAAAAATGTACAAAATTCTAGATGTCATTTTTAATTACTTGCATTGAAAAGTACTCAGAAAAATAATATGTTGAGATACAAACAAAGTTGCCTTGGATTTGTGTGATTATTGATGATTGTCACTGTTACACTTTTGGTATTCTTTCCTAAAATATTAAAAATTTTAAGATGAAACAATAAAAACAATAGGTGTTCATATTGCATTTTTGACATACATTTACTGGATTGAATGTAACAGTAAGATATTTGATAATTTGAATTTTTGCTTCTCTTTAGGTAAACTCTTATTCAAACTTTAGGAGGCTAGATACACTGACAAAATATAAATAAATTATGTGTTTTATGTAGTTAACCCAGGGTCACACTACCTGTTAGTGTTTAGTTTGTATATCCATCTCTATTGGGGAACTATTGATATTCTAGGCACTTCCTGTGACCCAATTTGCATATGAGGCCATGTGTCCTCATCATGAATCCAGGTTCTCTGCATTCCTGATTTTGATTCCTACTACATAGAATTCACTAAAACATTCAGAGAGGGGTAGATTGGAAAAGTAGGAAACTTGAAAATATAATAATGTACCTTAGATCAATAAGCAGTAAAAGAAGGCACACCTTACCCAGTGATAAAAAAAATACTGGTAATTCAAGGAAAATTTGAATAACATGAAATGGAGGAGAATACAAAAACATGACCCCAATTTCACATTGTATTCCCCAGCATAAGTATATATTGTTCTTATTTCCTCAATATTAAACATGGTGGAAGGAGGCTGCAACTTAAATATTAATTAGTTGCATTAGTAAGTCAGTTGAATGGATTGTTAAACAAAATCATCTTTGTTTTTGGCCTTATCATAACTACGAGGACAAAATATGACACAACCCGGTCCTGATATGTATTGCTACATATCCACTTGTGTCCCTCAAACTCACACAAATTGTTACTTTATTCAACATTTCTTGCTAGGAATGTGATAGACTGCATAATAAAGAGGCATACACCTCTAAAATAATTTAGGAGGACATTATAAGATTTCCTTAAACTTTGAAAAAAAAAATCCAACCAAAATTCAGTCAACAATACCTCAGAGAACAAGAAAGAAATTCAGATGTTAGAGCTGAGACATACAGTCAGATCATTCACAAGGATCTGAGTGCCACTAGCTTGTCCAGATAAACATTTCTGGATCTTTAGGGCAAAAATCCAAATTTTTCTTACAAACCAGAACAATGCTCCAACAGCTTTGTGGGAGATAGCATATGAAGACACCATGGTCTGTATTAGAGAAGGCAAAATGTAAGAGAACAGCTTGTTATAGCATCTAAAACTAGATATTCAAGATATTCTTCCTGAAATATGTTCAGGCCTAGCTTTACTTAAAATTGTCAGTTTGGTCAATTTATATTTACCCCACTAAGTTTTTCAGTGATGGATCTTTTATCCTTCATCATATTCAATTTCATTATAGCCCTTCACACCTTACAATCTGAAAAACATGTAATAATAACTATTCGCATTGCTATGCAGATTTAAATCAGTCCTGTATTTTACTTTATTCTATGGGATATTTATGCTTTATTAAAGAGAATATTTTCTCTTTTAAAGAAATGTCAGACACAGGTGAAAATAGAAGGTAGGATTATAAATCTTGGCATGGATCCCTTCATGGTGCTAAAAGCATCTTGCACAATTGCTGTGCCCACTACCTGCACACAAAACTAGCCTTGTGTAGGGAGATTCAAGCTAGATCATCATTTATCAGTGTCATCTATGCTCACATTATTAGAATAATGGATTAATCAGGTCACTTCTCATTTTAAATATAAAAGTAACTAATATTCTAATTGAAGATGTATGATTTTAATTTAGTGTGCCAAAGATATAAGTAAGACTCTAAGGGATCTTGGAGGAAACACTTTGTTGGTCTCTGGCTAAGGTTAAATTAGTCAATTCAAACCCAAAAGACCCCCCACAGGACACACAAGGGGAGGTCCCTGGAAGGCAAAGAACACTGTTGTCTACAAGGGCTGTGGGGAAAGTCATAACAAGTTACATTGGCCTGTGGCTCTGCAGGCGTTATCTAGGACTTTTCTTGCATGAGGGGGCTAGTATCAGTTAACCTCCGCAGTCCCCTTAGCCAAACAAAATGGATGCTGGGGCAGCAATACCATGGAGTATCTTAGCTAGACTCTTTGACATCTACACTCAATTGGAGAAGCTACACTCTATACTTTATTTAAAACAGCAATTAATTTACCCTAAAAGTGAGGGACTCTCATAAGTGTGGTAGATTAGAGAAGCAATGAACTAGGTATTATGTAGCAAGGTCTTTTAGTTCAAATTCTGGTCTTCCTTTTGATAAACTTTGTGGCCAAGGGCAAATTCATTCACACCTTCATGTCTGAGTTTTCATACAGGTAATGCCAGAGATTTGGGTGTCCTCTGCCATCTCATATTTCATGAGCTAACTCTCAGAGGTCTTACAGGAAGGATGATAAACCCTTTATTAGTAGCATCAGAAGTGAAATATCATGAATAAGCTATGGAT
The DNA here is from genome assembly GCA_028533065.1 of Trachops cirrhosus. Taxonomy (NCBI): domain Eukaryota; kingdom Metazoa; phylum Chordata; class Mammalia; order Chiroptera; family Phyllostomidae; genus Trachops; species Trachops cirrhosus. The sequence goes on along the minus strand of CM052539.1, from coordinate 116,005,262 downwards.
TTTGGAGCCAAATAAGTTATTTTCCCTGTAGCTTAATAAGAAGATAAATAAAATATCTACTGGAAAGCCATTTCATTGTTCTTGACTGATAAGACACAAACTGACTTGGGTTTCTTTTCTTTTTTTTTTTTACTATCAACAGGATTTTACAAGGGAATATGCCAGGAGAATTTAAAAGAAAAAAGAAAATGTATTTATGTGAAAAAAGAGAACCACATAGTTATTTTAGACTTTATCTGTCATTCATTTTCAAAAACTTATTCCACACAGACATTACAATATTATTTTAACAGCACTACAGATAATGTAGTAGATATAAAGCTTGAGTTACTCTTAATCAAAAGCCAAGAGCAGAAATGAAACCATAGAATCTATGAATTTGGTATTGAAAATTGAAATTTCATCAATGTGATCATAGAAAGAGCTTCAGATCTATTAGTAAAATGTCAGAAGTATTTTTAACACCCAGTGTGAGGAGCTTAGAACACAGAGATTGCAAGGAGAATTCAGACATAATGCTTTTAAATTTTGGGAAGCTTAAAGTCAACCGTAAAGTTGTTATTTTGCATAAAAGAAGTTTCAGTGTCATTGTTACATTCTAGGTCATGATATGTGTCCAAAATTGGTCAACTTAGCATGATCTGACACCCAATGTTCTTATGTTAGGTAATGCCTATTTGCTTAACTAATTTTTTACTACAAGCTGTGGTTAGATGTGGGGAGATTCAGAGAGATTAGTCATGGAGTGGTTTGTTGTTGTGAAATTAATTTTTATGTTTCATTTCTATTGTTCAATCAGTGAATTGGGCCACATTATGAATTTATATCAGAAACAAAGATTGAATAATTGAAAAAGTGTTTTCATAACTATATGCTTGGTGACTGTAAAATTCAACTATTAGCAACCTAGAATCTTCAAAGATTTGAAAATTGGGTCTAATTATTGACAAAAAATGTAAGCTAAGGGTCTGCTGCATTGTTAAGAACTGCAAGGATCTAAGATGTTACTCTTTTAAACATTAAGAATTTAGTCCGCCATAGTTTTGTGGATGATTGCAGAGGACTTGAGAATCCTGGGTTAGAGAAAAGGACTTTATTGTTATGTCACAGCACGAGCTCAACATGCACATCAGTTTTCCTTATTCCCCAAGTTCCTCAGGACAACTGAGTGTCCCAGGTAAATGTCATTCACAAAGTGGGTTTGCGTCACAGTTGAGGAACCTTGAGTTTAGTGAACTCCAATATTTTATATTGGGCTGCAAGCAATCCTGTCTCATCTTTCTTGCTCTCTCAAGGAAGACACTATATCTTCCAAGACCATTTGCAATATAAGCATCCTTGAAAAAAAATAGTCCATAACAAAAGCTATCTGTGCCTCTGCTCATAGCATTTCAGAAAGGCAGGCGACCCATGGAAAATTGTCTTCCAAAGTGCTATGCCTGGGAAATTTTAGTGCAGTAGGTATGCAGTTGGTTAGTTTGTTTATCAAGATGTGAGCATATTTCAAAACGTTGAATGCTTATTCTTCGGTTTTTCTAAGTACCCTTTCTCCCATCATCTTGGTGGTTTGGCATTTCATACAATTACTTTGCACATGTGGCCATTACTCTGCTGACACACATTTTGTGACTATATTTTTGATTGTCTGGGTGATATTTTGGGTAATTTGATTGTACACTCAGTAACATCTGTAACTGTTAAATTGCTGTTCTGGATATCTTAATATTACCATGAATATCTTAATAGTTCTAGTTTTCAAGTTGGGAGTTGCTAATACCTTTATAAAGTGAAGATGTGTTCTTAGCTTTATTTACTAATTTAAGAAAAAATAATGCAAATTAAAAGGAAACCTGTTTTCTAGAGAAAACTTTTTGTCATGTTTCTTTTCCTTTTCTTAGTGAGAGAGTATTAATGTGGCAAGAGCACTAAACATCATTATTAAAGAAATCCACTCTATGTCATCCTCACATACATTGGATAGGAAAGGACCTGAGCCCAAAAAGATTTTCTCTCTGAAAAGTATGTGTCTAGCAAACAAAACTGCAGAATCAGAGTTACATGGAGCACTTCTGCTTCAGATGAAGAACTTGTGACAAAAATGTGCCTTCTCTAAACCCTCACAAGCACCACATGATACAAACCACCTGGCTTAGCAGATAATACCTCAGTGTTTGTACATAATATGAGCTCAATTATTATTTTATATACTTACTCAATGATTTCACTTATCCATGCGGTGCTAGTTATTTATTTCTCATTCAGGGTAGATTAAGGATGAATCGGAACCAGTCTGCATTTAATTTGAGAACAATGGCAAAGCCTACAGTCACATTTGAACATCCTGTGTGGGTTCTCTGCTATCAACACTCACCTCACCCTCACTCTAGTGAGGTGAGAGCTTAATTCCAATCAAACTACTGCTTTCATGCAAAATGTTTAGAGAACATTGATTTTTTAGGGATTATCAATTAGGATACTTATAGGACTCAAAGGGTTATAATAAACCAATGAAATAGATCAACTGAAAAGAAAGTTCACACTGGAATTCAGGATCAGTGGAGGCTTGGAGAGTACATGCCCTGCCTAAAGAAGGGCATGTCCCTCAAACTCAATCATTTGTTGCATGTTAACAGAATTTCCAGGAGTTTCAAGAGAAAATTCAAAATGTTATGTAAACTCCCATTTTGGGGGACTACACTTAATTTAGCTTGTAAGTTATCAGTTTTTACCCCTTGCTTTTGATAGGAAGTGGTACTTAGGAACAGGTGCTGTAAAATCCTTTCATTTACTAATAAGCTACTAAATTAACTGTCTCAGTCTGAAGAGAGTTCAGGCTATTTCTGAGATGGTAGAATGCATCACACCTCCACCTCCATGGCTCGTCATGAACAACTATGATATTGTGAAGAAGACTTAAATTACATTTGTATGCACATTGTTCTGAATGAAAGTTCTTTAATTGACCACAGAGAGAATGGAGAGGATATTTAAAAGCAAAAATTAATGAGTTTGTTGAACTAATATCCTTCATGTTACTGAACAATGTTAGGTCACCAGAATGTATAAGTGCCCTTGTGCATAGATATGTGCAAATTGGCTCTTGGGAAAGTGATACAAAGAAAATTTGGCCCCTTTGTTATATATAGCTTTGAAAAAAATTCAGTTGATTTACTGATCTCTTAAATTGTCATTTCAAATGTTAACAATGCAGAACCCAACCAATGATATTCTAAACATTATATGGCCCATTCCCCCAAAGGATAACTAAATGTAAATGTTAGAGACAGACTTCACCTTGAACTCAGAAGGTTTATTTTCTTTTGACATTAAGCAGGAAACTACCTGTTACTTATTTTCTGAACCATTTTATAATGTTTTGCAAGTACTTGTAATTATTTCCAAAATCAACACTGATTCTTAATAGTGGGGAGATTAATCCTTCTATATATTAATTATGTAAATGCACTCTGGGCTGTGAGGAGGTATTTGTTATAGTATTGAATTAATGATTAAATAATAATTATAAAATATGGTGAGTAAGGTGAATATTGCAATCAAAAGTATTTGCAGAAAATTTTAATGTGAAATATCTGACAGACTCCTGTGGTTGGCTCTAAACCAACAGAAACTCATGGCAAAAAGGGAGGAAACAAGCATATAAAGAATTTTAGAAAAATCAATTGTATCTGTGTTTGGGTCTTGAGATAATTTTACATCTAGAATCAGTCATATTCTTGAAAGCATAAAGTAGAATGCACAAAAGTAAGATTGTAGGATGTCACCTAAATGTCTTCTACCATTATACATTCTTCACTTAAGTGTCATTGATTTGAGTACTAGGGGTGTGCTTAGTTGAATGTCTTAGAGATCTAATATGCTTATAACTGTATTACTCTAACAGAATGGCATTTTGGCGGACATTAGTTATCTGGCATTCAGAAGGCAACAAATATCCTAAAGATAAATATATGATATGATTAAATGGAGACTGATCTAGAACACTTAATCACCTGCCAGGGAGTCTAATTCTTCCACTATACTTTGAAAACCCAAAAAACTATGCTCCTCTTAAATGTTACCCTTTCCACTCTCAGTTATTCTTTTTTTAATCTCTATATTCACATTCAACTTCTCTTTCAAGATTTATAATTAATATGATAAGGTCTTCCTTATCTTACAAACAAACTAATAAATAAGTAAACAAGAATACCTCCTTGGACCCCCACCAAACCCACCACTTCTGGTATCTCTCTTTTCTACCTCACAGTCAAATCCCTTAAAAGTTTTTTTATACTTTTGGCTTTTCCTGGCCTTGGGTTCTCTATGTAAACTATCCCAATATGATTTAAATTGCCATTAATTCACATACTCTACTAGATTCCAAATAACTTTCTTGTTTATACTTCTTAATCATATCTTGTATTTAAAAAGTTATTATAAAATCTGTACTTGAGGTTTCCAGGAAAAAATACATATATTTTTTCAGAATGTTCACAGGAGTTTTTTTGTAATAGTCAATAACTGAAAATAATCCAAACGTCCATCAACAGATAAATGGACAAATTATGGTATATTCATACAATGAAACAGTATTATTCAACAATAGAAATGAATGAATTATTGATACACGCAACAATGTGCATGAATCTAAACACCATTAGGCTGAGGTCAGAGACTGGGCTCATGAGGGAGATTCACTACGCCATTGTTGGCTTGAAGGTGGAGGCGGTCCCTTGGAATGCACCTGAGAGTGGCCTCGAGTTACCTGACTGCAAACCCTGGATGACAGCCAGGAACCATAAAGGAACGTCAGTTTTAAAAAATGCGAGGAAAAGGAGAATATTTTCAAAGAGCTTTCTCCTTTCCAAAGAGAAACCAATAGATATTGTTATATGTGCCTGCTTGGCTTACAGGGGTCATCTTACTTGACCTCCCTGCTGCACAATTTACCACCTTCTTTTTGTATACTTTTTGAAATTGAGATTGTATTTTACACTTACTGTATATCTCAGTTTGGACTAATATTTCAAGTGCTCAGTAGATACATGCAGCTAGTAGCTCTTGTATTGGACAGCACAGCCCTATACCCCGACCTAGTTTATTAGAGTGAACAAATACAGGTTAAATCTGCATGTGGGGCAGAGTCTGGCAGAAACCAGGTACAAATTTTCAGGTGTTGCTTCCTTGTGGGCTTGCACAAATTCTCATAAGAATGTGTAACAACATGCATTTAGTATTGCCAATGAGAAAAGCTCACCTGAGGCTTTGGGTCAGATTTTTATTGGGAGTTAGACCCATAGGCCAACTCAACCCATACGCCTACATATCTTCACAGCAGAAACTGGAGTTTATCATAAGTCACATTGTTAGCATAAACTATCTGGCCATACTTGTGCAGGATGGCCCAAAGCCTCAGGCTTACAAAGAAATTCTTACCAGGCAGAACACTCCAAGGGCTCAGATCTCAGCGAATGGAAGCTGGCCAAGGGCCAGTCCTGAAAACAGACCTTCTTGAAAATGTACAGGGTTTGACCAACACAGGCCTGCTTCATGAACTGTCAGCCTGTATGATAACTAAATACAATATCTAGGCTAAAAAAGTAATTTTACCTCTAGTGTCTTTCACAGGAGCCTAGAACCTATTCTCAAAACCCTTCTCAGGTTTCATATATCCAGAACAATTCCATTTCATCATTGGCTTAATTTTGAATATATCATCTCACCTGAGGGGAATACAAAGTAAAATTGGGGTTATGTTAGGAAGAGGTAAGGAGAGAAATGAACATTGATTTAGGCAGTCAAACATGTTTCCTATAGCACATGTTTTAATATTATTGATTCTGATAGAAGAAAGCATAAAAGCATAAGCAATGAGACTGTGCTTGGACTGATTTACACACATACACACACCTATACATACACGCATATGTACATACATACATATATATCTCTCTGTATAGCATATACAATATTATATATTTGTATACTATATACTATCTACATATGAATAGATGCATATTTATGGTATATATTTATATATGGGTATTTATGTACATGTGCATATATCCATATCTATTTATCTATCATCTATCTCATCAATGCTCTATGTTAGAAGAAGAAATTAGGAATAAACTGAAATCCTGTAATAGGTGACTTTTATTTAAATATTTTTACTGTCAAACTGTGAAATTCTTTGCAATATCCTCTTTATTCCCTGAATAAACTAACTTCTCATTTTCCTATCTTGCCTTTAAACTTCTTTTCAATTCTCCAGAAAATGATTATTAATAACTCATGAAATATTAATATCCCTCTGGATGCAGTTTCATTCATTCCTAGTAGTTTATGTTCCCTTATCCAAGCTTTTAGAGGAAATTGGTGGCACATGAAAATTGTCTCTTGTCTTGAATAACTTTTATTTATCTTTTAATGTGTCTTACTACCTTTAGTCTTGGTGACTACTATTCTAATCACCCAACCCAAAGAAATTAATTCATTTTATATATTTATAATCTAACTCCATAATACTTGAAAATTTGTTTGACTTCAGAAAGTGATCAATGTTTCACCCAAGGTAACAATAAATTCTTTTGTAACTCTAGACAGATAGAACCTTTTGAAAAGGCAGATACTCAAATCATTGAGTTATATGCCAACTTTATATGAAGGATTAAAAAAAATCCTTCATATATTCCTTGCCAAGCTGGCTATGTCTTTTATCATTTCCTTTTCACATTTCTCCCCCAACACCTTTGCCCCTTTAGAAAGAACTCAACTGTAAGCTTTAAAAACCTGAAGAAGGAATCAGAAAATTAAAAAATGGAATTTGGTTGAAAGGTTAATATATTTAGTTAACAACCCAAAATATGACAAGAGGCAATTGAGAATTTTCATAATTGCCCTCAATACTCTTGTCTAGCCTATGTAACTGAACTTTTCCCTATTTCTCTCACCTCCACAGTACATACAGCCCATATTCCCCAACAGCTTATGGAGTTTTTTCAGTCCTTTATTTCTTTTCAATTTTCATTTCCTCTGACCAGCCCAGTCCTATAAATTCCATATCATCTGCTTGGGTACCTCCTATTCTTTTTTATTTTGTTAGCTAAAACATAACATTTTTCTGGGAACCTTTCTGATTTCCTTGGATACAACCCAAATTACAAATTTCTATTAGCTCATATCATATTACATACATATGTGTGCCCCTTCAATAACTAGCACAATATCTTGCTCATAGTAGATGATCAGTAAATCTATGAACTAGGATAATTTAAAGACATACACAGAGGTATTACAAAGAGCTGTTATAAATTAGACAAAAGAGTGATTCATATGGAAGTGGGGAGGGGAGTAGTTCTGGGAGTTAGACAAGTCTTTATAAGAAGTAATGTGCAATAGTAGTCCTTACAAGATAAATAGAATTCCAATGATTCTTGAAATTAAAGGGAGAGGATTATGAACAGAAGAAAGTAATAGAACAATAATTTATTTCATTAATCAGTCTTTTCCTGCCAGCAACCAACACTTATGAGATAGTATCAATTAAAAAAAATCTGTTAAGAAGATATAAAGATATATAGGTATCTAAGAGCAGTTTTATCAGTAAATGAGAGTCCATCTTCTCCATGCTTATTCTGTTTTCCTTCCCCATCACCCCACCTTTTGGAAATATACTTATTTTTCTCTCTAATATCAGTCTTTGATATGGCCACCTTTTATAAAATTATTGTGTTCCTTAAAATCCTTGAAACCCCTCTCAACCTATTCTTAATAATTTAGTATATTTAGGATGCCTCTGAGAACCTGTTAACTGAGCTTCAATAGTTGAATGTTAAATCTGGCAAAGACTATATGTTGGTCAAGACAGAAAATCAGAATCCTCTATTTTTCAGCCTCTGGTTATTGATGTTAATTACATCTCTTTCTACTCTGTATTAACTATGGCATATTTTGACTAGGAATTCTTGTTTTTTTTTTAGAGACATCTTAGAATTTCATTATCTATTATGGCAACCACTAGTTACATGTGTTTTTATTTAAAAATAATTAAAACTAATAAAATTAACATTTTAGTCCATGATTACATTAGCCAAATTTGAAATGCTCAAGAGCCAGAAATTCTATGGTATTGTTTTCTCAAGAATAGTTAGTGTCCCCACCACCCCTTCAGCTTCCCAAAGAACCCCGTATAGATTGACTCCTACTACCTAATTTTAAGTGAATTGTCTATACCCTTTATAGAGATATTACTGGGCACTAAATAAATTGGTTTTGTAAAAATAATTTGAAAAAATTTGAAATAATCACTATAATACGTTAATATAGAATGGTATTAGCAAATGCTTTTGCTTCACTCCTGGAGTTTTCTTCTATATGAATATAACCATATTAGTATAAAAATCTTGGCCTTATTCACCTCCATTAATTATTTCTGTTCAGGAAGGAGTTACCTAATTTGAAGGTTTGCTTGGGATGAGGACCTGAACATACTTTGTTATGGCTCTTTCCCTGGGAAACCATCTGCCTTCATAGAGTATATACTTTCAACTATTCTCAGTCAAGTGATGTCCTCCGTGGCGGGGTTCCCACATGAGTCAGTTGCCACTGTAATTGAGTAAGTCCATCAGCATCAGTAAGCCCACTAGACCAGATTTCTAATATCTATCTCACTAGTAATAACAGTGATTGTTTTTGTCTGTGCTATTCCTTACCTTTTAATTTCTTGAGAACTCAAGTAAGCAAGATGAAACAGGATAGGAATTTATCTCTGAAAGAAGAACTTTAACAGCAAGTTGTTATTATTTAAAGTAATACTGACTTTACATGTTGTTATCATCTACTTGAAGAATATTTTCCTTTTGTCCAAACTACAAAGTATATTTATTTTTGAAGAGAACCTCCTTGTATGAAATTTTAAATATGTATTTATAAACTCAAATTCAACTTTTTAAGAAATATGAAATTACATTTCATATTTTTCTAGGCTTATGCAATATATAAACCTTTTATAAACTAAAAGCAGATTTCCACAGCAACATAGTTTATTAGATGCATTCTATAATGTCTTCAAAACTTTTATTAATGGATAACTCTTGGAAAATAAAATCATTCAGTGGCATAATATGTAGAAGTCATTCTAATTGTTTATAATTTTTTAAAATGAAGCATCAAACATATTATGATTAATTTGTTAAAATTGTATTTTATGAACTGATTAATCATTTGATTTGGAGAGGGGGATAAAGGGTGAAGGATTAGGAAGATACACTGAAAACAGTCAGGTCTCCTTTTACAATCCTTAAACAATCATTTCCTGTATTAAGTCCCATTATAAGGTACTTTAGTTGTACAAAATTGGCACCAATGTTAGTAGTGTATTAAAACTTTTCTGTAATACTCTGTAGGCACATTAATGTCATAGCTCTCATGATACATATTACACTTTTTTAGAACTAATAAGAAAGAAACAATTTGTAAAGGTGACATGGTTTTTGCAGAAAACAGTATATTTAATAGGGAGATACCTATGACCTTCCTGTTTATATTAAAAATAAGACAGCCTAACAAATGTATTTACTTGGTTTCTTGATGTTTTGTGTGAAGGTGTGAACTTTTCTAAGTGTATATAAATATTCTAAAATTATTCAAATGATTTCTGCATCTATTTTCCCCCACTTTATCTTCTTGATGGAATCACAGGAAACATGTCCTTAAAATCAGAGCCCAGAGGACTTTTAGGGCTTCTATAGTTAGAGTACTTTGGAAGCTCTAGAATGTTCTCTAGGCAGTTAAAGACTCAGAGACCTATGTGTTCTGAAACAATTAGAGTCTGTCTGCTTCCTCTAATGAATCTTTCTTCCAAGAATTACTTGTTACTGATTATCAAGACAGGTGTTTATAGCTTTGTAGTCTGAACCCCATTCTGTTTGCCTAGACAAGTAGATCTGATGTGCTACTTAGACAAAAATTGTTGAAACTTTTTATTGAGAGAACACTTAGATAATGTGCCTACTCTCATTTTACATTACTTTCTTTGAGCTCTTTTATTTTATACTGCATTTAAAACTTAATTTGATAACCTATCAGTAAGAAATAAATTAACCAAATATTTGTCAAAACAGTTTTATTTCATATGCTATAAACAAAATATATCACTGAAACCTTTATGTTTCTAGTGCCCGAGGACAATTTAGAGAAGCAGATAAGAAAGTATGTTGGAATGAAATGCTTGCTACTAAATATTCAATAAAAATTGGCACAGACACAATGAGGCAGAAAAACATATAGTGAAATAACAGTTATGAGCTTCTAAAAACCAGAAAAACAAAAAAATATTTCAATAGATAGGTTAGTGGGATTAGTGGTTAAACTACACAAGTTGCAATTACAGCCAGAGTACTATGGTACTCTCAAGGCTCACAAAGCTGCCCTTGGGGTGCTTAAATCACGGAAAAGATGACCAAGCAAATCTGATTGTTCTATATTTAGCTTCTCATTACAACCACAGAATTCCTTGAGATAAATCAAATTTTTGTTTTTAAAAGTATATTATCTGACTTTGAAAAGGCAACTAAGATGCCTGAAAGCTGGAAAAGTATTCAAGAGTTTAAAATGTAGTATTTTACTTTCCAGCAGAGCCAGGAAAGAAAATACTTTAGAAGGACCACATCAAAACATCAGGGGAACAGAATGTTTCCCATAGGAAATGAGGTACCCTGAATTTTATAAAAGTAGTGGCTTTGTACTTATTCAGCTTTTTCTTATCCTCTGAAGAATGTGGTGGTTTATACCTCTATAAATTGAACAAGATCTAGAATAAATATTAAAGGTTATATGGAATGGCTGAAGAGAAATAGTTGCTAACTTTAAATGCACACTTAGATGATACAGAAAGAGTAGTTGGGATTTACTATTATGTATAAATTTCAAATTGTGCCATATTCAAATATAGGAGAATTTTTCACTTTGATGGCTTCTTAGCATATGAGAAACCTTTTCTTTAGGGAGATTTCCACCTTAGGTACCTTGGTTGGAGGCAAAAAACTGTGCCATGACTGAAGCCGAAAATGCCAGATACTGTCTTGTCTTTCCTGCAACTAGACTGTGGTCAAACAATGTAGGCTAACCTTCATATGTAGAAGTCAGTTCTTCAGAAAATTAGAAAAAATGGTAGCATCATGTTTCCAGGGACAGCTGTGACCTGAGTGTAAGTTCTGAAAGGAAAAGATAGTACAAAACAAACCAAGGAATAAAACAGACTTAATAACTATGCCAAAGGAATACTGTAACTTAGAATGTGTTTATGACAGTGTTGTCTGTAAGGAATTAAACCAGAAACCTAACGGGATTCTGAAAGAATAACAGTGCCCCTAAATTGACTACCTGTCCTATCAAATATTTGAGTGACTAAGCCTTAAAACAGTACTCTGGCTTACAGACTTCAAAGAGCAGGAAGCAAAAGCTATACACTCCCCACACATCCACTTTAGATGTAGTCATGGAAGACAAGAGACAAACCAGATGACTCTCCCAGAGGTTGGAAGCAAGGGTCTGGAGCAGGGTGCCAAACTCATTTTCACCAGGGTGAAACTCATTTCCACATCAGCATTGTGGTTGCCTTCAAAGAGCTGAACATAATTTTAGGACTGTGTAAATGTAACTACTCCTTAACAGTTAATCAAGAACTCGGCACTGCCGCCAGGTAGAAACAGGGTGCCACCCGGATAAAACAAGATGAAGGCCTGGATTTGGCCCTCGGGCCTTGTGTTTTCCACCTGTGGTCTAGAGAATAAAGGACTGGGGAATCCATGTTGGAGAACAGGCTCAGGGATTTCTCAAGGAGATTTTCCTCCTAGAATTGCCTATAGAATTCCACTATCACTGTAACTCAGTGACAGCTGTTTCCTATCCATCTATTTTTATGATAAAAGACTGTGTTGTGCTTTTTTGGTACCTCTTACATCATATAGGATAGGGATACTAAAAACTTGTTTTTTTTGTTTTGTTTTTGTAGATTAAGAGTGGGAGGAATCTGGAGGGGGGAAGATGACGGCGTGGTAGGAGGGAGCACACGCCACCTCCTGCTTCAAAAGACAGAAAAACCTAATCATACTACAGAGGACATTGCAGCTTACATGAAATTAAGAAATCAAAATTGTAGCAGACATGGAAAGACCAGATGGTAAGGAGACTACTGCAGGATAGTAACAGCCCAGTGATCTGCGTGAGGAGCAGGGAGGTTGCAGCCCCAGCCCCAGAGCTCCAGGAGCTGCCGCGGGGCTCTCGGGGTAGGGGAGCTCGGTCATCTGCTCCCTCCCTGGCCAAACAAGAACTGAGCAGCGCCGATCCGGGGGACCACGGAGTGGGCTTTGGGGAAGATCGCAGCCCAGCCAGTGGAGCCAAAGACGGCAGGTCCTTGTGTGGGCGCCCCAAACCAGAGAGAGCTATTGTTTGGGTAAATGGCTTGGTGCCTACAGCCGTGAGCACGGAAAAAGCGCTGGCGTTCTGCGGGATCCCTGGTGACAAGAACGTAAATTCGGTGGAGGTCCCAGCCCCTCAGAATCCACACTGTACACACTCGTGAACCTGGAAGAGGTGCACGCGGGTGCACACTCCGCAGTGAGCTATG
>CM052539.1:115975228-115992131 GCA_028533065.1 Trachops cirrhosus | reverse complement strand
GCTGGGACTAAACACTTTTACATTAGTTCAATGGCTTGTGTTCCTTACAACATATGTATAATATTAAAAGCAGGTTTCTGAAATCTGTGGGGGGTGTCCTTGTGTGTGTTTTCTTATTAGGGAAGCTTTATTCCCACATGGTGCATAAGGCAAAACAAGCAAACAAACAAAAAACAGTGTTCTTTCTGTCTTCAAAAGCCGGTGTGTATTTTCCCTCTATTTCTCTGAGTGTACATCTCCTACAGGGGTGGGCATTATATAATGTTTCGAGTTTTCTTTTGTCATGAGACAATGGCTTAACATCCTGTCTTATTGTGCGCATAAAATGCAAAATCTTTAAGCTAGGACATATTTTTGGATAGATGTGCTTATACTCACATATCAACCAAACCATAATTACTGCATCTCATAAATGTTTAGTGTGCTCTGCTTTTCTGAGATGTTTGGATTGAAATTTTATTCTCATGATCCTACTTGGTGTTTTAACAGTCCCATCAATTATGTATAATTTTAATGTACTCTTAGTACAGGAATTCCATGTTAACTCAGCTGGTATTGTTCTGAAATTGAAAGTCTCAATATGCACTTGAAATTTAAATTTTAACCACAACATAGAATCCATTTGTATGTACCGGGTTTTTCTTCCTCCTGTTTGTGACTAAAAGGCAGTTTTCCAGACTGTTAGAACATAAGCCCTTCTTCGTGTTCTCCTAATGCCATGTCTTTCTCATTCTCTATGGATTGCTTCTTTTCTGGCTTAAAGTTAATGTAGTTCTCCTCTACATAAAATAAAATAAATCTTTTAATTGATCCATTTGTCTCTTTTATTTTTTTCTTCAATTTATGCATAATTCTTTCTCCTTCAAAGCCTTGTTATCCCTTACTGAAATCTCCAAGAATACCCGTCAGTGCCTTGTTTGTTGAGACTAGTGCTAATTACACAGATTTACTTCTTACACACATACACATATATCACACAGATTTTTTGGCATATATTTGTGCTATTTTCTTGTTTGCTGTTTGTTTTTTTCATGTTTGTCTCTCTCAGTTACAAGTTCCATTTTCTTTTAGAAAAGACCTGTGCTTCTCTTTATTTCCCATGAATTCTAGATTAATCAGGAAAGTGCTGGATAATTGAAAATATTTTTAACACATAAATCAATCTGTTTAATGACACTGTTTGATTGTTGGGAAGAGGTAAATTCTTAAATGAAACTTTGCTAGCTTAAAAGACTTTAGAGCTTAACACAATGAATTTGCTATAATTTAAAGGTTGGTTTGAAGACCGGGAGACCCTTAAAAGTAATATATCCACATTGTCTATTAGCATCATTAGTGAATAGTCCCACACCACCATTACTTTGATTAGTTGCAATGAGGTTCATTTAAACAAATATATTTGAGTTTTATTTTAGGATATAAATATGCATGTATATAAATTATAATTTGTATTTGAAAATATATTCAAATATACATATAAATATATATCTCAAGCTTTACAACACACTACAACACCGAATTAGTTTTCTATACAATATATTTCTCTCCTAAGAATGAAGTAATTAAAATTCCTCCAGCCTACACTTCTGGCATAATTCATCCAATTTGTGATGAAAACTAGATTAAACAAAAAAATAGAACTATGCTACAAAAGGGTGAGAGCCATTTACTATATATGACTAGTTAATTTTTCCCCAGCTTATGTGTTTATAAGTATGTATTTTATTTATTCAATATCAAAACCATGGTCTCTTCTAGAACTGTTTAGTAGATCAAACCCACATATTTTAGTCTTATCAAAAGAACTTTATTATGAATTATCACATTAGAATGTCTAGGATGTTTCCAAAGGAAGCAAATTTTATTATTACTATTATTATTATTATTATATTTTTTATTTTTTCTATTTCAAGGTCCCTGTGTGCCTCTACCATTCTCTGCTTACTGTCAGTAATACAGTCATTCCATTTCAAAGTAACTGAACAGATGCTTGCCACTTGAAACCACAGGAATCAGAGAAAGAGTAATTAGGAAGTGCAGCAGTATAGTGTTCCACCTAGTTAATTGGTTTCCTTGTGTGTGTATTTGTAAGATACATAGATGAATTTACTTCTATTTGTCTTCCCAATAGAAAGTAAGAATGAGAAAAAATACAATAAAAAAAGAAAAGGATTTCAATTTTATTCATGAGTCCCAGTCTTATTGTTTCTGGAATGTCAAACAAACTTGAAAGACATAAATACAATATGAACACTACACACTCCTATATTTTAACACCTGTCTCCCATGAATAGGCTATGGCATTTTCATGCTTATGTGTTTAGTGCAATATGCTGCATTTTGAGATACTATCTGGAACGGAACTATGTACATTTTGAATTTGGCTTTAGCATGCCTGCTTTGAGGCTTCATGTGCATTTTTTTCTGATTAGACTCATTTCACTGTGCATGCTTTCTGAATTATGAGTGTCACTGCATATTTTTTAAATGTGGCTACTGAAGGAAAGGATCTAGGTTAACACAGACATAATAAAGAAGATATAGCTTTTAGTATACCCTCTTTGGGGGAATATCAATATGATAACTGACATCATTTATTGTTTGGAAATTGCTGATAAAGGTAGTGAAAGGTGATGACAACAAAACATGGTACTGCTAATTAATAGCACAGAGGGTACCACACCTCAAATGATTTGAGAATATAATCTCAAATACCGGGAGTTTTTATAAGTTCTTTATAAATTTTTCATATTAACACCTTATCGGATGAATCAGCAAATGTTCTCCCATTCTGTGGGTTGTCTTTTTATTTTGTTGTTTTCCTTTGCTGTGAAAAAACATCTTAGTTTGATGTAGTCCATTTGTTTATTTTTTCTTTAGTTTCCCTTGCCTGGGGAGATATATCAGATAAAATATTACTACGAGCAATTTCTGAGATTTTCTGCCTATGTTTTCTTCCATAGTTTTTATTGTATTGGGTCTAACATTCAACTCTGTGATCCATTTTTAATTTATTCCTGTGTGTGGTGTAAGATGGTGGTCTGGTTTCATTTTTCTTCATGTATCTGTCCAATTTTTCGAACACCATTTACTCAATAAACTATTTTTATCCCATTCTATGTGCTTGCTTCCTCTGTCAAATATTAATTGACTATAAAGATGTGGATTTGTTTCTGGGCTCTCTATTCTGTTCTGTTGATCTATGTGTCTGTCTTTATACCAGTACCATGCTGTTTTCATTACTATGTCCCTATTACATTTTGTTATTAGGTAGCGCGATTCTTCCAACTTTGTTCTTTCTCAAGATAGCTGTACTTATATGGGGCCTTTTGTGGTTTTATATAAATTTTTGGAATATTTTTCTAGTTCTGTGAAATGAATCATTGGAATATTGATAGGAATTGCACTGAATCTATAGATTGCTTTGGGTAGTATGGACATTTTAATGATGTTAATTCTTCCTATTTATGAACATGGTATGTGCTTCCACTTATTTGTATCTTCTTTAACTTCTGTCTTCAGTGTCTTATAATATTCTGAGTACAGGTCTTTCACATCCATAGTTAGGTTTATTTCTAGATATTTTTTAAAGCAATTTCAAATGGGACTGTTTTCTTAATTTCCCTTTCTGTTAGTTTGCTATTGGTATAAAAAATGCAATTGATTTCTGGATATTTATCATATCCTGCATCTTTGCTAGATTCATTTATCAATTCTAGTAGTTTCTTGGTGAACTCTTTAGGGTTCTCTATGTGCAGAGTCATGTCATCTGCAAATAATGACAGTTTTACTTCTTCCTTTCCAATTTGGATGCCTTTTATTTCTTTTTCTTCTCTGATTGCTGTGGCTAAGACTTCCAGTAGTATGTTGAATAAGAGAGGTGAAAGAAGGCATCCCTGTCTTGTTCCTGATTTTAAGGGGAACCCTTGTTGTTTTTGCCCATTAAGTATGATACTTGCAGTGGATTTGTCATATATGACCTTTATTATGTTTAGGTATGTTCCTTCTATTCCTACTTTGTTTAGAGTTTTTATCATAAATGGGTGCCGGATTTTATAAAATGATTTTTCTGCATCTATTGATATGATCATGTGGTTTTTATTCTTCATTTGACCAAAAATGCAAACAACCTAATTAAAAAACGGGCAAAGGCCTGGAATAGACACTTCCCCAAAGAGGACAACAGATGGCCAATAGACATATGAAAAGATGTTCAACATCTTTAATCATTAGAGAAATGCAAATTAAAACCACATTGAGATACCACATCACACCTGTCAGAATGGCCATCATTAATCAACAAACAACAAGTGCTGTCAAGGACATGGAGAAAGGGGAACCCTTTTGCACTGTTGGTGGGAATGCAGATTGGTGCAGCCACTGTGGAAAGCAGTATAAAGGTACCTCAAAAAATTAAAAATGGATCTGCCTTTTGACTCAGCAATCCCACTTCTGGGAATATATCCGTAAGAACCCAAAACATTAATTCCAAAGAATATGTGCACCCTTATATTCAGTGCAGTGTTATTTACAATCAACAAGGTATGGAAGCTGCTTAAGTGTCCATCAGTGGATAAAACAATTACAGGATATTTACACAATGGAATACTATTTGGATGTATAAAAGAAGAAAATTTTACCCTTTGAGATAGCATGTATGACCTGGAGATCATTACACTAAGTGAAATAAACCAATCAGAGGAAAGCAAATACCATGTGATTTCACTGATATAGGGAATCCAATGAACAAACAGAACTACAAGCAGAATAGACTCATAACAAAGAGCAGACTGACAGCTATGGGGCTGGGATTAGGGGTGGAGAGATTGAGCAAAAAGGAAAAAGAACTCATGGAAATGGACAACAGTGTGGTGATTTTTGGGAGGAGGGGTGGTATTAGGAGGCTAAATCATAATAGAAAAAATACAAAAATAAAAGACAAAAAATTGAAATATGGAGAGTTGTAAAATGTCAACTATTTTGCGTCTCCTCTTCCATATATACGTTCTTTAGGTTTGTGCTTCTCAAGATACAAAAGTATATAGTTGTATTTAAGTGACAGATTTCAGAGACAGACTGGGTAAGGCTGGATCAGTTTTTCAGGATTAGACCAAATTATTTTGATCCTTTATATACTCTGTGATCTTCAGAAAGTTAGAGCAAGTTGTTAAGCTTCAGTTTCACCTATGTGAAGAAAATAACAAACACAACTTTCAGGTTACTACGAAGTTATATTTGTTTAGTGTTTGGTGAACTGAGTTTCAACATAATTGTCACCTACATTTATGTAGTGCTTACAAAATCCCTCATACTAAGTGCACTACATCATTTATCCTCATAACAACACCATGTGGAAAGTACTGTTATCATTCCCATGTCACAGGAAAAGATAGAGAGGCACAAACAAATGGAAAGGCTTGGCCAAGGGCACACTGGTAGTGGGGCAGCCAGGATTTAGCCCAGGCAGTCTGGTTTACATTCATTTTGTTATACTTCCTCTCAAGTGAATGCAGCCATGAGATAATAATTATTTCACTAGCTCCCAACAGGATCCCCTCAGTGTTTCCTTGAGGCCCTTGAGAAATGACCTCTAGATGCTCTACTACATCAACTTTTATTGCTTCTTATTTTGCAGAGGCTTTTCCTGAAAGTTAAGGGTAAATTTTGACTTTGTTTAAGGTGAATCTTGAATGTGAAGTATTTGAGAATTAAGTAAGCCCTGTGACTAGAGTCACTCAGCAGTGCTGCCCTTTCAATGGGGGTATCTTTTTAAAACAAAATCCTAGGTTAGCACACAAGCACCTGCTGTGCAGTCCCTGTGCTGACCAGCTTGTTATCTTACACCAGCCACTCAAGGAGAAGCGGGTTCCTATTCCTTGCCTTGCTCCCTTCTCCCTTTTCCTTAATAAAGTGCTATGCTCTTGCTTCTCCAACATGCTCCATGTTAACTTCTGGATGGCTATGGATGAGGGAAAGGGGGTAGACTAACAGGTATACTAGGTAGTGAGCACAAGGATCTCTCTAACTTTTAATAAGTAGTTACACTTTACACTGGGATTCCTGGAGTTCAACTTCATTGTGGTTTGTCATTATGGTTTTTCTATCTATTTACTACCTAAAGTTTTTAGGCAACTCAGTTTCTTCTTCCAAGTCTTTACTCCATTCTGGAACAAATTTTCCTAAAATAAAGATCACTCATCTTATCCCTGAAATACACCTTTTATTTTATGATGGATATGCCTGATACTTTTCTTCATGTGCTTCCAGTTTTTTTCAGTAACAAATATGTCTCTTACCTGTGGACCAAATATCACACCTCCCATTTTCCAAATTTTTGCTTAGGTTTCTCAACCGATTTATTTGATTATATCAATTGGCAAACAATCTCTTCCATCGCTGAACTCTTTTAATGATTATTGTCATGCCATAATTCAAAATGTAATCTCTCCCTAATGACTTGTTCTATGTATAAGCATTATCCTCTTTAAGTCCCTTATATGCCTTACATAATAATCAATATAGCATGGATTTTCAATAAATGTGCTGTTGTTGAAACACTTTCTATAACTTAATAAATAAGCTTGCTTCTCCTTAAATCCAGAGAGATAGAAAATAAGATTTAGTGAAGTGGTAAAAAAGAAAGGAAAGGAACAAGAGACCAATGTTACCAAATATGTTAATGAAAACTGTTGTAAGACTGTAAAAAAACAGGACAAAAAGTCAAAACCTACCACTGGCAATCTTTTCAAATAGTTGTAAAATATGACACCATTTTCTTCTCTTCCTTGTAACAGCTTGGAGTGACTCTTGGACACATTTTCTCTCCCCGTGTAGTGATACTGGATTCAAACATCAACATTTGTTTTCTTTTAATTTTACAACAGAGAGAATAAATTTAAGTATAAATTTTGATGTCCAAAATATGTAACATAATAGTTACATATTTTGTTTTACACATTCCCAATATATTAAAAAAGTTAGTTAGTTCCATGAAAATGCATTTATATTAGTGCAGAAAATAATCTATCATTAAGTGAGATAGAGATGTAAAATTATTCATCGTTTTATGAAAATATCTTTATTTCAGTATTTTATTATTTCTTAGACTGACTTGATCTCAGATTTGAAATCTTAGCTTCATGGTGTGTTCTCCCAGACTCTGACAAATATCAGAATCAATCTCTCTCGACTGCCACGGCTTCTCTGCTTCATGAGAGATTTCCCTTGCACTTTCATACACCTACTTTAAACATTCTAGTGTTGCACTCCATAAATACTACAGTCAAAGCTAAGCTGCAAAAACTAAATCTTGGTTTTACTTATTGTACAACAAATAAAAATTTTATTTTTTTCTTGAGGTTTTTTTAAAATTTATTTTTAGAGTGGAAGTGAGGGAGAAAAAGAGGGCGAGAAACATCAGTGTGTGGTTGCCTTTCATGGGCCCCCTACTGGGAACCTGGCCTGCCACCGAGGCATGTGCCCTGACTGGGAATTGAACTGGATGGCCCTTTGGTTCACAGGCTAGCACTCAATCCACTGAGCCACATCAGCCAGGGCTGTTTTTTCCCTCTGTTTAATTCCACACACACATTGCACACATTCTACTTGAAACTTGTGCTGAGTTTTCATTTTCTTATCAGCACCTTTGTTAACATAGTAAAATGTACAAAAATCAAATTATTCTAAAGGCAAATCTTATATAATGTGTGCATGCTATCATTGTACCCAGGATTGTTTAGAAAATTCTGGCTGTCTTCTAGAACATGTTCAGGTGATTGTGAAGGCAGCATTATAGGCAGCCTCCTATGTCTAGCCAGGAAAGTTCTGATTCCTGATGCTTTCTAGGATCATTATTTACATTCCATCCAGTACAGCTTCTGTTTTCTATATTACCCCTGTATTATCACCAAAGTTAATCTAAGTGTGAACTTTGATTATTGGTGATTTTCATAAAATCTTCAGTGAAATGTAAACATACAATAAAATTTCAGATTTAGACAATTTAATATTAGAGATTAATCTACTTTTGGGTGATCTCAAAGATCCATGATAGGAAATAATTTATAATTTGGCTTGAGCATCGTTGAAATTGCTACACCTGAAAATACTAGTGAATAACCCCAGCTGCACACTGCTAGCATCCTCATTATACAATTATTTTTGTCTTTTTTCCTTGTTATGTGTGTTTTGAGAAAAAATAATTAATAGCTGAGGTGTCAGCCATGCTGTAATATCCACTTAAGACACATTTCAGATTCTGCAGAATTTTAGTCACATTTTGAAATTTCTATTAGTTTAGGCAAGTTGCTAATTTATGCATGTTATGGATGTGCAGAGGTTTTCTTAATAAGTTTTAGAATACTAACTCCATTTATGAAAAAGTTCTCATGTTAGGTTCATTAAAGTATATGCCTAAATGTTAATTTATCTGGAATTTCAGCTAATTATAACATTCTTGGAATTAATGCACTTCTTAGTACATGGATGCTTTGGTTTTACAATAAAGAGTTATTTGCAATTACTATTTAATTGGAGACAATTTGGGTTCCTTAAGATAATTAAATACTGGATTTAATTGACCTGCTTTGTCTTAAAAAGAATATGCTACAATATAAAAATAATTTCTAAAATAACAGAAGCAGGTAATGATTACAAGGAACATAAAGTATAGAGTAATCACCAGGGAAGCTGGGTGCACATTTCAATAAAAATTAAGGCACAATGCATTCCCTGGCAGCAAAGGGAGCTCTTATTATTACTTGCAAGTACCCAATAGAGTAGCATTCCACAAAATTAATTATGCTTTGTGGACAATCCAACCTGCTTGCTTATTAAATCCTATTCCCTAATGCAATCTAAAAGGCATAACCAACAAAATTAGAAATGTTATGTACAATTACATGTTTCATATTTCTTTAATGTTGATGATATAAGCATGTTTTTGTAATTTGAGTTTACATTGGTATCAGCAAATAGATCACCCTAAGTAATATTTTTTACCTTCAGTGGTGCCTTTGAAAACAAAATTAAAATGTTTCTATTTGACAGACAGGTGTGTTACATTTAGTAGGTATTTTATTTGCAACCAAATGGTATTTTACTGGTAAGAAAGATATGGTTGTCCTCTTTTTGCCAAGATGGTCTATATTTTTCATGTTAATAGTCTTGATACCAATGTAAGGTCTTGTAATCTGCCTCCATTTAGATATTGGATATGATCATGGAGGTGAAGGACAGTCTATATGGAAGATAATTTTTTCCAAAGCAAATGACAAGTCAATTAGTTTGCTACTAGTCTCTGACTAAATAACATTTAGTGTTCTTTTTGTCACAAAAAGCTTAGTTCTGATTATTAATGTTGGTTGTATAGTTTATCATTTTTATTACTATTAATGTTAACCCATCAGATATGTTTATAAGTACTTGGCTAATTCTGCAAATCTGTAAAACCCAAGAATATGAGATATTCTTATCAGATATATGGCACATAATGGAACAGAAGAAGCAATGTAAAGTTTCACGTTTGATAAAGCTTAAAACATATATCTATTGTAACAAGACAAGAATGGATAGATAGCCCTGATCAGTGTGGCTCAGTGGGTTGGGTGTTGTCCTGCAGAGAGAAAGGTTGCTGGTTCTATTGCCTGTCAGTGCACATGCCTGGGTAGCAGGTTAGGTTCCTTGTTGGGGTGCATTTGAGACACAATCAATCGATTTTTCTTCATCATATTTATCTTTCTCTCCCTTTCTTTCTCTCTCATTTGTGCTCACTCTAAAAATAAAATAATAATAATAATAATAATTCTTTAAAAAAGAGCAACATGGATAAAAACAAAAATTTCAAGAAGCTATAATTTCAAGGTAAATTGTGTTGCATCATTATTTCAATGAAATTTTAATGAATTCTCATTAACTCTAAGCATGATTGATAGATAGTGGGATTCTATTGTAAGTGCTTTCTTGTCTCTTAAAAAATTAAGTGAGACAAAAAGATAAATACAATTTTATAGGGGAGATATCAATAATGAAATATGGTGTAATGGGAACAAATAGGTAAGATTCCCAGTTCACATGTGGTTTTAACTTTCAAAACTTTGAAGTGTGTGGTAGTCTTGACCATTGGGAGAGCATTCCTGTAGGTAATGATAGAACAAGTCTGTCCCATTTGGAAGAGATATATTCTATCTCTTCTGATTATACTTTTATAAATAATTGTGTTGTGTCTTCTAGGGCATGTGAACCCAAAGAGGTTTAATCCAAATGCATCTACTACTTAGTTCAGTTTAACTGTGTCTGGAAGGAGGTACAGAAGAGATAATTATCCAGATCCATACCTACCATTGACCAACTTTGTGATGCTTAATGGCCACAAGTGGAATGTTTTCAGAATGCTGGATTCTATGTTGACAAACTACACAATATGCCTTATAAAACACTGTTCAACAAAACAGACTTCAGTGAATCTAGTCAACTCCTCTTCAGTCCCTTCCCTCCTTCTTTCCTCTCTCTTTCTCCTCTCCCTCCTATTATTATTTTTATTTTATTAAAGTATATATCATTAGTTATGCTATTACAGTTGTCTCAATTTTCCTCCTTTGCTCCTCTTCATCCCAAAACCCCAACTCCCTCAGGAAATCTCAACAGCTTGTTCATGTTCATGGCTCATGGGTATAAATCTTTTGGCTACTCAATTTCCTATACTGTACATCCCTATGGCTGTTGTGTAACTACCAATTTGTACTTCTTAATTAGCTCACTTTTTCTTCCCATCTGGCAACCATCAAAATGTTCTCTGTATTCATGATTTTGTCTCTGTTCTTTTTGTTTGTCTACTTTGTTTTTTAGATTTGATAGTTGATAGATTTGTATTTATTGCCATTGTTCAGTTTTGATTTTCTTTTTTTTCTTAAATAAGTCCCTTTAACATTTCATATGATAATGGTTTGGTGATAATGAACTCGTTTAGTGTTTTCTAGTCTGGAAAGCTGTTTCTCAGACCTTCAATTCTAAATGATAGTTTTTTGGGGATAGAGCAATCTTGGCTGTAGGTCCCTGCTTTTTATGGTTTTGAATATTTCTTGTCAATGCCTTTGAGCCTGCAAAGTTTCTTTTGAAAAGTCAGCTGACAGTCTTATGGGAACTCCCCTGTAGGTAACCATCTGCTTTTCTCTTGGTGCTTTTGATATTTTGTCTTTATCGTTAACCTTTGGTATTTTAATTATGATGTGTCTTGGGGTATGCTTCTTTGGGTCCATCTTGTTTGGGACTCTCTATGCTTCCTGGACTTGCATGTCTATTTCATTCATCAAATTAGGGAAGTTTTCTCTTATTGTTTTTTAAAATATATTTCCCATTTCTTGTTCTTTCCCTTCTCCTTCTAGCCCTCCTATGATGAAAATATTGGAACTGTAACACTAGAAGTTGCCCCAGAGGCTGCTTACACTATGATCAGTTTTTTTGGATTCCTTATTTTTGTTTTTCTGATTCATTGTGTTTTGCTTCCTTATGTTCCAAATCATTCATTGGTCCTCGGCTTCATCCACCCTACTGTTGATTCCCTGTAAATTTCTCTTTATTTCAATTAGTGTATCTTTCATTTCTCACTGGATCTTTTTTATGTTGTTGAGGTCCTCACTAAGTTCCTTAAGCATTCTTATGACCTGCATCTGATAGATTGCTTATTACAAATTTTGTTTAGTTCTTTTTCTGGAGTTTTGTTCTTTCATTTGGGCTGTATTTCTTTGTCTCTTCATTTTGGTGGCCTCTTTTTGTTTGTTTCTGTTTATTAGGTAGAGCTACTATGACTTCCTGTTTGGTAGAATGGCCTAATATAGTAGGTGTCCTGTAGGGGCCAGTGACATAGCCTCCCCAATCACGCAAGCTAGGTATTTGAAGTTTACCCTCCATGTGGACTGAGATCACCCTCCTCTTGTAGTTGATCCTTGATTGTTGTTGGCAGGTCAATGGAGGTATTTACCCAGGCCAGTCAGCTGCAAGATTTGTCTGTGACCACTGAACACCAACCTTTGCCTTCTGTGGAGGATCAGCTGAACAGGGGCAGTGTGGTGGTGCTCCAACATAGTCTGCAGCTGTCCACTGGGTGTACAGGCTCTGGGGTTTCCTGGGTAGTGCAGGCCAAGGTCAGTTTCTATCTGTGCTCTGTCCAAGGTCATACTGCATGAGTCATAAAGCAATATGCAGATGGTTGCTACTTGTGCTGGCTTGGAGATTCTCAGGCAAAGCCAAGCTGTGAACCTAGGCAGGCTGCTGCTAGTGCCAGACCTGGGGCTTCTTCACAAGAGGTACGGGGACAGGGAGCTCACTGAGGCCTGTTGTTGCTTGGTTGAGAGGATTTAAGATGTTAGGAAGCATAAGCCAAGACCAACCATTCATATGGAAGAGCCACTGTTAACAGTTTGGGTAGGCCCATAAATTGGGTTGGGCAGTTTTCAGGGGATCTCCAGGGTGGGGAAAACAGCATGAGCCACATTGATGTAGTCTCAGATGTGGCACCCTACTGTGGATTCTGTGGCTCAGTACGGGAAAGTTCAGAAAATGGACAATGGCCTCTACTGACCCTTCTGTCTGGGAAAAAGCTGTTCTCCAGCTCTCATCTTGATACCAACCACTTTAGTTCCTCCATCTATGCAACTGGTGTCCTTCTTGCTGCTACTCCAATGCCAGAGCTCAGAGAAGGTGAGTCTCAGTAAGTCCATGTGTGGGTTCTTTCAAAGAAATTGTTTGGGACTCTAGAAGTTTCTTCCACTGACTCAATCCCTGCTGGTTTTTGCTCAGAAGTTATGGGAACTTATCTTTCTGGCACTAGAATCCTGGGCTGGGGGTCCTAGTGTTGGGCTGGAAGTACTCACTCCTAGGATATTCCTTCCAAGTTCTTATCCATTACATATGGATGTGGGACTAGCTCATTCCATGCCTCCATGTCTTCTACCAATCTGGATTGTAATGGTTTCTTTTGTTCTATAGTTGTCAGACTTCCATTCAACTTGATATTTGATGTTTCTGGGTGATAGCTGTTCTATTGTTTAGTTGTAATTTTGATGTGGTTGTGTAAGAAGGTGAGCTGTATTTATCTACGCCTCTATCTTGACTGGAAGTCACTCTTCTATTTTTCTTGTATACATTTGTCATTTGCTTAGTATCTACTATGTATCAGGAATTTTACTCATTATTGGAGATTCTCATAATGACTAGAATATAGTATTTGCCCTTGAAGAAAATCTCTCAGTATATATTATATTATGTATATAATATATATGTATTATATATTAATACAACTCAGTATGTATTATATTATCATACAACTTTTGTTTGCTTTATGTCTTTCATTTTTAGGTTTCTTTTATAACAATTCTGAAGACCGTAAGTTTTCTCTGTGAATGTGAAGGTTATTTTTTACTTTAAGTGAGAAAAAGTATTCTGTATCTAAAATAAACTAGTTGTTAAAAAAATGGTTTTATCAGATTTCCACAAGGGCACGTGGTAAACAGGCATGGAATAATCTATTGTGCCACTCTCAATCTAGTGAATTCTTTTCACTTTTGCCCTAAACAATGGGATTTAGACCCAAATGACTTCTATTCTCTTAAATATCAAGGTGAGTGAATTCTTAGCATCAAGTAGAAACCTCCATTTTGCACTCCTATATTTCTCCTAGTGTACCACTTATTTACTCATCTATGTTGATGTTTTTCTCTCTCTATGCCTGAGACAATTTACCTCCCCTGTTCACAAGTCTATCTAGCCACCTATTAATTTATTCTAACATTAATCATACTTCATTGGTAATCTTTTTTCCCTTCTAGAGGAAATAATTATTAACTCATAAAAATTATCAGCTGTGAGCAGAGCTGATTTTTTAGTATCCACGTAGGTATCCTACTCAGATAACAGCTAAGAGGTCTTTGCATGAATGCACATCATCTGTTTCAATCACATTTACATCTTCTTGTGCTGTGTTATTTTTATTATTGTTGTTGTTATTCTTATGGACTATAACTCTGAAGAAATTGGTTTAGAAAGTTCTGTTAAAATTGTGAAAGCTAAAAATAAAATACCTCTTATAGGTAGAAAATTGTCCTTATCTAAAATGGAGATTTTCTTAGACAACATGCCTCTCTCTAAAAGCAATCAGTGTGCCTGTAAGGAAGATGTCTTAGTTCAAGTCAATCTTTTCCAGTTTCCTCACAGCAATCTACATGCTGCAAAACTCTAACATGGTGAAGTTTTCACATCACTTCTTGAGGGGATGTTTGCATAGTAAAAAGCACATGGCTCTTAAATCTAAGAGTTGTAAATTACAGTCTTGGCTCAATCAAGTCTAAGAAACCCATTCATCTCATCTGGAAAATGGAAGAAAACAATGCTACTCCCACAATAGCTGAGAAGGTAAAATTAAAACAAATAACACATGCGAAGCCCTTGACATAAAGTCAACACAAAGTTATTTCTTTCTACTATTTTAGGTTACCTAAGTTGGAATTTGGCTTCTTGGTGAAAGTTTCTGTTTTTAGTCATGTATCCACATCCCTTAGCAGAGAACAGGCAATGTAAATTGTGGGTGTATCACTGAACTCTGGCAGTTTCCATGGTTACTGTTGAGACTACCTGCTGTATATACACATGTGTTCTCATTTGTAAGGTATTAGAAAATGATATTGTTGACATTGTTAATATAATTATATAATGTATACTTTATGAAAGAGATTTTTGTCTCTGGAGAAGACAAAGAATTTTTAAAAATATATCTGGCCAAAATATTTGATGTATGGTTGAAGATTTGCAAATTTCATAAACTGAACAAAGATATATTTGATGTAGACAGGCACAAGTTTGTTGAAAACATGTTAATTGCAGGTGTTTTCTGGAATGAGTGAGTGTCAAAGGAGAAAAAGAAAATGAGGAAAAGAGAAGAAAATAGATTAAGTACCTCTGTGAGTTCATGGAGAGACAAAAAAACACGTTTAAACACTACTTGCCTTTTTGTGTGTCAAGATCATTGACACACAATGTAATATTTATATTACATTCCCAAGATCAGGGTGCTGGGGGCATCAAATCCACAGTTAAAATGAGATAATAATAATAAACAAGAGTTAAAACATCATAAAAATGCACCTTGAAGATAACAAACACAAAAATAAGGAAACCCCGGGGTGGGGGTAGTGGCAGAATTCAAACCCAATACTCTGCTAATCAGCATTCCCAGAAAGAGGGAAGTGGGGTCCATTTTCGCAGAGTATAGCCAAGCACTGCAGTTCCCTTAGTCCTCTCTCTCATCAAGATTAGGAAACAGAGATCAAAACAGTCCCATATGTGAAGATTCATATTGAGTTTAAGCTATTCAGACAGCTCTGATTTATCATTGTAACTCATTACAGCTTAGCACTGTTATTGGCTGCTGTCATTATCATGCTGTTGTATTTCAAAAGAGCTTTAATTAGCAATGCTGCTATTCCTATAAAGGCAAAAAAGCATCTCTGGTAACTTGAGATATTAATGAGGCTGGCAGCAAATAGCTGCAATGTTGTTAAGCAAGATCAATTGTTCAAAGATGTTACCTTCAGTGATTGTTCAGAAACTGAGCTAGAGAATGAATGTCTTCAGTTATGAAATCTTCATATACATCTTGGGTTGCAAGGGTAAAGAGTAGACTCTGAAGAGAAAGGATTAAAATGAAACAAACAGTGTTATCTAAAATGTAAACCAAATGAAATAATGGTTTTGAAACTGTGAGCACCTTTGAGATCTGCGAGGTCAGAATTTAAAGGGTACATGGTTTTGGTAGGAAAAATTACATCTTTCTTTCTAACAATCTCTTAATAAAAGTTATAGTTTCTTTTTATTATTAATATGGCAATATATCACAATATTTAACAATGATGTAACTTGTTACCACTAGAAATTATATATATTTTGATATCCCATTCATTTTGTTGCACACAACTAAATAAATCATGTGCATTTATTACTACTTAGAAAAGTATGATAATTATTATACCTGTAATGTAATATACTAATAAACACATATAATACTATAGCACAAATTCCTTTTTATAATATGTTGTTAATTGCAGTTAAGCATATTTTCCCTTTGTGATTATATATAATTTACTTTGGGCATTTAAAGATAGTATTTTGAGAAAGTTCCTTAGCTTTCAGTGGACTTCCAAAAGGTCAGTGGCACACAATAAATTAGAACTCCTGATTCATTGTTAAAAGAGATATATTCTTCAGAGACTAAGAAAGTCATAGCCAAAAAACATTAGGACTTATGAAATACCAACACCTTTCAGAAACTAACAAAAAGAAAATTCTGAACTAATGAACAATCCCCACTTTTACAACTCAGGGAACCTAAGGATAGAAGATACGATGCCAAATAACAACACTTTAACATACAAAAAATTTTCTGTATCATAGCTGTGTTTCTGTAAAATATGCTGGAGCAGTGGCTGTTTTGCAGGCTTCTTAGCTTAAATGTAAGGCATCCTGGTGAGGTGGAAAGATCACCTAGCATAATTGTTTTCTAACATCTATCACAAGGTTGCTATTTGACTTTGCTGCTACCTAAACTTTCAGAATTTATTGCTTCAGTTATGTAATGAGGAAGTCAGATATTTTAGCTTTTTTATATCTAAAACTCTACTCCAGGTGTCAATACTCCCGTGATTAAAATGATTTTTCTGACTCTGAGTATTAGCAGATATGTTACTAAAGAGGGTCTTCGTTATATACATTTTCCATACCTTAAAATATTAAGACTATCCATCTTTTCACTATTAATTAGAATTAATTTGATATTAACCACAGTCACATGAACCAGGTAGATATGTCTCAAGAAATTTCAGCTCTGCGTTGGCTGCTCTTGCAGGGTTCCTGCCAA
>CM052539.1:115912862-115974728 GCA_028533065.1 Trachops cirrhosus | reverse complement strand
TTTTTTTTTTCTATATCATCATCAATAACAATAAATAAGTTAGTGCAAGTGTGTCCAACAAATTTTTTCTTGATTATCACTCAATTTTTAAACCTTTATAATTTACTTGGAGTTGAACTTAAATATTATCAATATAGTTTTAAGATTATCTTTTCACAAACTTTTATTGATTTGGTCTTTAACTTTCTATAAGCTGGTACATTATCTTATATAAAATGTCATTAAAATCCAAATCAGCTTTCAATATTAGGACCAAAAGAGTTGTACTTAATTTAATCAAAGTTGTTCATTTTGAATTTTCTTCACAACTCTTCTCTACCAGAATATCATAAAATCATAAAATATTATATTAATGTGATAGAAATTGATAATATCATTGATATACCAAAAATGAATATAACTAGGAATAGAATAGAGGAACCTAATAGTCAAAATTTGGGAATGCTCATGAGAATTACTCATCTGAATATGTTTCACTATGTGGGAAAATATTAAGAATTACTAATGTAACTCAATCAGAGAAATCTCTAAAAGAATATTTTATATCTGTTTTGTATGTTCTTGTCAAAACTTTTACTGGAAAGTAGATTATTAGTCTTCTATTGCTGCTTTAACAAATTATTACAAACAGTGGATTAAAGCAATAAAAATGTATTATCTGTTCTGTAGGGCAGATATTTGATGCAGGTTTCATTGGGCTAAAAATCAATATGATAGCACTGTTACATTGCTGTTGGAGGCTCTAGGGAACAGTCACTTTCATTGCTTTTCCAAGTATTAGAGGTTGCCCACCTACAGGTTGCCCACCTCTAATAATTGGAATGCATATTACACACATTCCTCAGCCCCTGGCCATCTTCCTCTACCATCAAACACAGCTGCATCGCCATCTTTCTGACTGTACTGCCATTGTCACACCTCTGTCCCCGACTTTAAGTGGGAGAGGCTCTCAGAGACTCATATAATCAGATTGAGCCCACCTTGATAACTTAGAATAATAAATTTGTTTCAAGTTCTTCACAACACCTACAAATTCCTTTTGTCATGTAAGGTAACATATTCACAGTTTCTGGGAGATGAGGGCATAGACATCTTTGGGTAGTCATTATTCTTTCTGTCCAGTAGAATACATCAGTGCCAGTATGTATTATCTGAAGGTGATTTAACACAAAAGTTTAAATATTTGAAGCAATATTTGAAGGTGATGTAACACAAAATTTTACTCCTAAAACAACAATGTTTATTGAAGATGACATTTCTTTCACTTTTAAAAAATAAATATTGCATCGACTATATGTTACACACATTACTTTAGTCTTGGAAAAGCTGTGGACTGTGTGGTTTTCTTGTACAATGTTATAGTGCTGTCACATTTAAAAATAATTAAAATATACAAAATGTCAATTAAAATTGTATTGACAACAGCATAAAGATCAGTTGTTGCCTGGTGTTACAGGGTAGAAAGGAATGGATAGGTGGAAAATAGAGAATTTTTAGTGCAGTGAAACTTTTCTGATATGGTACTATGATGGTGGGCACATGTCATTCTACATCTTTAGAACCCATAGAATGTACAACACCAAAAGTGAACACTAATATAAATTATGTAGGCTCGTTGACTATAACGAGTATATTCTGGTACAGGATGTCAATAGTAAGAAGGCTGTACATGAGTGGTAGCAGGAT
The DNA here is from genome assembly GCA_028533065.1 of Trachops cirrhosus. Classification (NCBI taxonomy): domain Eukaryota; kingdom Metazoa; phylum Chordata; class Mammalia; order Chiroptera; family Phyllostomidae; genus Trachops; species Trachops cirrhosus. Next base: position 115,973,042 of record CM052539.1, on the reverse strand, counting down.
GTAAATGGGAACCCTCTACTTGCCACTCAAGTTTTCTGTACGTCTAAAACTGCTCTAAAAATAAAATCTGTTCAAAGAAAAATAACTCATTTCTTACTATAATTTTTATCATTGATTAAAGAAAATGCAATTCTATATTTTTTGTCTCCCTAATAGTCTTTTTTATCCTTTCTATTGCCTTTAACTTAAATGCATCTTATACTCTATAAACCCTGTTATTCACCAACTTACCTACTGAAACAACACAAAACTCGTCCTGGGCCCAGTCTTTCATATTTTACCCTTTCCTTCAGATCTTTATGATTTAAGTTAACTATCTTTTCTTATAAAGCAGAGGGTTTTCTTCAGACCCTCTGCTTTTTTTGCCTACTATATGTTACCATAAGTTTAGACACTTCTCACAGGAGGATGAAGATGAGAATAGAAATGATTGAGTTGGTCAAGTAGATTGGTAATTGCAGTGTTCTCTTTGGACCAGCGGGGGAGGTTGGTGGAGAGGAGATATTTATGGCTATTTTTACGTTAATATGTTATATATTTTTTATCTCATTATATAGTGAACTTGTTCCAGTTGTTAGTCAAGGAAATCATGACAGCCCTTTCCTGAGATGGCAAAAATAGTGATTCCAATTAACCGATTCTTTCTTCTCTGGGTCCCTTATTGGAAGTTATCTGATCTTTCTGTATATCAAAGAATGGATTTTTGAGAATATGTAACTGTACTAATTAAAAGGATTCTCAGTCTTTCCTCCAACATGTTATCCTTTTTCTCATTTTACTTCTTTGTACAGTAACTCTATGATCTCTTATAATCTGAACATTCATAATCCAGTTCTGTTCTTTTTGATATCTATCCTTTTTTTCTGCTAGAATTACAGTCTCTTTTACATTTTCTACACTATACCATGAAAGTTATTTAAAAGCATTTATTTTTAAGGTAAAACCCTTACTGCTCAGAATCTAATGAAGCAAAATGGCCCTTCTAATGCAAAGAAATAGACACCATTTTTTTTTAAATAAAACACCATTCAATATTGCCCAGGCAGCTGTACTTGAAGGGAAGTTCAAATTTCTTCCTCTTCAATATGCTATTCAATGTAGTAAAAGAGGAGATTATGAGGCTGTAGCAAGTATTGGAAGCATAATGCCAAAAAATACTTTAACGTGAAGAAAGAACAGGATGAGTGTTATCAACAGGAAAGAGAAGTAGGATATAGGAAAATACCTTAGAACTATTTTTACAATAAATCACTATATGATATATTGATAGATGGTTAGATAGATAGATAGACAGATAATAGCTAATCTCATACTAAAGTTTCTTGACATACTCTGATTGGCTAAATAACTGACTGAATTATGCATTTGTTTAGGAGAAATTCAATGAGTAGCTATTGAGCACCTCAATACATGAACCAGACATTTTGTCAGCATTTCTTTGTAAAACTAAAATGATTTGGATACAGATCCTTCTTTAAGATTTATATATATATATATACACACACACACACACATATATATATATATGAAAAGAATTAATATACATAATAGTTTTGATGTTAAAATTATTATAATAGTCTAGAGAAGGAAGGGATTCTGCATAGGAAGATCTAGAAAAGCAGCCTATAGCTTTGAATCAGTAGGAGTGAGACATCTTAAAGTTGAGAGAGAACAACTTAGGAGGCAGGAACATCAGGAAAAAAGGCAGTAATAATAATTACAGTAGCAGTTGACCTGAAAATGTGGATTAGGGTATCTATGAGAATGCCCGAGGCTGCAGTAGTAGAAAACTATATTCAGGCTGACCAAATTGCAAGGGAATTTACTCTTCCACAAATAAAGTGTCCGAAGGTAAGCAGCCTCCAGCCAAAGGAATTTAGGGTTTCAGTCATATTTTATACAAGGCTTTCAGTTTTGCCCTTTTCAAGTTGCTGGCTTTCCTCAAGTAGGTCTCCTTCATGGCTACAAAGTGGTGGCTAACAGGCCCTGGGACATCATACCTGTTTGTTATTTATTTTTGGAAGGTTTGGGGTGGGAAACTCCTTACCAAACCTTGAAATACAATCTCTTCCCTCTGGCCCTCTTGGCTTATCCCTTGACTTCCCAAGGCTACTAACTGTTGCTGAAGTTTACCTACACTGATAGGCTTAGAGACTAAGATGAACCAGGGTCTGGAGACAATAAAAGTTAAGCACTAAATCAAAGTAGAGTTTTGCCAGAAAAGAGATTTCCATATGTTAACACAAAAATACTGTCCTTAACCAACATAGTTTAAAACCATACTATGGCTAATTCAAAACATCAAGAATTGGAATTTGTATGCATTCTTAAATGCATATTTCTGATAATGAAATGACACAAATATTTTGAAAATATTAACGCAGCCACAGCTACAGGGTATGAGATAAATTAGAGGTAGTAAGGGAAAGAGCTGGGGACAGATAAAGTGAAACATTGAGGCAGTAATAAAGGGAACAGAATTAGTCAAATAGCCACAAAAATGGAGATGATGAGGCAGAAGCAAGACATTTTATTGAAAAATAATGTGAGGATTTTTAAACTGATTTGATTTAAGAGCAAGGAAAAATAAAAGGAAATATGTTTGACTGACTGGATGGTGGTGCCATTATCTAAGATAAGTATCATAGAAAGGGTGTGTGGGCTACAGGAAGACAAGGAGTTCAGCTTCCTCTCTCTCACTGAATGGAAAGAATCAAAATACTTTTCTTTTGGTATTGATTTAGAGAGAGTACACAGACTGTTGTAAAATGGGGAATGTAAAATCATAAACAGCAAAGCCCATGAGAGTATGGTACTTTTAAAAGAAAATTTGAAATATGAAAAGAAGAAATAAGCTCATAAGAATTTATTAAATAAGTTTTTGAGTTCTTTCTTAATGGTGACATATTGAGGTCTGTCTGGAAAAAGTCTAGCCATTGTTAAAATAATGAGGTAGCTTGTATGACATTGATGTAACCTGGCAGTCAAGGAGAGTGGATTGGAATGCACGTGCATGAACAATGATGACTTCACTGTACTGGTTAGTGGGGGCAGTAGGTGCTGTTGAGTGGGCATGTGTACTGTGTGGCCGTCACATTCAAAATGACTGAGCAAGTACAGCAATGAATCTGCATCCAATTTTGTTAAGCTTGAACATGCCTCTGTGGAAACTATTTGGATGATTCAGAAGACCACAGCTATGGGCAACTGGTGATTGGCAACTTCATCACAGCAAGTGCCCACTCATGCATTATGTTTCATGCAGAATTTTTTGGCAAAATATCAAATCATCCAGGTGACTCAGTCCCCTACAGCCCAGATTTGGTGTTCTGCAACTTCTGGCTTTTCACAAAACTAAAATCAATTTTGAAAAAGAAGAGATTTCAGATCACTGATGAAATTCAGGAAAATAAGCTAGGACAGCTGATGGTTAATGGTAGAACTGTGTGAGGTCCCAAGATGCCTACTTTGAAGGGGACTGAGGTGTCATTGTCCTATGTACAATATTACTTGCATCTTGTATCTTCTTTAGTGAATGTCTCTATTTTTCATATTACATGGCTGGATACCTTCTGGAGAGACATTGTACATATATGTAGTTTTATAAAGATAAATACAGAATAGCATGTGTTTAGTTTAGAGAGAAAATTATGTTTACACTCTTCTTTCTAAATGAAAATTAAAATTGCAGGTTTTTATTTAGCTTAATTTTATATTCACATCTCTTTGCTTTCATTAAATATCTTGATTCTAATTACAATAACATAATTACCTACTGTTTTTATACTCAACATGAGTATAATTCTAAATGGTAGTATCAATTTTACCACCAAAAAATAGTGATGCTAATAAATGTGTTTTGACCAATCCTTATCATGAGCATTTATTCAAAAATGTTTATACAGGTAACACACATGTACTCTTTCTTCCATTTGTGATTTTGTCACCAATTTTATGTACAACTAGGGTGAACTATTTTTTAAAAACATATTTATGGTTTGTGCCATTACAGTTCTTGCTTTTTCTCCCTTTTCCCACCTTCACCCTGCCCCAGCCTCTCCCTTCCCTCAGTCAGTACTGATATTATTTTTCATGTTCAGGGGTCATACATAAATGTTCTGGTTAATCCCTTCAACATCTTTCATCCAGTCCACTCCTGCCTTCTGGCAGATAGCCAAGATCTAGAACCAGTCTAAGTGCCTATCAGTAGATGAGTAGATTTTAAAGAGCTGTGGTACATTTACCAATGGAATACTATGTAGCAGTAAAAAGAAGAAACTCTTACCTTTTCCTACAGCATAGATGGAACTGAAGAATATTATGCGAAGTGAAATAAGCCAGTCAGTGAAAGACAAATACCACCTGATCTGACTTTCATGTGGAATCTAATGAACACAATAAGCAAATGAACAAAACACGGGGTTGGCCAAAAAGTTCATTTGTTTTTTTCCATAAGATGGCTCTAGTAGCACTTAGTTGTCTTAAACTACATTTAAAACAATATTGTTGGATTGTATTGTGACAGTTTCATATCAGCATGCATTAAAATAAAAAACATCAAAATTGGTAAATTTTTGTGTAGCCATTTTAATATTGAAGATATAAGAAAATACACAACATTTTTGGCATATTATGCTTTATTATTTCAAAAAAGGTAAAAACATAACCAAAGTAAAAAAACAAAAGATTTATGAAGTGTATGAAGAAGGTTCTGTGACTGATTGAATGTATAAAAGTGGTTTGCAAAGCTTTGTGCTGGAGATTTCTTGCTGGATAATGCTCCATGGTTCGGTAGACCAGTTGAAGTTAATATCAAACAAATAGAATCATTAATTGAGAAGAATCAACATTATACCATGAGGGAAATAGCAGACATACTCAAAATATACAAGTCAATAAAATTATTGGTGAAAATGAAAAATGTGTCTTTTATTTTACAGAAAAATATCATACAAACTTTTTGGCCAACCCTATAGAAACAGAAACATAAATGGAACAGACTGATAGGGTCAACAGGATCATCTATTTTTATTTCAATTTTTCTAATTTAGGGAAGATTTTTTCTTTATTAATTTTAGTTATATAAAGCACATATAACACTTAGATAAATATTCAAATGATTTCAAAACCCAGATTATAAATCAAGTTATATTCAGACACATCTAGTTTCTGTACATATCTACTTAATGCTGTGTCCTCATCTTTCTTTAGGCAAACACCTTTACTTATTTTTGGTTTCTTTAAATTTCTTCCTTTTAAAAATAAAAACACTTATACACATATATGTTTTATTCCCCTGTACACACACTTAGCATACTTATAAAATAATTTGCATATTGATATTTTACTCAATAGTATATCCATATACATTCATAATACTATATTATCGACTGTACTATGAAATCTTTCCTTCTAATTTTTAACAGCCTTGGGAAGGTGTACTATAGTTTATTAAGCTAGTCCTGTTTAAGAGAGTTTTGAATTACTTCCAGTCTTCTGCTATTATAAATCTTGCTACTATGTAAAAATTTTGCATATCTTATTGAATTCTGGATCAATTCCTAAAATGGTAATTCTAGGTCCATGGGAAATTCATATAAAATACTGCTAGATATCACCAAATGTACAATCTCTATTTCATTTTAACTAAATAGGATAGATGGTTAAACTTTTGGAGTTTTGCTAAACAGATATATAAGAAGCAACTAAATTTAGTTTAAATTTACATTTTTCTGACTGTGGTGAAGTCGACCATTTCTTCATATAGTTAAAGACAAGTTTCTTCCTTTTCTTCTCTATAATCCATTCTTTACTCATTTTTATGTTGGTTTGATGAACCTTTCTTCTCAATTTGTTATATATCAAGTATAATGACACTTTCTTTGCAAGGTAGTTTCTGTTTTTTTGGTTTGGTAGCAATAACCACACTCGTCATGGTGCTCTTTCACTCTTTGACTCTCATTTTTTTCCTCACACCATCATCCTGGAAATAAGTGCTTGTATTCCAAAGTATTAGTGCAGACCAAAACAAACACACACAAAAACAACAAGCAAACAAACTTATGGTTCTCTTTTATTAGGACTGCCTAATCTTTATAAATTAACTTAGGGATAGTATATTGACTATAAGAACAGAGTATCCTTTATGATTGGTCCAGTTTACTTTTGTTTCTTAAAAATATTTTAAAATCCTCTTATCTGTATTTAAATTAATTTGTTTATTAAATATGAACTTTCTCCGTTATATTTTAACAATTTTTTTAACATAGAAGCTCATGATTTTAGTAATTTGATACACTGCTACCTACATTTTTATGTTTTTATTGTAGTTTTTTAAATTATCCTGTCTGGGTTTTCAAAATATTTGTAAATAATGTCTTCAATACAGAAAATTTTACCCTTTCTCTTCTAATGTTTTGCATTTAATTTCATTGGCTGCCACCTCCAAATCAATTTTATTAGTAAAGAGATAGATATCCTTGATGTTTTTCTGAGAAGATTCTCAGGAAGTCTTATGGGATTATTATGTGAACAATTTAATTTCATATGGTCACAACTTTAATAAACTCATCTTGCACTAGTGTCAGTTCAGGGTACTTTTAAATTGAACCAGGCAGTCAAGTTTTGGGGACTGTGATTAATGTAAATGTAGCAGAGGGAAAGAGCTTAGCTACACTCTTCCCCTCATCACTTGCCCTCCGCCCTCATTTCCTTCTCCTATCCCTTACATTTTTTACTTCTAGATGAGAATTTAGGACCAAAGTCATTGAGATATATGTTGCTTTCTCTCACTAACTATGTTTCAAATATTGGGGATATAAAGAACTCTTTCTTGTATCACTGATGAGAGTGTAAACTGGGGATAAGAAATGTTCCCTAGGGACCAGATCGGCCTGTGGAGGTGATACCAGAACATGAGCCCAGCTGGTAGGAATGTTTAATATTCCATTTGTTTGTGTACTTGCCTCAGAATCCTTACAAAGAAACCAGGTGATTGAACCGAAGAAGGAACTGAGCATTATTCCAAGATTTCTGGCTCAAAACAGGTTAAAGTTCATAACTCTTCCTGAAACCAGAGAGTTGTATAAAAATACATTTAAAATCAATCATGAATAGAATTTAGTAGCTATCAAATCACAAATTTTATGTAGAAGCCAAAATTCCTCAAGCTACTGAAAATGTCATTCTGTGGATACACTTATTGTCATCCATTTGACTGATGGGACCTTCGTTCCAAGTTCTTGGTTATGGCACCATCTCCATTCTTTACAAAATATACAGATGGTCAGAATAGTGTATTGTCATTTGTAAGGTCTCTGTCTATGCTTTGCTTGGAGAGTTATTGTAAACTGGCTCAAACCTTATGGCTTTTTGTCCACTCACTCTTTGGTGATAAAACCAACAAGTTGATTCTCATTTGCTGGCACATCTTTCTTAAGTTAAAACTGTGTTCCTAGCTCCTTGGAAATCTGACAATTCTCCTTCTCCAAGGAAAATTACTGAGTGTAAAAACCCTGTTACAGTTTTTAAAAGTTGCACACTTGGGATATTTTAAGGCAAGATGTTAAAATTATAGCACATTTTTTTTCAGAAGTGATCATTTTCCAACAAATTGTCACTGTTTGCAAGAACGTATTAGTGCAATTAGTGTGACTATGTGAAAGTACCAAGACATAGGGAGGAAATAAGCAGAGAAAAAAACATTGCTTTAATTACTGGAAAAGAAAAATATAGTTATGTTGACATCTGCAGAGTATGTTAACACATATAGAATAATATCAACAATGTATAAACATGTATATTTGTGTATACATATTACTAAATATGTATTATCTTTATGATATATTTATATATAAATTATATAGCTATAAACTATATAAAATTATAAATAAAATATGTATATGTGCAAACAATGTTGTTTATAATTGCATATAGTTTACAATTATACCACTAACAGATGGTATATAGAAATTTTGCATATACAAACTCTCATATATATAAGCAGCAGGGCTGATACTCCTAAGGCTAACACACACACAGAACACTTTCTGTTGTATTTAACAATATTTCTAACTTTACTAACCTTAAATCAGTTATTTTTCATGATTACCAAGCCTATGAGTTGATATCTTACATTTTTATTTGGATTTTTTCAAATATATTAGATCATTTCATGTGTAGATGAAATCCTAAAGTCCTTCTAAAAAAACGGTTAAGGTGTTTACATTTCCCCAAAAAATAATGTGAAACTATAAAGTCTTATAATACTAAAGATCAAGATGAACTAAGACAATACAGGTTTCTTCTCAATGCTACTGTAACCAAAGTAGAAATTGTGAAAGCATTGGATTGTATAAGAATATCTTTTTAAAATGAAAGAAATAATTATAAAACAAAATGTCAATGTAAAAATATCTGCCGTTCTTTATGTTTTTGAAGCAAAATAGAACATTTTAGGTGTGAAGTTGAGACACTAAGGGTTTGCTATCATGCTTAGCTATTAACTTTTCATTATAATTCATTCTCTTTTCCAGAATTAAACCTGAATGTGGGAAACAGAAACAATCTTCTCTTTTCCGCTGCTATCATTGTCAATCTAACTCTCTCTGCTTCAGTGAACCTAAATTACTAAAGTAATATAATGGGAAGGGTAATTCAATATTGTGAACAAATGTATCACAATGCAAATGACCTCACATTTGAGAGGGCCTTTCCAGGCCCCTGGAAGTGTCCTTCGATGAACACTTGGCTGCCATCTCAGAGCCCCCATCACAATCTTCTACTTGTTACCATCTGAAGTTATCTTTCTATCTTGAAAATATGCAAAATTTAATTCCTTACTATTATGCTATTTAATGGATTTACTTGACCTGTTTGACTCACCAGAATTATTTAGTTGATCATAAAGCAAGAAAAGTTGGATGATGCTTGTGTTATAGAAATTGTACCTTTAGAGTTATGTTAAGGCTATATTCTTGACTGACTGTATGAAGCTCAGAAATTCTTTCTTACCCTGATAATTTTGTTGATGGTGAATATACAGAGTGTGTTGAAAAGAAACTGCCTTTCATCATCTGGAGACTTTCTGTCTCTCTGTCTCCTACAATCTTTGCCTTTTTCTTCATTTTTTTTCAAAACTTCCTCTCTCATCTACAATTTTCTTTTTCTTCCCCTTTCTCCTCTCTTTATTTCTCTCTTTTTCATAATCTCTTGTCTTCCATTTTGTTCCTTTTGTTCCTTTGTTCAAATTATCTAACTTTCAGAAATTATTCAAATTTCTTTAGTAATTCACTTGAAAATAAAGTGGTGATTGATATGACTTAAGGTTCACTACAATAAGAAATAAAGATCAAAAGTGACAAAGAAGCGTGGTGAGAGAGAAAAGAAAACAATGCGAGGACAGGCTTGTTATAAGCAAGAAGAGCAGTGACACAGGCAGAGGTGAAATTAAATGATGGAAAGAGTACAAGGGGTTTGCCTGAAATTGCAACACGAGTATTGGCTTAAACTAATGAGAGGTAAGGGATTTTGAATATACTATACATATGAATGTTACAACGAAGTTACACATTTTTTTGTTGTTGAAAAAAGAACAGCATTTAATGTATACCATGGGCGTGGTCGTGTTTCTGTTGCTACTATATTGATCGTAAAATTAACCTGGTCTTACAGCTTGAATTTCTATTGGATTCTGTTGGCTATAACAGAACATATAGCCAATACTTTCTGTTGATTATGTTATATAGAGACACAAAGAGGAATCATTAAAAAGAGTTCAATAGTGTTAAGATAAATGAATGAATAAAAATGAATCTGCAAGTTCTTTTTCACCTCTAAATATGTTTGTAACTGTGAAAGGCACAAAGTGAAATATGAGCTGTTTGAGATGATCTGGGCTCGGTAGTTAAGAGAAAGAGCTTATACAACTTGAAATGCAGATATTAGGAATTAGCTATTGATAACTTTGACTATTTACTATAACTATCTCAACTGGATTATGTAAATGCTTTATAGTTTTTCATTTAATTCCATAATTTGTTATTGATTAAACTAGGTTTATGTAAGGTTAGTTACTTAACCTAACTATGATATAAATTAAAGGCTTGGAGAGTTTATAAAAGATGAAATCAATATTTGGAGGGTTTTAAGACAAATGATTTAGTGAAATTTCTTTATGGTTCTGTAAATATTAAGGATTTTCACATGAACCTAATAAAGAGCAATAAATAAAATAAATGAGCAGAGGAGGTGGGAAAGGAATAGTGGATTATAAAATTTAAATACTATGAGAGAAATTACAGAAAAAATAAAGATTGCTTTTGATAGTCCTTCAGTCACCACATTTTGTTGTGGTGACTTTTGACTTTTCACTTTTGACTTTTCAAGAGCTTATTTAAAAACTTTACACAAAATACTACATTTTATTTATTGATTCATCAGCCATAATGTGAAAACAATGTTTTTTAAAATTTACTGTCCAATGCAAATATAATGTTTTTACTCTTACTGTATCAACTCTTTTATTCAAAATGTGATCATATATATTTCTCTTAGTTTTTCTATTATCTTTGTACTACTGGTTGTCATTATTTTAATCAATTTTGTAATATCTTGTGATTTTTGATGTTGAGGCTATATTCCACTAGTGAAAACACAAAATACAGGATGGGTCAAATGTGGGTTTATTGCTAGTGATGTGGGCTTTTGTTTCTTGAGTTCAGAAAAAAAAAAAAAAGAATCCAGAGCAAAGAACTCTAGTGCAAGTTTATTTAGCATGTAAAGTGAGAGTACACTTGAAGAGTCATTTGAGCAGTCTGCTCAGAGAGCTGTCTTGGCCTTTTTAGAAAGAAAATCACAGAGGAAGAAGAAATGAGGGGGCTGGACTGCATGGACTCAGAAATAAGTTACAGAGTTAAAAGAAAACCCCTCAGGGGCAGGTTCAGGGGTTAGCCTAGGATGAGCTGCCACTGCGCACTGCTCCTCTGGTTGCAGCTCTCATGGGGACCCTGGCAGTTTAGGAGAAATAAAGCAAAATACATGCCTATAGAAGAAAGGTGTGGGCATGCTCTAGAGAGAAAGCATACACTGGGTTCTTTGTCTCAAGAGATTTTATCTGGTTTCTAAAAGCAAGAATTTTAGGGAAGATATTAGAGGAGGACTTCAAAAGAATATTAATCAGCTTTCCATAAATGCCCTTTATTATGCTGATTCATCAAAATGAGCATACACGATCAGGGTTGTGGTGTCTACCAATTGGTAAGTGCTAAGGCAGGGGGTCATTAGTCATTGCATCTGGTCCTGATGCTGCTATAGTGTTTAGTCTTGCTGTTTTTCTGGGTCTGGAGCTGAAACACAACTGAGGCCTAAATGTTATCTCCAGTTTGACCAAAACTCTTTCTCTGTGGTCAAAGCACCTGAAGATTTTCCTATTTGATACTGATCAGAACCCCACTGTCCTGAGAGTTTACTGCTTAAGGAAGTGATCATGAAAGGGAGGAGGCAGGAATGTCAGGGTGCTGAAGGAGCCCAGTTTGAATCAACTATTTATCTCAGTTTCCCCATCAAGTTGCCAAGAAATTTTCTTGGCTTTTTACTTCTCTTACTATTGTACATCAGGTTTATAGTCACAAGCATGCAAAACACAGAATTTATTCGTAACTTATTATTTATTAATTATTGTATTATCTTCTGTATGAACAACTGTAAACTTCCCTTGGCCCCACTCTGTATATTCTATTTGACCACGTTCAATCTATAGCTTTGACCACAAAATGACTCAAGAAGGGGTGTCCAAACTTTTGGCATCTCTGTGCCACACTGGAAGAAGAGTTGTGTTGGGCCACACATTAAATACATTGCAACACATAATCACAAGAAAAAATCATAATGTTTTAAGTAAATATAAGATTTTGTGTTGGACCACATTCACAGCCATCCTGGGCTGCATGCAGCCCATAGGCCTCAGGTTGGACACCCCTGATAAAGTCTTAAACCTCTTTATTTGCATTAATGTGTGAAGATTATAATTTACAAAAAGCCTTTTATTAACTGTGTTTTGTTCACCCCAAAATGCATATGTTGAAACCCTAACCCCCATACTTCAGAATGTGAAGTATGAAATGATATTTGAAAACAGACTTTTAAAGAGGTAATTATTTTAAAATAAAGCCATGAGACTGAGCCTTTATCCAATTTGAGTAGTGTCTTTAGAAAAGGAAATTTAGACACATGAAGAGACATTAGGGATGTGCACAGACGAAAGACCATGTGAGGACACAGCAAGAAGGTGGCCATTTGCAAGCCGAAAAGCCTCAGAGGAAACCAAAGCTGCCGTTTTGGACATCCAAAATACAAAACCAAGAAGATAAATTTCCATTGTGATATTCTCTTAATGACAGCCATAGCAAAATAATACAAGGTTTAAATTGATTAAAATTGCCACTAAATAGATTATTTTAATAAGATCAAGGGAAATAATTGTCATATCCTTCAAGTATATTATATATTTTGTTTGAAGTATTTACACATACATTTATTTTGCATTACTTGCCATTGGCACACCCTCAAAATTTTAAAACTCTTAATTAAACACACTAGAAATTCTATTTACTCCTTATCTCCCAAGATACTTCTCTTCACAGATCATGCCTTCCTGCTCTGAGTACGTTGCTCTCTAGACCTGTTGGAGAGCTCTCATCTTGGACACAACATTCTGGCCATCTGCACTGTGTGCAACTTTTCCCCAGGTCCAGGTATCCCTCTTTCTCTATTTCTAAATTTGTTTCATTAGAGTACATTTTCAAAGAATTTTCAAGTAAAGATTTATGGCAAGTGAATTTTTATGATTTACATATTATCATCATGTTATTGGCATGATTCTATCCTTAAACTAGACTAAATCTTAATTTAATATTCTTTTCTATGGTATGCTGTTACTGGGATTTCATGGAATTTTAGAGCCAAAAAGAATCTAGAAGATACAGATGCTTGTAAGAGGACTATTCTTGAGTCTAAAAGCATAGTTTACCAAAAGTCTCACATGATAGACACATAATGTCTGTATAGTTGATGTCTGTAATTATATACTTGGGTATATATATATATATATATATATATATATATATATATACACACACTCAAATAAATAAATAAATAAATAAATAATATATAGTCTATCTGGGAGAAGTCCAGCCATTGTTAATATAATGAGAACAGTTTGCACAACACTGATGTAATCTCACAGCCAAGGAGAGTGGACTGCAATGCAAATGCATGAACAATGATGACTTCACAATACTAGTCAGTAGGGATGGTAGATGCCATTGAGTGAGCATGTGTGTGGCCATTGCATTAAAAATGACTAAGCAAGTAGGGCAATCAATCTGCCTCAAGTTTTCTGTCAAACTTGAACATCCCTCCATGGAATCCATTTGGATGATTCAGAAGGCTTTCGGGGATAATGCAATGAGTGCAGTGAAAATAAAAGTGTGGCACAAAACTTCAGAAATAGTCGAGAATCTGTTGAAAGTGATCCACATTCTGGAAGGCATGCAACAAGCAACACCAGAGAATGTTTCAATCAATTTGTTAATTGAGACCTGAATGTGTACGGGTTTCAATCAACAAAGATTGGCAAAGGACAGTGCAAAAACTAGAAGTTGATCTAGGGATTCCAAAAACTACTATGTCTAAGATTTTGACACAGGATCTTGGCATGAAATGTGTCATGCCAAAGTTCATTCCACAGCTTCTGCTACCAGAGCAGAAGGAACATCGTGCTGCAGTTGCTAATGACTTGATTCAAACTGCTACCAATGAACCAGATTTCCTCAGGAAGGTCATAACCAGAGATAAATTTACAGGGTCTACAGCTATCATCTGGAAATGAATGCCCATTCATCCCAATGGAAGTCATATGGTTCTTCATGCCAGACAAAGTTGTGAAAAAGTTGCAGCAAGATCAAGACCATTTTAATTATCTTTTTTGACTGGGAACGTGTTGTCCATCATCAATACACACCTCCAGGCCAAACAATTAAAGAGTACTACCTCAACATTCTTCAATGGTTGAAAGATGTAATACAATGAAAATGGCTAAAGCTATGGGCAAGTGGTGATTGGCAGCTCCATCATAACAATACACCTGCTCATGCATCACATCTCCTGCAGAGATTTTTGGTGAAACAATAAATCACCCAGGTGACTCAGCCCACTTACAGCCCAGATTTGGCACCCTGTGACTTCTGGCTTTTCCCAAAACTAAAATCACCTTTGAAAAGGAATAGATTTCAGGCAGTTGATGAGATTTGGGGAAATACAATGGAGCGGCTGATGTTGAGTCCAACAAAGGATTTTGCAGAGTGTTTTGAAGAGTGAAAGAGATGCTGGGAGAACTGTGTGAGGTTCCAAGGTGCCTACTTTGAAGGGGACTGGGGCATCACTGTCCTATGTACAATGTTTCTTGTGTCTTGTATCTTCTTCAATAAATGTCTCTAATCTTCATACTGTGAAGCTGGAAACTTTCTGGACAGAGTGTGTGCATGCATGATGAGTGTATGTGTGTTATATTGGTTATAGACTTAAGTAGTGAAAGTGTGAGAGGTGAGGAATTATAAGAGGAAGCGAAATATGATGAGTGAAGAAATTATAGAGCTATGACATGTTTTTGTCCTCTTTTAATGTTGTTTTCAATTTTATTTATGACAACACAAAGATAATCCTTTTTTCTAGCCAGAATTTCTATCGCTGCCTTTAAAGTGGTAAGTACTTTTGTCTATGGTAAATGAAACCTATGTAGGTTAAAATTGAACATAACTGAGAATAGAAAAAAGACTACATTCTGAAATAAAATTTTGATCACATTTAATTTCTTTAAAATTTAATGATTAAAATAGTAAATACCCAAACTAAATTATTTCTCCCATTGTAAAATTTTTGCAATATCACCTTGGTCATGGTGGAATTGATAGAAAATCATGTCAACAGCTTACACATCCAGCATTAATTATTGATTTGTATCCATCTATTTTTGTGCCTTAAAAATTTCAATATTTTTTATATTAAATAAGTTGGGATATTTTTGCTATTGCTTTTTGCTAAAAGCACTAAAAAATCTTACAGTGAGAAGTACTTTGAATTATTAAAAATATTGCTATTCTGGTAGATTTTCTGGCTCTCTAGCATTATAGCAGTGTAGTGAAGTAAAGATGTTAGATCAAGACCCAGCTACACATGAGTGACAGTCAACACTGATTACTTCTGCTAACCTTGGGCAAAGCTTCTAAACTCTTTCAGGGCTCACTCAGTTCTGTCACCTGAATATTTAGGAGTTTATCATGCTAAGTCCATGAACATTCTAGGTAGTCTGCATAATCACTACTATTACTATACTTTTTTGTTGGATTAGATGATTTTTACTCTTCTAAGTCTATAACATTTTATAATTTTCTTAAAGATAGTGCCATGATTTCTTACTGTTAACAAGTCTGAGGTAGACACAAATAATATATAACTTATTAAAATGAGCTCTCAGCATATAATCTTATTCTTCAGTGTAGAATATGTAATTTGGCTTAATAACCAGGGTGTTTGTGCTTCTTTTAGACTGTAAAACAGAATAATCCTTCATTACAATAAAATATTCCAATGTCACACCATCTGTGTTTTATGAATTACACTACACACACTTTGTGTCAATTATAGGCCATGGAACAAAAGGTAACACTTCAGCCTTCAGGCTGTATCATTTATTTGGAGCTCACTGATATGATCTTAACTCAATTTGAAGTCTCTCCCCACCCACAGTTTGTGGAGGAAGACACGCAACCATTTTTCTTGGAGTTTCTGGAGGATGTATCAACATGACAAGTATTTTCAGGAGGTAGAAAAAGATATACTTTGTGAATAACAAACTCTCTCTCTCAAAGAAAAAAAAAGAGATAATCATACCAGTATTTATAACATTTTTTTAATCTCAAAGAGCCACCAAGCACTTTAAAAATGTTAATGATGACCTGGTTCTGTGGGATTCACATCTCCTGTCATGGAAATGGATTCATGTTTAACAGTGCAAGGGGATGACAGACCTGCAGAAAGCTCTGCTGGATTTATGATTGCAAGGCTGAAAGGGGAGTACTGCTTATTCCAAACTGCCCATGCTACAATACGTATCTATCACAGAATCAAAGGCGTGGGCTTCATGCATATGCAAAATGTGATGGATAGCATAGCATTCACCTGCTCTCAGATAGAAGTATTGATGAGGCATTCTAGGATGCTCTACCCACACCATCGCTAATGGAGACATTATGCTTGTAAGAGGAGCATTAAAAATCATTTAAAAACATTTAATGTGTTCATTTGAAATACCATTATCTTGCTCCTTCTATTTAAAAAATGTTGGATGTGCCCTGGTTGGTGTAGCTCAGTGAACTGAGTGAGGGCTGCGAAGCAAAGGGTCACTGGTTCCATTCCCAGTCAGGGCACATGCCTGGGTTGCAGGCCAGGTCTCCAGTGAGGGCCACATGAGAGGCAACAATACATTGAGGTTTCCCTCCCTCTCTTTCTCCCTCCTTTCCCCTCTCTTTAAAAATAAATAAAATCTTAAAAAAAATTAGATGTGGATGTCCTGGCTAGTGTGGCTCAGTGGATTGAGTGCCAGACTGCAAACCAAAGGGTCGCTGGTTCAATTCCCAGTCAGGGCACATGCCTGGGTTGCAGGCCAGGTCCCCAGTAGGGGGTGCATGAGAGGCAACCACGCATTGATGTTTCTCTCTCTGTCTTTTTCCCTCCCTTACCCTTTGTCTAAATATAAAATAAATAAAATATTTTAAAAATGTTGGATGTTCAGAATCCTATGTTAATGTAACTATAGACTAGTGCAAGTGTAACTATTATTTTCAATATTGATAGATTTATATTGCTGAATTCCTTCATATACAGTAAATGGCTGACTTGAACAATTATGACATGTAAATTCTACAGTGATGAATCACATTGCTTGCACAATTACAAACAGGTGTTGAGATTCTATAAATATATACACATATAGGTGCATGTATAGTCATGTGCATGTGTATATTTAGTATATATTAGATAACCTTACCATGTGCTATTAGTCACCTTATAATTACTAATAGGAAAAAGTTAAAAATAATAGTCTATGTAGAAATATATTCCAGTTTTTTCACTCCATCATTATATGCTAATATAATAAAATTTATGGCCAAATTTTATTTATTCATGTCTTTATTCATTCAGCCATGTTTTTAATTACTAGACCCTAATCTAGGCTTTAGGTGTTTATATTTAAAGATAAATGTCATGCCTTTCTTGTCTTCAGAAAGATCATTCTCTTCTGGGAGAGAAAAATTGAATATCAGTAAATAGAACACTATAAGAACACTGAACAGGCAGCCCATAACTCTATCAAAGATGTGACAGAGTTGGTTATACAGAGGAGGTAGTATTTTGTTATCGTCATAAAGACTGAGCAGGAGATGCCAGCTGAAGTGAGCATTCCTGTCAAGGTTCTAATTGTAAAATTAAAACACATTTTTTTTTTGGCACTGACTGCCATAACAATATAGTCCCAGCAGTATCAAGTTCAAGTGAGTGAAACATGTTTTAACAAAAGCCAAGCAACCTACTGATATACACAGTCCCCCTCCCATACTCACACATACCTGGTTAGAATTAGACTTAAAATTGTCTTTTTAACACAGGATGCTGTACTTCCAGATGTACAACACCCCACCCCGCCACCGCCATGTACCCTCTATGTACCACTTGCAATCACATCCTTAATCCATTTTAACTGTTACACATCACCCACTTTTTTTCCTTCCTCTTGTCTTAATCTGCTAATGCAAAATCCCACTGAGGGGCATCCCCATGGCGGGGTCTTCCTTACCCTCAGGATTCATAGGTTACCATGAGACAGCCTTCTTTTCTCTTGCCTGTTCTTCTTTTTTCTGGGTACTGATATGCCATTTCTTTTAGGCAAGAGTGTACTTTGCCCAGACCCCAAAACTCTGTGTGCCTGAAATAGCAACAACTATCAGATCTTCCAGGTTTCCACAGACAACTTTATTCCATGTGACTGCCAACACACATGAACCCTCTTGGTTCTAAAACTGCTTGATAGTTTACTGAGGTCCCCGAGAAGAATTAAGCTCATTATGACCAGTTTGTTTTCCTACATGTCCAGCTCACTTCCAGAAATCTTCTTCATCCCTCAGGTCAACAGATTATTGTCAGGCCATAAACTGACCAGGTGTAACCACGCAGGACTGAAATACCCAAGTGCAACAGAAACAAAATATAGATTGATGTTAGGTTGAATTGTGCTCTCCACAACCTCCCCCTCAAAAAAGCTATGTTGAAACCTGAACTAGAGAGTCCTTCAAAATATGACTTACTTGGAAATAGAATGTTCACAGAGGTAATTGATCTAAAATGAAGTCATTAGGGTGGGTTGTAATTTAATGTGTCTTCTGTCTTTATAAAAAGAAGAATTTGGTACAAAGAGAAAGACACGCACAGACTGAAGACGATATGAAGATATACAGGGAAACCGCCATGCAAAGATAAAGACAGATTGCAGCGGTGCGTCTACAGCCAGAGACTGCCAGCAAGCCACCAGATGGTAGGAGGGAGGCATAGAGTGGATGTTCCCTCCCAGTCCTTAGAAGGAACCCACCCTGTGGACTTCTTGGTTTTGGAATGCTAGCTTCCAGAACTGTGAGACAATAAATTTCTTTTTTTTTTTAAAGCCACCCAGTTTGTGGCAATTTGTTGCAGTAGCCTAATTACTAGCAAACTGGTACCATAGATGACGACCAATTCCACTTCCCTTCTTCAACATGGTTTACTACCTCACATTAGGAAAATAAATGTCTGCCTTCCTCCCTACTAGATGTAAGATTTAGAGGTGGTGGGTACTGTGCCTTATACATTTGTGCTTCTTTGCAGCTCTAGCCTATTGCTTTCCATACCTCAGGAAAAAATTAGTTTTTGCTAAATATATTTTAAAATGGAAGAAAAAAAGGATAAATTGATGTAAACTGTCATGGAAAAACAAAATTATTTGCTTCATTTTGTTTAATATATAGCTACATATATACACATTTTCTCAAAATCATTAGTATTTATGACTGTGAACTTTCAATGAAAGCAGATATATTTTTTAGAAATACCCTAATGACTGTGTATTTGTAATTTTATGAGAGCTTGTTTACTTCATGAATATTAATTATGGTTTTAATCTCACTCTATGTTTATGCAACTGAAAATACAATGTTGATTATTACATTATTTTGTATTACATCATTATACTTTTTTAGCAACAGTGAACATAGCCTGATTTAGAATACCTTAATATAAGCAGGACCACAAATTAATTTGAAGGTTAATAGTTAAATATATCAGAACCATAATGCTACAGACTAATAGGCCCTTCTGTACTATGGATTATCTGTATTATTATTACTAAGGCTTCTATTAGCTCTATTGTAAGCATGCTCATTTGACTGAAAAATTGTTTTAATACTAATACATCACCTATTATGTTTAAGGAATGACAAGTCATACTGATACAGGGCCATTGTAAATAATAGAGACCGCTATAAATGATTTTTATAGGAAGTCTGAGGTGACTTGAAAAACTATTTTTTCTCACATAAGAAGTAAAAACAGTACTGATGGTATCTGTAAAAGCACATATTTGACCATATTTATATTGAAAGCATAAGAACCAAAATTATTAGAAATATATAATTATGAATCTTGAAAAAGATTTTAGAGAAAGTTTAAAAATTAATCTTAAAGAGTTAATTAATTTATCAGGGTGATTTGACTAAATTTTTAATTTTAACTGTTTGATATTACATGGACACAGACAAAGTGGAAATATAATAATATACGGTGGTGGGTTGAAATAGAGGATAAATACTCTGCAGAGCTCATTTTTTCTCTATGACCCTGGTTTGATGTTTTAGTGTTAGGTGAAGTATTCAGTTATATTCCTTGAGTTTGAAATTAAAAGTGAGTAATAGCTGAAATAATGGCCTAAATTCATATTGGAAAATCTTTAGACCACAAATCAAATCAATTTTTTAAAGACTTTATTTATTTATTTTTAGAGGGAGGGGATGGGAGGGAGAAAGAGAAGAGGAAACATCATGTGCCCCCTACTGGGTGTCTCTCATGTGCCCCCTACTGGGGGAACCTGGCCTGCAACCCAGGCGTGTGCCCTGACTGGGAATCAAACTGGCAATTCTTTGGTTCACTGGCTGGCATTCAGTCTGCTGAGCCACACCAGTCAGGGCTCAATTCTTATATATAAGTACAAGTTATGCAGTTTAAGTTAATTAGTAATAAATTTGGTTGCATAACATTTTAAACTTAAAAATTATTAAAACTTCTTTTTACAGAAAATAAATTGTGAAAGAAAACAATTTAATTTATGATTGGAAATGATAAAAGCAAGATATCAAAGTGACTAAGGATAATTGCTATTTAGTTACAGAAATGATTAACATAATTTTCCCAAAAAATCATCATTTTGATTAAAAACCTACTTTGTGAGCTGTTGATGATTGGAAATACAAAATAGACAGTGGAGACAAGTTCTACGCACAGGCCATTATTAAAAAAAACAGGACAAGTCAATGTATAATTGAGAATTGACTTATGTAATTCAGACTAGAAATGTTTTGAGGGAGTCTTTTCATCCACTAAATTCTCATAGGACTTTCATATCTGTAGGAGGAACTGAGTTCAGTCTGATACGGTGCATGAAAATTAACCGCAAGCACTGGTCTCAAGGATCTTACAGAGTGAGAAGGCAAAACGTGATATGTGCATGTAATTACACCAGGAAGTGGTATATTGTACATTTCACAGGAAATGTTGAAGGCACAGAGTAAAAAAGGGATTCAAATGTGTGAGACGTTACTACTGGCTGGGATGATAATATAAAGTCCCATAAGTATGAAATTTGTCAGGTTGGAGAGAGTGGGGTGAGTAATATCATGAACATCTTCCCTTCGGGAGCTCTTTTAATTCATATCTGAAATTATTTTTTGAAGTGACATTCTATTCTATCTTAATTCTTCTTTCTTTTTGGAATAATGCAGAGACCATTGATCATTATACATCATACTAATATTTTACTCCTTTTCATTAAATTCATTTTAATTTTAGAATTACTGAACTACATCTCTAAAAATGTGTCAGCATAATTGAACAAGTAAAGAAGTCAGTGAAGCTCAGTGTCCTAGGTGGACTTCATGGAGGACAATAACTGCAAGTGAAGCTGCGTTCACATTTAAATTTCCTACTCTTGCATAATAATGCATAATATTTATTGAATAATTATTTAGTGTCTAGCTTTTTGCATACATTATTTATTTAATATACCTAAATTTTATTTATTCGAATACCTTAAAATCTCCATCTTATAAATGGGAATTAAGTAATCAGGTTGCACACTTAGTGATAAATGGCGAGGCATTTAAACCAGGTAGTTTGACACCAGAGCCTCTGTTCTTAAATCATGATTTTTTTGCAGAAACCATGAGCTCCTTAATTATCCCTCTTTATAGCACATTTATTGCCTTCAATTTCAGAGTAAAACATTCATAATCTAAATTACAAATTCATATAATCATATTTTTATGGTATCCTCACAGTCTGAGAACTTTAGTATATAGTAATACTCTGAGCTGGTATGGAGCAAAATACAAAACAGCTATATGATATTTCCTTTCATTTTGTTTTAACAAAAATGTTATTTCACTCACAATCAGTAATTTTCTTTAAGAGTAGACACAAGCCTTGACATCATCCAAAATAGAAGAAAACTTCCATAATTTTTCCTCATTACTTTTTAGTCCTCAACATTCTTAGTAGTTTATATTACTTTACTATTTATTAGTCTTTATTTTAATTGTAATATAAACTATATGTTTGATTGCTCTGTCTGAAATATTTGCTTCTAGATGTTTAGATAATATATGTACTATATACTTTTATATCTCTTTTAAACTAATTTTTGCAGTGGCATTGGTTAATAACACCATTAGATTTCAGGTGTATAATTCTATGATACTAGATTTGTATATTACGGTTTTATATCTCTTAAGTCTACCTTGTGTGACTTTGAGGAAGTCCTCTCCACCCTGTGACTTACAGTTTTCACAAGTGATTGAACTGGCATAAATGATTTTGACAATTCCTTTTATATCTAAATGGGATATCCTAAATAACCTCCATCCCACAGAGGTGAGATCTAGACAGCTTTGACCATCAAGGCGATGAAGAACAGACTGTCACACGGGGAGTTACCATCTAGGCTGGGGAGGAAAGGAGCCCAGACCGTGCTGGGCTCTAGGGACAGGCCGGTGCAGCAAGTTATCATGTGCACAGTTTAAGGAAGACCCTTCCACTTACAGCTTAGCATGGAGAGTTATAGTGACTTATTTTCTAATACCCAAGTCTGTTCTTTGCTCAATTTACTTCAGGAACTTTTATTAGACATGTAGTATTTAATAAACTGATGGTCAAATAATCACCTGCTATAAGTAATAATATTTTAAAAAATATTATAATTTGAAGTTACTATATTTATGCCATTTATTTTCCATATTTTATCTTATGTTAATTTTATGAAGTTTGCATCTATTATATCTGTGAGCATTTTATCCATTTTGTACATCTTTTACAATGAAATGTTTCACCTGTCTGGACCCCAAAACTGTGTGTTAAATGTTAAATGAAGAAAGAAAGAAAGATAGTAGGGTGGATAAACTAAATTTTGGTAAAGTTTTTATAATAGAAGTTAGGATTTAGATTATCATTTAACACTAAATGAATCATAGTAGTAGTTATAAAAAATCAGAACATTATATAAGCTGTCTTTAAATTTAAATTAGTAAATTATTACTCAGTATAATAGGAAATAATAACATAAATGAAACAAAAACAAGCATAAGTATCTCAAATTATATTTCAATTTTTCAAACTTGCTCTGTGTAGTATTTGCTATGTGTATTTACAAGAAGTTCTCCTTCAAATGGCATTGCTTTCTAACAGCAATCTGTGAAATTTCCCACATAAGGAAACGCTTGTTATCTAACATCCCCATTTAGCTCTGCAAACAAAAATGGAACAGGAAATATTTCACCAGACTACTGCTATCAAGCTCTGCTGTTGGAATAGCCAAAAAGTAATGGAACCCTAAATAAATTCTATGTCACCAGAGCAATTTTTTCCTCAAGTCAACCTTCCTTAAAAGTTTTGTTTAGAATCCACATGTTGAATACTATCTAAATTAAATGGAATGCTCTTTTCCTCTTGACTAACAGGACAAATACAAGAACTTTTGCTGGATATAGTGTCACTGGCCATGAGAGAAGGAACAGATATTTGAATACGAATTTTCAAGCTTTAATTATTGCTACCCAAACAGCCCTGTTTACCTTAGTATGTTAACCTGTTAACCTTAGTCTGTGTATGAGATTCTCCCTCTGCCTTAGTTACTATATAAAGTTTCTATGTATGAGCCTATAAAAATGGGTAACACATACAAACCCATCTATGTTCATGAACCTAGCCCATAATTATAACCAGATTTTTGCATTATCAATATCAATATTCATGGGCATAATATCACATCTTGTATCCACTTTGGAATATAAGAGGTTTGCTTTCTTTCAACAATTATATATCACATTAGTTTCAATATTTTCCTTTAGTTTATATCTGATTTGGCTTATAAACATTTTAATCTTTATGAATCAGACCGAAAAATCATGAGATTAAGAATCTGAGGCCTGAGTGAGTTAACTGGGATTCTCTGAGGCAGGAAAAGTTGTATTTTATATCAAATCACAAGAAACCTATCAATAACTTAGATTTATAACTTTTAAAAGAAAGGCAACAAAAGGAGAAGAAGCAAAGCAGAGAGGAAAAAATGAATTGGAAGGGGAAGAGAAATGTGAGGGTGGGATAATTTCTTGCTTGCTCTTAACTGCCCTTCACCATTATTTCTCCACCTTCAACCTGATTCTCCATCACTGCTTATAGCAAAACAGCTCTTCAGCCATATTTATTACTATCATCGATGTAATCCATGATGATCTTTCCTCATTCATTAAAGAGTTTGATACATTTCACCATCTTTATAGAACCCAAAGTTCTGTAAGCCTCTTAGATGATTTGACATCTGAGTAGGTAAAGCATTGCATATGGCCTTATGTCCTACTTCTTCCAACCCGGCATTTCTATATTTTACAGCTCCCTACTTTACATTTTTTTGATGAGAAAATGACTGTGGGAATCTATTTTATGCTAATTCTATCTTGCTGTCTAACTTTGTTTTTCTACATTCTGTTAAGTGGTAGTATCCTAAATTGCACTTATCTTTTTACAGATAGATTGCAATTTTGTGTTTAAACTTTCTAAATGTGGGTACAATGAAATCTTTTTCTTCTTTTAAGCTGGACTTCTAAAACACTAAAAAGAAATCTATTTCTTGATCTTCAAAATAGAAACTTTATGCTGTAACTACATTTCAATTAGGTTTAATTGCTATGTCTGTTTCTTCCTATGCCAGCATCACATTGTTATAATTATTGAGAAGAAAAATACTGTGCCCTAAATTCTTTTCTAATTGTTTTTTTAATTTCATAGTTATTTTTACACATTTATTCATGCTGATTAATTTTAGAATTTTTGCCACTTTGAAAAATCATCATAATGGGATTTCAACAAAATTGCATTTAATATGTAGGTAATTTGGGAAAAAAACTGGCACTTTTTGACAATGAGGCTTCCAATTTAATAATAAATGCATTTCTCTATGTCCTCAACATTTCATTATGACATATGTTTTATAACTTTAGTATGAGTTCTGTATTTTCTTCTTCCACTAATTTCTAAACATCATGTTGCTATGTGTAATGGTATCTCTTTTACCTATTATGTTCTCAAAGACATAATTTTTCATTGATAGGGTAAAAAAATATTTTTGTGTACTTTTGTCTAACTACCTACTATATTTTCATAACACATCTAGTAGTAACAGTTGAATCATCTACAAGGGACAGTGATTTCTTTAAAGTAATTCCTGTGTTTCTATTTAATATCATATTGACTAGAGTTGTTGAAAAATATGAATGTCAATAGTCATTGTGAAAAATTTCTTTTTTTTCTGATAATAACTGAAATGTTTCTAGATATTTTCTATTAAGAAAAATGGTAGCTCGAAGCAGATTTCATTTTATTTGTTTTAATTTTTACATTATTCTATTTATTTTTTAGTATTAGAATATTTACTTCACTAGCTTTGGTTCTTAGTTTTAAGATAAATGAATTCTAAATTTTATTAAACAGTCTTTAGGAACTATTGAAATGGTTTACTTGTTTTCTTTGACATTTTACTGCACATGGATAATATTAACATATTTCTCAATCTGGAACAATGTTTGAATCTCTTAAATATATTTCTGTAGCTTTTGAATATGTTGTTAGCTTCCATTTGCTAATGTTTTATGTAATGTTCACATCACTATCAATAAATTACATTTTCTGTAGTGGCTTATTTGATTTGCATATCTTAGACTTTCACGTTTTTCTATCCTGCTTTCTATAACAAGTACTTGAATTACATTCTTGTTAAATGTAATGTATATTGATGCTATATCATTTTATTTTCAGAATAGTTAAAACATGGCATTAAATCTCCTATTTAACATAAAAATGTTATTTAGAGAAGTATATTGTTTTTGCATTTCCATATAGGTGTTATTTGTGGTAATGTTAGAAAATATGGTTGATATATTATGTATACATTATTTCTCCAGGTTTTAAGTTATAGAAGTATAATTATAAAAAACTGTAAAAAATCAAATAAATATAAATGAGCACTTTTCAAAAATCTTAATTAACTCATTAGTTAGTAATAAAACCAGGAATATGTTAAACTGATATAAAGAGTTTTTAAAAGTTAGAAATATATAAGCAATATTATCAAGTAATGTTAGGGAAAGCAAACTGGCTTAGATACAAAATGGACCCACAGAACAAAATCATTGTGGTAATTTGCATCTCTAACAGACAAATCCACACATTAAACTCTGCCCCTGCATAAATGTATGTAAGGTTTTTTTAAAAAGCATCCAGGTCAAAAAGTAATTTCTTTTGTCTATTTCTTAGTTCTGTATAATTAACCTATTCATGGGGGGGTGACTAACAAAGAGTTCCCCATAGGCCCACTAAAGGACTAAGACATAATCATAAGGTTATAGAATGATTCTCCATGCCCACACTTTGTCACCACATCAAAAGGGATCCAGTGCAAGAGTGGAGTAGGGCTGAAAGTGCTGCACAACGCTGACTCTCTCTAAAGGGTGTTCTAGTGAAACCCAAAGACAACAGGAGGAACAAGGAAAAGGACACAGCATAATTTTCAGCCTCTAGCATCTACAGCAACATAAAACATTTAACACCACCCAACTTCAAATTATATTAACAAAATATCTCATACTAAATGCTAAAAGGTAAGAAAAAATAAAGTCTCAAGAGACAAGTGAGGTTCAGCACAAGACTCAGCTATGATACAGATATTGGAATTACCAGGCAAGGAATTTACAATAATTATGAATAATACGTTAATGACTATGATGATAATGTAAACCACATGCAGGGACAGATGACAATGACAGTAGAGATGCGGAGACTCTAAGAAAGATTCAACAGAAAGTGCTAGGAATCAAAAGCATTGTAACAGAAATGAAGAATGCATGCGCAGCTGTAGATGGGACATGGTCAAGGGTTGAATCAATGAGCCTGAAGAGAAATCAATAGGCACCTCCAAACTGAAGTTCAAAGTAAAGAGAACAGAACAGAGCATCCAAGAACTGCATCACCATTTCAAATAGTGCAGCATGCACATAATTTGAATGCTTGAAGGAAAAGAAGAATGGCCCAGAAGAAGTTTCTGAAGCAATAATGGTAATGTCAAAAAATTAATAAAAAACAAGAAAACATAGACCCAGGAAGCACAGAAACCACCAAGCAGGATAAATTTGAGAAAGGTATATGTAGGCCTATCATAGCCAAACTTTTCCAGGGAAACCAAAGACAACAAGAAATCTGGGAAGTCAGAGGAGAAAACCAGCAAAAGGATGGAAGAATAAGGGAAAAAATTACAGTGGACTATTGGTCAGAGAGCATGCACAAAGAGAATGGACTCAAACATTTAAGTGTTGGGAGAGAAATGCCAGCAATTTAAAATTCTATATCCAGCAAAATATCCTTTAAAACAGAAGTCAAAGACTTTTCCAGACTAACAAAAAGTGAGGGAATTTTTCAGCAGAAGCTTGACCTATAAGGAATGTTAAAAGTTTCTTTAGGCAGAAGAACACTGAATCAGAAAATATGGAAGTGGAGACTATTATGCTAAGTGAAATAAGCTAGTCCATGAAAGACAAACATCGTATGATATCACTTATAAGAGGAATCTAATGAACAAAATAAACTAAAGAACAAATAGAACCACAGGCATGGAAACATGGAACAGATTAAAAGTGACCAGAGAGGACAAGGGAAGGGGATAATGGTGGAAAGAAGGGGAAGGGACTAGATAAAGAACATGTGTGAATGACTCACAGACATGAAGAACAGTGTGGGAATTGACAGTGGGAGTGGGGGATGAGATATATGGAATATGGCAAAGGGGGGAAATGGGAAACTGTAATGGAATAATAATAAAAACTGATAAAAAATGAAAATTTGGAACTACATAAGAAAATAAGAATAATAAGGAACAAAATAAATTATTTTATATATTAAAAATTCTTAATGATTCCAAAATGTATCTGTTTAAAATAGTACTAATAAATTTTGTGATTATAGTATATGGATAATTTAAGTGAATGACAGTAATGTCACAAAACATGAGAGTGAGGAATTGGTAGTACACATAAAGTAGTATAGTGTTCTTTGGAAGCAGAATTATATTACCTGAAAACACATATTGTAAAACCTTCTACCAATATAAACCTATCAGA
Organism: Trachops cirrhosus; assembly: GCA_028533065.1. Classification (NCBI taxonomy): domain Eukaryota; kingdom Metazoa; phylum Chordata; class Mammalia; order Chiroptera; family Phyllostomidae; genus Trachops; species Trachops cirrhosus. The sequence goes on along the minus strand of CM052539.1, from coordinate 115,944,969 downwards.
ATTGCTAAAATACAAAAAAAAAATCTTGACAGTCCAATGTCTGGTAACAATGTGGAACAACAGAGTCACCAAATCTGTGGTGGTGTATCACACAGCTAAAAACACTGTCACCCCACTATGCATTAATTATGCATCTAGGTTTTTTACCAAACTAAGTTGAAGAATCCTCTCTCCCAAAACCTACATGTGAATGTTGATAGCAAATTTATTTATAATTGCCCCAAACTAGAGGTAATCAAGGTATCTTTCCAAATATGAATGAATAAACAAAATGTAGTACACCCATGGAGTGGAACACCATTCAGTAATTAAAAAGAAGTAAGATATCAAGTCACACAAAATATGGATACATTTTAAATGTTTTAGGGAAGGAAAGTGGCTAGTCAAAAAAGGCCACCTACTACTTGATTTATCTGACAAGCTGGAAAGACAACATTTTGGAGATATTACACAGAGGAGGCACTGCCAGTTATTTGGAGAGAAGGTCAACTGCATGGATGAAGCACACATTTTTTAGCTTAGTGAGATTACTCTCTGTGATACTGCAGTGTTAGATATATGACACTTAACATTTGTCAAAACTCACAGAAACTTCCAGAAGAACAAGTATAACTTAATATATGCAAGATTCAAAAAAGTTTTTAGTCAAAATGCAGGCCCTAACAAAAGAATCTAACCATATTACAAATGTATAAAATAACTTTATTAAATGGGTTGGTAAAAAACCCAAAAACAAAATTAAAAAAGGAGAAACAAGTGTCAGCCTAAGTAACTTTGGAAATAAATTGAGTCTGTAAGATTAAAAGGAACTGTAACTGCATATAAATTCTTTAGCTGGAATTTTTTTTACATTGGAGTAGAGGTTATTAACTTAAAAATCACCATTATTTATACCCAAATAAAAGAATTCGGTGGATGGCAGACAGAGGGAGCTAATTTTCTCACTATTTGAGTGGGAGTTAATGGATAAGCAAAGGGAAGGAGACTGGAATGATGTATTTGGATTAGAGTTGGGAACATTCATTTGAAATCATTTTAAACACATGTATGGATAGAGATTGTGTGAATACAGATGACACAAATGTGTATATAAACGGTAAGTATACACACACTTATTTCCTCATTTTCTTAGCTGACAGAGCATAGAGACAAAAACAGCCCTGTAGCAGTGAGCACACAATGCTCAGTTCTTGGTTTCTAACACCACATTCCCTTAAGATGAACAATTCCTCCTTGGAGACATGGCTGATTCTAGGACTCAGGCAGGGAAAATACAGGACAAGCCTGGAGAATCTTATTGTGTCACAAAAGAGAGAAATACTAAAAAACAAAGCAATCAACCAACCACAATGATGAGGGTCCTGTCAAAGGGACACAGGAGCCAACTGAGACAGTTCCCAATGATTGACTGACAATATAAATGTATTCATTATAATCATGGGTATAAAATAAATACCCCTGATTTTCTATTACTACAAATAGATGACTGAATTAAGCAGTAAATGCTGTGGAGTAGACAAGTCTTCCATGCAGCAAAATTCTAAGTAACACACATATATATTTTCCCTCCATGGGGATTGAAACATAATTCCCCACCCCTTAAATGTAGGCTATACATAATGACTTTCCTCTAAAGATTAGAGTATGGAGGGAGGGAAGAAAGAGTATCTTTTTCTTTTTTGAAGTGAAAAAAAACCCCCAACAAATTCTATAGAAGTCTGTGATCAAGATCAACATGAAGGTGATGTTATGTTGATACTATATATATACTGTTGATATGATGTGATAAAAATGCCACTTTTCCTCCATGAACTTCCTCCCCAAGACTTCTAACCTCATCTAATCATGAGGAAAATTTCAGACAATTCCAAACTGAAGGACATTCTATAAAAACAATAGATGAGTACTCCTGCAATCTGCTAAGCTTATTAAAAACATGAGAAACCTTTGAAATTGCCATAGCCACAAGGAGCTTAAGGAGACATAATGACTAAATGTTATATGCTATCTTGGATGGGATCCTAGAAAAGAAAAGGGCCTTAGGGAAAACTAAAGATGTCTGAATAAAATATGTTTATTTAATTACAATGTTTTAACATCAGTTCACTCATTTTAACAAATGTGCCATACTAATGTGCGATGTTGATAACATGGCACAGACTTGATGTGGGGTGTATGTGAACTCCTGTAATATTTTCATAACTTTCATTGGTTTAGATTTATTCTAAAATTAGTAAGTTTACTAATTTTTTTAAATGTTATGAACTATTTTGACAAAATGCACTAATCCTAGAGAAAATCATTGATTAAATTGGTCTGGATTGCTTAAAAGTTTTTACTTATGGTTTAGATACAATAGCTCATACAAACACAGGAATACTATTTTCTTTATGATCTGTGCTAATTTTGTTTTTTGATTCCAAATTGAGCATCAGAATGATCCTTTTTCTTTTATGAAGCAATTATTATTTTACTGTTCTTTTAAACCAAATATGTGCCAAGTATTACTACTTCTACTTTTTATTTATATGTTTTCATTTAATTCATGGAGTTGGTGATTATGGATGGGATCTGTTGGCATATTGTTCAATATTAAATAGAACAACTTTAAAGCCTGGATTAGCTGTCCAAATTCTCACATGATTTGCTCAAGTCCTGAAATACTGCTTTTGAAGATAAGCACAATCATGCATCCAACCCTTAGAAAAACGATGATGCCCTGCAGGGCATGGCAGATCCATACCGAGTCCTGGTCCTGAGTGACGGCACAGGACTAAACTCAGGTCATGACTTTTTTATTTTAGTGTGTATTTTAGTCCCCAAACAGGTTTCTAACAGTTATGGAAAATAGTTTCATAAATTATTTTTAGTAAAATTGAAATTGAAATATGGGGAGGGGGGAGTATTGTGAAAATTTCCCATTACTAAGTATTTTAGAACAATTTGGAATATATCCAGGAAAATGTGTGCAAGCGAATTCAGACAAAATGATAGAAGCAATTGTTCAAATAAAATCTCAATCACAGTTTTAATTTTTATGGGCATAATATAGATTTTTTCTCTTATCTCTTTCACCTGCAATCATTTTACCTGTTGTGTCCTCCATCTTTTAGTAGCTGCACTTTGGGAAGCTAAAAATAACTGAATGTTGTCACTGCTCTAGATGAGCATGTGTATAAGTCTGGGGCAGGCCTTATAGCAGTGGACACAAGGCTGTCATTTTAGCATGTTTTATAGTGACTGAGCAATACTACAGGCAGAATTTGTATCCTCATTCATAGTTTTGTGTGATGCATTATAGTAAATCTCCAGTAATCAAACTAATTCATATCATTGTTTCCCTTCTACATCTAAAAGATTATCACTTTATTTCTTTATTATTTTCAATGAATTTTATATGTACTTAGATGTTCTGTCCTGCAAGATGTTATTCAGTTTCTTTTCTTTTCTCATGCTTTTGAAAGTTAGAATTTGTAATACCATGGACATACACATCTAGGTCTGGTAACCAGATTAAACGTGTGAAAAGTTCCTTTTCTCACACCATGAGTAGGAGTTGTGGCTCTACGTAAAGTATGTGAATAAAATAAAATTACATGCAGAGATTAAAAATTGAACATGAAGCAGTAAATCATTGACTATGTTATTTAACATGGTGCTACATGTCTATAATTTATATTAATTAACTATTTGATACTTCATATAATGTACTGTAGTTGTAATTATGAGTATATATATCTCTATTTTTCAACTTTATTGAGGCAAAATTGATAAATAAAATTGTATAAATTTAAGCTGTACAACATGATTGACATATGTATGTATCGTGAAGTGAGTATTACAACACATCTGTTACCTCACAGTTTACCTATTTTATGTGTGAAAATATTTAAGATCTACTCTTTTAGCAAATTTCAAGTACATGATATAGTATCCTTTAATCACTGTGCTGTTCATTAGATTCCCAGAAATTATTCATGTTATAACTTAAAGTTAGTTTATGTATTCATTTATTCGGTGATTTTATTTTTTGAGCTGCTAGTATCTGTCAGTTGAAAATCTGACAGTGCCTTCCCTAGGGAACTCAGGCTGGTGGGAGACACAGATTTGATGCATGCTATATAATGGCAAATACATCATATTACATGATGAAAAGACTGGCCAAGCGCAAGGAAGAAAGTAATGGAATGAAAAGAAGAGATGTGCTTTAATAATTTATACAAAAATTATAGGTATAATTATTTTAATTAGTTATGGTTACATAAATTTCTCTCTTTAAAGGTTCTTTTAAAAGTGCAGAACCAGCTCTTTCTTGGAGATGTTGATTAAGTTTAGTCTGGTTGTTTACTTTAACTGCTAAATTTGTATCTCATAAACAATGTTAAATGATTTATAAACAGTATTGAAAATCTAATGTTAAGCATATATTTTTCATTTTGAGGTATCTTTTTCATCTGTAAAGTTATGAATGCAGAATTTATAATTTCAGTTATCTTCTTACTTTGTGCCTAGCACACTCAAAAAGTTATGAATAAAAATTAATGATATTGATAACAGAGTCTCAATGTTGTAATACTCAATGTTCAAACTGGCATAGACAAGTTGAAAAATTATGTCTCTACCAATATTACATTTACTTGCTCTTTTTGTGCTCTTATGTATGTGGACACACACATTCCATTTTATCTATTTTACTTTATCTTAATGGTAATGTTTCAATTAGGTAGACTGAGCTTAACTTTCTTTTTCAGTGGTCTGTAACTACTTTCCTTCTTCCCAGTCTCTTGTATGCTGACCATCCAGACCTGCATAAAAAGGAAAAACTACCTGTGTGTCTTCTGCCAAGAAACAGGGTATAATATGTAGGAGTATATTGAATGCAAGTTTCTGAGCAAATATTTTGGGATTGGATCTACCTCTACTTTAGGGACTCTCCCGTTGGTTTGAGTGCTCTGTTCAATTTGAGTTTATAAAAGCCTGAAAGTGATCACAAGGTGCATGTCAATAAATTGAATTTATGATGAGCATGCAGGCTAATTTCTGACAGCTTCAAATTGTAAGCACTTCTTTCAACTGTAAATGTATTCAAACAGCTTTGTTTTTCTCATAATAGAGTCAGCACCTTGAAACAAGGCTTTGCCCTAAAACAAGCTCTCCCACAAACACCTGCTCCCTGTCTCTAATGCCCTGAGACAGGTGAAATACAACTTTGGGCATAACAGCCATGCCTTCAAGATTTGATGATGGTGAGAAATTCATTCCTTACATTTTTATCAGTGAATGGATTAACGTTCTTTTTTTAAAAACTAAAAACATCAGACATGTTTTAGATATATTTATCTAGTCTGGAGTATATTCTCTGGCCTAATGTAAATATAAAACTATAAGTCTGAATAAAATACAATGGTACCTCAGTACTCATTAATTCATTCCGGAACTTGGTGGGAAACCTGAGTACTGAACAAACAATAAGGCATTTTCTCTTGTGAGCAGCCTCCTGACTCATACAAGTTCTAGCAGGTATGATGAGTCCTGAGCAAGTGTCACATGCTGAAACATCTTTTTCTCATCAAAATGCAATAAGTACAGGGTTTGACGAGTTCTGAAGCCAACGAGTACCAAGGTATGACTGTTTGCTGCTACTTTTATGCCACTTGAATATTTGTATATTTAACATTTTTGGAGACTAAGTATTTATACAAAAATATGACTTTATATTATAAAATTAGAGATGTACAAAAGTAGGCAAAAGTAGGTTTAGAGTTGAAATACAAATAATACAATAATTAATAATACAAGAGTAAACTCTGTTTTGCATACTCACAACTGTAAACTTACTTTTTCTACCCCTGTATAGAGAATTGTTCCTACAGATGACTCCATGGTCTATAAAAACTCACTTGTCAGTGTTTGTAGAAATGTAGAGTGTTAATAAAAGATACTATGCAAAAATAGTACATAAACTAAAAAACATGAAAATGTACACGGTTATTACTGACTTAATAATGCATTGAGATAACATTGTACATTCACTCACTGGATTAATGAAAACTAAAAAGTGTAAAATAGAAACTGTGAGAAAAGATGTGGAGCAATGCTGATGAGAAGGTAAATCGTTAAAATCATTTTGGAAAATCATTTGACATTTTCTTGTACAGATGAAGATGCACCTATACCCACAACTCAGATATATATTCCACCCCTAATCATATACCTTACACCTGCTAAGTAGGAATATAACATGTAAATTTAAATTTTCTAGTAGCCACATTAAAAATAGGTTATACAAATGTTAGTAATGTATTTTATTTAATTCAATATACCAAAAATATCATTTTGATATGTATGCAATATAAAAATATTTAAGAAATGTTTTACATTTCTTTGTATAGTCTCCAAAATCAGGTGTCTATTTTGTACTTAGAGTATACTCTACAGAGTGTTAAAGTATACTCTATGGAGTATATCTGTAGAGTATATGTAGAGTATATTCTATACTTAGAATATATCTAAGTATACTTACAGTATGCTTAGAGTATATCAGATCAACTACATCTCAAGTGCTTAAACAGCTACATGTAACCACTGTCTATTGTACTGAACAAGCAACCTTAGTGAATTCTTTCATGTGTGCATCAGAAAGAATGTGCACGAATGCTCAGAGTGACATTATTATGGATAACGTATACTAGTGAAGGCTACGTCAGCAAAATAAACCATGGCAGTGATCCAAAAGAGGGAATGTAAAACAGAAAGTTATATACATTAGTGTCAGAAGTGCTAAAAACTCTTTAAGCAAACAGACAGACCAACCCAGAGATAAGCAATGCTGAGAAGCAGCTGCATCTCTCAGGCTGGTAGAATAAAAAGAGAATGTGATGCTCTTTAGGATGATATCCAAACTTCTTAGAGTCACTTATAAAACTTTAAATTGTCTTGCCCATTTACCTTTCTCCATTTTCAACTCCAAAAATTCCCCACCGTCTCCATACGTGCCAATCATATCAACTACGTAAGAGTTCCCAAAATATGCTCTTCTATTTCACATCTTTCTGCCATTGCACATGCAGTGTAAGTTGCATGAAATACTCTAACTGTGCTTCTCCTGATGACCTCTTGCTATCTCTAACCTCAGGCAGAGATAACTTCTTCAGTAAGAAGGTAGTACCTATCTTCTTCTCTCCCTCCTCTTGTCACATCGAGTCAGTCATACTTCTATATGATCATAGAACCCCTAGGCATACTCTGATTTGAACACTTGTTATATATTTTTGCAATCTTGGTCTTACTTTCACACTGTATCATATTGTATTTGAAAGTGGATATTTCAGTAATTTCTGTAGCAACAGTTGCAGACACATAGTAGGTATGGAAGCAATATTTAGGAATGGACTGAACATTTGAGATGTTCAAATAAAAAAACATAACATAAACTTGCTTAAGATTTTAAAAGATTTAGTTAATAATATGCTTTCCATAACTATATTAGTTTCAATGATTTGGACTATCAAGAATGTCAGCCACATCGTGATTAGCGGCAACAGGATAAGTGAAATGAAACTATCCATAATCAATGCAATCTGCACACTAATTTGGAAAACATTAAATTACTTATTTTTTATATTTATAGCTTCATAATTCATCATAGTTCATGTATTACAAATAATGTAGGACAGGAGAAAATAATTTTTATGCAACAGTGAAATAAATACTGTGAAAATTAAAATTTTCTTGCAGCTATGGCAACAATCCAAAAAAAAGATAAATTCCCTTTTAATAAATAGTAAAAGGCTAAATTTGTTTTTGAAATTCTTTAAAGTTTGTTTGTTATGTGCTATATAAAAATAACCTCTGGGAACTATTAATCTTTTTTATTGAACACAGGAGGGCCAGGGTGGAAAACTTTCAAATAACTCGGCAAGGTAACAATGACTAATGTGGAACTTGGGAATCAAATCTGGAAGCTGGTTGTTTTCTCTCCTGGAATTAAGTGTACAAGAGATGCCAAACATCTATAAGGTAGCTGAAAGACTGAAAGGAAATGTGGAAAAATAAATTTTATCTGCTTCAGTATAACAGTGTGCTCAGGAATCCTTGAAGATATTTCTTTTGCTTCCATACTTACAAAAGGAAAATACATGTTAATTCTTATCAGAAATGCACTACAAACAGAATGACAAATAAGTACATCTGCTTTGTTTAGGTTAATGTAATTTTTCATTTTGGGGGATTAAAACCAGCGATATTTTTCTATCAGGTATGTTTTCTGAAGAACTTGTAAAGAGGAGCCATTTAGAAACAATGCTTTCATGGTGTGTTTGTGTATGTGTGTGAAGGAGGGGTCTGTTTGTCTTCTGTGTGGATAAGTGTGCATGGTGGGGGTGTCATATAGGTGAGAAGGATGAATTTCGAGTATTCCAAAATTCTAATTTGGAGACAACAGATGAACATATTTATTTACACAGCAAAGACAGACACAGAGCTTCAATCACTGCCGCCATCATTTCCATGAACATGGGTAGTTTGACTTCATAATTCTCTTTTTATTTTTATTTTTAAAGATTTTATTTATTTTTAGAGAGGGGAAGAGAGAGAGAAAGAGAGGGAGAGAAACATAGATGTGTGGTTGCTTCCTGCACGCCCCCTACTGGGACTTGGCTCACAACCCTGGCATGTGCCCTGACTGGGAATCTAACCAACAACCCCTTGGTTCACAGGCCAGCACTCAATCCACTGGGCCATACCAGCCAGGTCAGGAATTCTCTTTTTAAAGTAAGGAGATTTAAAATCTTTTATCTTCTCCATTTAGCTGCTTATTTGCATCAAGAATACTAGATGAGTTTTAACACTTAATTTTTTTGATTTACATAAACTTATTTTCTTTAGCAAAATACTGCATCACACATAAATATCAAACAAAAATGGAGGATTCTAAATATAGTATGTGACCTTAAAGGGAAATAAGTGTGGCCAAAGTTAAGTACTTAGAATTAATCTCATCTAGACAAAATGCCCCGAAGTCCTTTTATGTCCTTTATTGTCCGTCTTTTTCTTGCTGACGGTTCTATTGCTAATTGTTGAGTCCTTGTCTTCTTCCTTGAAGTTACTCAGAGGAAATAACAGGTTTCTCTGTTTGGCCTTGAGAGACCCACAACTCTCTAGTGCAAGGATCCCTGCAAAACACTTCTCTTAGCACCACATATGACCCAGGATGGAGCTGGGGATCGAGTCAGTGATCGATACCACAGGGGATACCACAAAAACCTGTGTTCTCCATGGTGTTTATCGTGTGAAATGTGATTTCCTGCACTTCAAGTTTTATTAGTTTGATTTGTGTGGCTGCAATTCCTATATCCCAATTAATTTTGATTCTTTTAAATATTATTGGTATTTTAAATCATTAAAATAAATTTGTTTAGATTATTTATGGATTAAATCTGCTTAGTTTTCTAGGTGAACATATTTGAGAAACTTTAAATAAATGTACTTAAAAGTATTTGCAAAATATCTTATTTCCAAATTTTATGTGGATGTATGCAGAAGTATATTGATGTGGATTGTCAAATCCATCTCTAACTTTCTCAAATTCTTCTAATTTATCTATCAGTTTCATGGATTATGTAAAAGATGGAGACTATATAATCTGATGTGAATTTTTGCATGGGATAATTCTTGAGAAAAAACATGAGAATGTCAATATATAACAATATTAACTCAACACTAGATTTAATAAAACACACTGCTCTATGCTGCCAGTTTGGCCAGAATATTTTTATTAGTTTTGATGCACATAAAAAATATGAGATTATTGGCAAAAATGTGTAATTTTTTTTTGGATTGCCACTGTTTCTGAAAAAAAAATCTGTGCAAATAAACTTGGTTAAAATAAATCAGCTATCACTACCAACTATCACTATGTCAGATGAAATTGGCATTTGTTAATGGCCTGCAACTAGGAACACCATGGAGAGAATAAAATTAATGATAATGATATAATGTATAATTATATAGGAAGTATTCAAAATAATTATAGTGTAAGTTTAAGAAATATTTTATCATATTAATGTAAAACTTTTCAATAAGTTTAACTAAAATGTATTTTATACTTTTGACATTTAGCCTATGACTAAAATACCTGTATTTTTTATGTCTGTTATATTTTACTTTCTGTTAGAGCTGGGAAACATCCAAGATTATTGGAAAATTCTGTTATTGTTTGCTAAGTCAGATTTCTTGTTGATTTTATTGGTTTAGATGGGCCAGCAGCAAAATGGCAAATTTTATTTTCCAGGGAAAGAAAGCACGTACAGAAGGAAACTCTTTTTAAACTTCAAGAGAATTCTCTTTAATGCAGCCAGAAGGATTTTTCTTCATTCATTTCCACTTCAGAAAACTAACTGAACCATCTTCATGTAGTTTTAGATTTTTTTGCCTTTGAAGTGCCAGGTTATTTTTTAACTCCCATAAGGAAAAAAAATCAATATCATGTTGACTTGGCTACCAAAAGGATTGCAAATGAAGTCCACAGTTATGCGCACCATTTCTACCTTAGGACCAAAGTTGTTTCCTTTGGCTTCCAGATCACGAAGAAATTAGCTCATTGGAAATGTTACCAAAATCAGAAAGATAAAACGTAATTTATGTCTCTAATGACATTTATATCAGGTTAGAATTTGTAAAAATGTATAGAATTTAAAAGTCTTTGATTCTTTGTAGTCTTCACATTGTTCTCCAACTCTTGTATAAGTGGAAATAATAATGGAAACCTTGGTAGATAATCAGCTTATATGGTTATTTACCATGTGTTGGGGGCTGTGCATTAACCTATTCTTGTAACCCATTACAAGAATGGATGCTTGGAGTAAGTCATATTTCAAATACAGTTCCTATGAATACATTTCTAATCATTACTTTTATATTGTTCAACATTTACAAGGTACCTATATTATTTTGACAATTTTTTCCAGAGAAAAGAAGAGAAAGAAGGACTACCACTATTTTCTGAATGCCTTCTAATAAAAATTTAGTTATCTTTTATTATAGTTTAGTATATTTATATAGTAAAAATCCAATTTTAATATCCAAAATTCTACAACAGTTTAGAAAACTTAAAAACACAGAGATCAAGTGATCTAGGAAAATAACTTAGAGAATTATGTCTACTATTTTTACAAATACAGGGTGGGGCAAAAATTGGTTTATGGTTGTTTGTATGGAAAATAATACAATAGTTACTAAATAATGATACAAGAATATACTCTGTGTTTTGTGTACTCACAACTGTAAACCTTCTTTGCCCCACCCTGTAAACTGCAGCAAAAATAAAAGCTTCTAATATGTCTGTAGGATAAAGAGCCAATCAATTTTAGCTAAAGATTAGTTTTGTTAATATTTTATTCTTACCTTTTAAAAAATCCACTTTGAGATTAATTTCAAATACCTTTTCTTATAAAAACATTTATACAATTACAATTGCTTTTCTAAAGCATAAAATTAAGTGAATGTAATTACATTCAAAATATACCTACAGACAAATGCAACTCTATGCTGCATGAAAATAATCTAATTGATTATGTAACCCAGGGCAAATAGATTTATTGGCAAGATGGCAAAAATAGCTGAAGGAATATATAAATATCAGATAAACTGTAGGGTTATATATTGCATCATATAAAATTTCTGGGCTGAGTCTCTGGGCAAAACACATCTTTTGCTGTGAGTTCTACAGGTAGCAAGCTACAAGTTGGGAGTTATTCCAAAATTTAAAATTGAGGGCACAATTAAATAACAAAAAGGAAACATGTTGCCCCCCCCAAATAAGCTAATTTAAAAAGTGCACTTAACTATTATTATATTTAAATGAGGTTTTTGATCATTTGATCTGACCCTGCATGGTGCATAACAGCTACACTTGCACAGTATATTTGAATGAAGATTATTATAATTTACTAAGAGGTGCTGCAGGGGATTAGTAAACTTGGAAGGCCAACACTGTACTTCTATGACAGACATCACTGCCAGATAATTAACCTTGCTGTTTGTTTAGCATCCACCAAATGCTTCATTACTGATTCAGTCAATTATCTCCTGGTAATGACCACCACAGAAGGTAGAATTGCTTAATTAAAATTATTTAGACCAAGGAGGAACTTTGATTGGGTCATGCATATTAGAAAAGCTTGATTAATCTCAGTGAGATACACAATACAAGTAAATCTCTATTTCATTATATCAAAATGCCAGATTCATTTTTGTTCTAATAAAAATATTTTTCCTTTGTCAATTACACTTATAAACATTTCTTATTTTTAAGTAAGATTTGACTGTGTCTTTTCTTTTCTTCTCTTCATATTTTTAGTAGGAGATTTTGTTTGTTGATTTTTCATATGATGTCTCATTTCAAAGCTCTCCAATTCTCCAAAAAGGTGCTGACAGTAACTACATTAGCTTTCCAATATATACATATTCTTTAATGAGCCAACGGTTACTCTTATTGCATATATTATGTCAAAAATACCTTAATATATTATAGAGTAGCTTAAATCTAAAAATAATTTTAAAAATATTTTATTTATTTATTTCTAGAGAGAGGGGAAGGGAGGGAGAAAGAGAAGGAGAGTGGGTGCCTCTTGTTTATCCCTATTGGGGACCTGACCCACAACCCAGGCATGTGTCCTGACTGGGAATTGAACCAGTGACCCTTTGGTTCACAGGCCAGCACTCAATTCACTGAGCCACACTAGCCAAGGCCATAAACAGAATTTTAAAAATTACTGTTCTAAAGCAATAAAAAGTCATCTCAGATGTTCTTAAATGTAATGCAGATTCCCATAGTAACACTGCCCTCCCTGTTAGGAACAAGGCTTCTACTGACATTTCAGTTTGTACTGTGAAAATATTGACAGCACAAGAAAGTTATACTACTTCAGAGTGAAATAAAAACAGAGAGTGAAACAATCCTTGGACATGGAATCTACATTGTGATTATCACACACTCTAGGTATATTATTCTCTCTTGGAGAAGGCCCAACTGAGATTCAAGAAAAACATAGTGTGAGGGTAATACTATAGAAGTGTTTTAGTTGAAAAAGCAATCATAGGTGGACTTTTCTTGTCTTCCACAACTAAGAAAGCAATAGCATTTCTACATACTGTAACAATAAAAACAACACACACACACATAATTAAAGTTATAGAAGAGTGCATTGCATTCTTCAACATCTTGCAGAATCACATATTCACCTTTATAAAAACTGGGTGTGATGACCATGTTCACCAATAATGCAACAATATATAGAATTAAGATGATGCTAAAATAGCCCTGTGGCTTAGTTGGTTGGGCATCAACTTGCAAAAAAAACCCCAAAAGGTCACTGGTTCAATTCCTGATCAGGAAACATGCCTGCTTTGTGAGTTTGTTTCCCAGTTGGGGTGCTTATAAGAGGCAACCAATCAATGTTTCTCTTTCACATCAATGTTTCTTTTCTTCTTCTCCCTCCTTCCTCTCTGTCTCTAAAATAAATAAATAAATAAAGTTCAGCTGACTTCCCAATGAATTCCACAGTTGCTAAGTGATCCTCTTAATAAACTCAAGGGGGGATCCAAGATGGTGGAGGAGTAAGTGGAAGCTACACTAATGCCCTCCAGGACCAATCTGGAATTACAACTAAATAGTAAAGAAATCATCCAGAATAACCAACAGAACACAAGCTGGAGAGAAACCTTATAACCACAGGCAGCAGTAACCACTTTACAACAATGTGACTGCTAAGGAGTGCAGAGGAGACATGAGAGGACTGGCTGGGCTCCCATGGGCAGCACCAGAAGAGCTGAAAGGATATTTTGGTGACTGGGTTGTTCCCCCTGAGAAGAATGAGGTCTAAATCCCAATATGAGCTCCTTAGCCTATGACACTAGAACTGAAAAGGAACCCAGATAATATCCAGCTGTGAAAAGCAGTAGGGTTTCATTCTGCCAGGGAGAGATGGTTGGAGATGCAGAGAGCCTCTTAAAGGGCCAAAGCACAAAAATTTGTTTGCAGCCACTAACCCTTGACTTCAGCAAATGGGTAGCAGAGCTGACTAGAGACACACGAGGAGAGTCTGGGAATGGTGACTGGGAGCGGGGAGAAAACTTAAGGAACAGCCACTAGGATACTAGTGCTGAGTCATTCTCCATACTGCAGGAGCCATCCATCAGCCTGAAGGGAAGCAATAGCCCTGCCCACAAGAATTACTCTGGCACACACTGTGGTGCTTAAGCTAGGCTACAGATTACAGCTCGATTAGATGAATAACTGATTGGTTTGACAGATGATTAGTTTAATAACTGGGGGAAAATACAAAGCAGCCAAAATGGGAAGACAAAGATATAGGCACCAAATGAAAGAAAAAGAATTCTCCAGAAGAACTAGATGAAATGGAGGCAAGCAATTTATCAAATACAGAGTTTAGAGTAATGATTATAAGGGTACTCAACAACAGGAAAAAAGAAATAGAAACCATAAAAAAGGACCATTCAGACATAAAGAATACAGCCCTGGCTGGTGTAGCTCACTGAATTGAGCATGGGCCTGTGAACAGAAGTGTTGTTGGTTTGATTCCCAGTCAGGGCATATGCCTGGGTTGCAGGCCAGGTCCCCAGTTGGGGAACGTGAGAGGCAACCACACATTAATGTTTCTCTCCCTCTCTTTCTCCTTTCCTTCCTCTCTCTTTAAAGACAAATAAATAAAAATCTAAAAAAAGAAATAAAGAATACAATATCTGAAATAAATAATACACTAGAAAGTATAAATTGTAGGTGAGATGAAGCAGAGAATCATATCAGTGATTCAGAAGACAAGGTAGAAAAAAACACTGAGGCAGAGCAGCAAAAAAAAACAATAAAGTGAGGAGAGCTTAAGAAACATTTTGGACAACATGAAGCATAGCGACATCTGCATTATGGCAATACCAGAAGAAGAAGAGAATTACCAAGGAGGGGAGTGGGGAGGGAATTTCAGGGGAAAATGGGAAGGGTTTACAGGAACAAGTATAAAGGACACATGGATAAAAAACTAGGGGTGGGTGGAAATGGGAGGGTGGAGGGGAGGGCTGGGTGGGTGGGCTGGGATGGGAGTAAAAGATAGAAAATTGTACTTCAACAACAATTAAAATAAAATAAAAAAAGAAAAAGAAATGATGACCAAAAACTTCCCTAATCTGGTAAAGAAAAAAGGCACACAAGTCCAGGAAGCTCAGAGTCCCACAAGTTGGACCCAAAGAGACCTACCATAATTTAATTAATACCATAATTAAAGTGACAAGTATTAAGACAAGGAGAGAATCCTAAAAGCTGCAAGAGAAAAGCAGGGAGTTACCTACAAGGGAGCACAAATTAGACTGACATCTGATTACTCAACAGAGATAATTCAGACCAGAAAGAAGTGCTATGAAATATTCAAGGTGATGAAAAGCAAGGACCTACAAACAAGGCTACTTTATCTAGCAAGGCTATCATTTAAAATCAAAGAAGAAATAAGGATCTTCCCAGGCAAGAAAAAGCTAAAGGAGTTTGTTGACACCAAACCAGTTTTGCAACAAATGTTAAAGGGTTTGCTTTAAGAAGAAGAAAGAGAGAAAGAAAAAAAGACAGAGGAAAACAATCTAACAATAAAATAACACTATATATGTATTCATCATTAATCACCTTAAATGTTAATGGCTTAAATGCTCTGACCAAAAGACAGAGGGAAGCTCAATAGATAAGAAAATAAGACCCATGTATATGCTGACTCCAAGAGACCCATCTCAGACTGAAAGATACAATGGGCCAAAAGTAAAGGGACGAAAAAAGATATTTCATGCAAATGAAAAAGAAAAAAATAAGCTGGGGTAGTAGTGCTTATATCCAACAAAATAAACTTTAAAACAAAGGCTATAGTAAGATACAAAGAAGGACACTACATGATGATAAAGGGAACAATCCAAAAGGATATAATCCTAATATAAACTTTTACACACTCAATATAGGAGCACCTAAATATGTAAAGCAAGTCATGATGGACATAAAGGGAGAGACAGACAGAAATGTAGTCATAGTTGTGGATTTTAATATCCCATTGACTTCAGTGGATAGATCTTCCAGGCAACAGATCAACAAGGAGACAGTGGCCTTAAACAACATACTAGATCAAATAGATTTAATTGATAGCTTCAGGGCATTTCACCCAAAGCAGCAGAATATACATACTTTTCTAGTGCACATGGAATATTTTCTAGTACAGACCACATGTTAGAATGCAAAAAAGTCTCTAAATTTAAGAAGTTTGAAATCATATCAAGCATCTTCTCTGACTACAATGCTATGGAACTAGAAATCAGTCACAAGAAGAACACTGAAAAGCATGCAAAGACATGGAACCTAAATAACATGTTATTAAACAATTATGGGTTACAAATGAGGTCAAAGAAGAAATCAAAAGATACCTGAAACAAATGAAAATGAGGATACAACCATCCAAAATCTGTGGGACACTGGGAAAGAAATCCTTACTAAGAGGGAAATTTCATAGCATACAGGCATATATATAAAAAAAAAAACATGAGAGAGCTCAAATAAATGATCTAACTTCACACTTAAAGGAACTAGAATAATAACAACAAACAAAGCCCAAAGTGAGTAGAAGGAAGGAAATAATAAAGATTAGAGGAGAAATAAATGAAATAGAGTCTAAAAAATGATACCAAAATCAATAAATCAAAGAGCTGGTTCTTTGGAAAAATAAGACTGACAAACCATCAAACCAGATTCATCAAGAAATAAAGAAAATAACCCCAATAAATAAAAAAAGAATAGAGGAAAAAATAAAAATTAACACCAAAGAAACACAAAGGATTGTAAGAAAATATTATGAACAATTATGTACCAACTAACTGGACAACCTGGACCAAATGGATACATTCCTAGAAACATACAATCTTCCAAAATTAAATCAGGAAGAATCAAAGGACCTGAATAGACAGATTAGATGCAGTGAAATTGAGGCAGTTATCAAAACACTCCCAACAAACAAAAGTCCTGGACCAGATGGCTTCACAGGTGAATTTTACCAAAGAGTCTGAGAACCAACAACTCTCTTCAAACTATTTCATAAATTCAGGAGGAAGGAAGGCTCCCAAACTCATTTTTGGAGGCAAGCATTATCCTAATTCTAAAACCAGTTAAAGACACTACAAAGAAAGAAAATTATAGGCCAATATCCCTGATGAACATAGATGCTAAAATTCTCAATAAAATATTAGCAAGCCAAATACAGTAATGCATCAGAAAGATCATACACCATGACCAAGTGGGATTTATTCCCAGAATGCTAGGTTTTTATAATGTTTGCAAATCAATAAATGTGATTCACTACATAAACAAAATCAAGGAAAAAAAACAAATAATCATATCAATAAATGCAGAATTTTTTTTAATAAAATCCAGCACCCATTTAGAATCAAAATGCTAAGCAAAGTGGGAACAGAGAAAACATACCTAAACATATAAAGGCCATGTATGACAAACTCACTGCCAGCACCATAATCAATGGGCAAAAACTACAAATGTTCCCCTTAAGATCCGGAACAAGACAGGGATGACCACTTCACCAACGTTATCCAACATAGTACTGGGATTCTTACCCACAGCAATCAGACAAGAAGAATAAATGAAAAGTATCCCAATTTGAAATGAAGAAGTAAAACTTGTATTTGCAGATGATGTGATACTGTACATAGAGAACCCCAAAGATTTCACCATGACAGTGTTGGATCTGATAAATGAATTCAGCAAAGTAGCAGGATACAAAATTAATATCCAAAAATATGTTACATTTAATATTCCAATAATGAACTAAAAGAAAGGGAAATTAAGCAAACAATCCCAGTCACAGTTGCTTTAAAAAGAATAAAATACCTAGGAATAAACCTAACCAAGGATGTAAAAGGCCAGTACTCAGAAAATTGTAAGACAATGAAGAAAAAAATTGAAGATACAAATAAGTGGAAGCATATAGAGTGTTCATGGATAGGAAGAATTAACATCATTAAAATGTCCACACTACCCAAAACAATCAATAGATTCACTGCAATTCCTATCACAGTTCCAGTGACATAATTCACAGAACCAGAACAAATATTTCAAAAATTTATTTGGAACCACAATAGGCCCCACATAGCAACAGTGATCCTGAAAAAAGACAAAGTTAGAGGAATCGCACTACCTAATCTCAATCTATACTACAAACCCATAGTAATGAAAACAGCCTGGTACTGGTATAAAAACAAACACATAGATGAATGGAACAGAATAGAGAGCCCAGAAATAAACCCATGCCTTTATAAGCAATCACTATTTAACAGAGGATGCAAGTACATAGGATTGAGGGTGGGAGGTGGGGGTGGGGGAGGCAAAAATGGAGACAAATGTACTTGAACAACAATAAAAAAAAGAAATACAAGAGTAAATAGTCAGATCAACTGCAACTGAACATAGATTTTACATAAGAAAAAATACTTGAAAAGCATAAACAAGTCAATATAAAAAAGTTTATGAAATGGGCAATTTCAAAGAGAATTATACTTAAAAATTGACTCTAAAGCACATGTTCAATGATTTTTGTGAAGAAATATGTAGATTCAGTGGAAAAACAAAAACTATTCTTTTTTATTGATTTAATGGCACATGTAAAGATGCTAAAATATAAAATTACTCTTATTCAATCACTTCATTTACATAAACATTAAAATAAAAAAAAATTGACGATTGAACTTAATCTGAGAAAATCCACACATCGAAACTTTTAAAAGTATAGTTGTGGCAGAAAATAAGTTTTGCTTCTACACACTGATTATATGCAAGTTAAAAAACACAAGTACATTTTTTAAATGCTGAGATGCTAAAACTATACTTGCCAATAAATAAAGTATACATAATTATATAAACAATAAAATAATTATAAAGCTTTACTTGGAGATACACATTCCTAAATAAATTAAAATTAATACACTATACTTATGAAGGTTAAATATTATAAAGACTTTTATTCATATCATACTCATCTTTAAATTTGGCTAAATCCAAAAAAATCTTCAAATAAATTGACAATCTGATCATAAACATTTTGTGGAAGAGAGGTGTAGATATGTAGTTAAAAAATCTTACTTTACCAATAACAAGTCATATACATCGTAGGTTATTTATTAAATTACTTTGAGGTTTTTTTTATTGATATGTTAAAAAATGACATTGAACCTCTATTTTACACCATACAGAAAATCACAAAATTGGTTTTATATAAATAAAGACACATACATATATATTTATATAGATATAGTTATACATATATAGATATATAGATGTATAGATATATAGATAATGTTTTGGAGATAGTATTAAGTTTGTGGAACAGGGAAATTTATTAGACACAAAAAAATTTAAAGCTATAATTACAGTTAACCATTCAAAAATAAAGGTTTGCATTGAATGGGTCCATTTATACATTCATTTAAAAAAAAAAACAAATATAAAGTTGGTCCTCTTTTTCCCTGGGTTTTGCATCAGTAGATTCAACCACTGTATATAAAAAACAGTACGGTATTTTAGATCCAAGGTAGGGAATGTACAGGTTCAGAGGATCGACTGTATCCATTGGTCTACACCATTTCATACTGTGGACTTGAGCATGCACAAATGTTGTTATCCAGCAAGGTGTCCTAGAATCAGTCCCCCATGGACAATACCAAGGGATGACTTATGTTTTGGGAGAGCCAAAAGTTATAGGCAGATTTTCAACTGTGTGCATGTTGGGCATCCCTAACCCCTGCATTGTTCTAGGATTCAACACCATTATAAGATAAAAATATTCTGTACAATAAAAATACATCATAAAATGTGATGAAAACAGGCATATATTGAAGAAAGTGTTTAGAGCTTTTTACTTGACAAAACTATTAGCATTTAGAGTATATGAAGATCATCTAGAAACTCAAATATTAAAATATTAAAGGTCCTGCCCTGGTTGGTGTAGCTCAGTGGATTGAGCACGGGCCTGCGAATCATAAGATCACAGTTTGATTCCTAGTCAGGGCACATGCCTGGGTTGCAGGCCAGTTCGCATCAGGGAACCCACGAGAGGCAATCATACATTGATATTTCTCTCCCTCTCTCCTTCCCTTGCCCTCTAAAGATAAATAAATAAAATCTTAAAAAAATAAAAAAATAAAATATTAAAAGTCCAATGGAAAAAATAAAATAAACTCACGGTTAAAGGTCATGAACTAATGGGCAATAAACATTCAAACAATGTTTGCTGTTCCAGAGCGATGAAAATCAAGGCACCAGTGTGATACCATTTTCAAGCCATCTATTGACAAACATCTAAGTCTGATAACCAAGCAACTTTATACTAAGTATGCTATTTGATGAGGAAGGAAACTTTTAGAAACTTTAATGTACTATTGTCTAATCACTTTGAGAATCTTTCAACAGTAACAATCAGCTCTGAAGGCTTAGTAATTCCATGTTGGAGATTTCCATTGCTAGAGGTATGCTCTATGGACTCGCATGCACCTATGCTCATGACCACATGCACAACTGAGTTTAATGAAGTACTGTTTCTAAAAGAAAAAAGTAAGTTGAAAAATCTTAAATGATCATGAACAAATAGAATTCTTGATAGTATTTAAAATAAAAGATCTATCAAAATGGATTTATCTCATAAACACAACTTGACATTTAAAGGAAGTTATATAAAAATACATTTGGCATGATTGTATTTGAATAAGGTATTAAAATCACAACATGTTATGTATTGATTACTGATGCAAACTTTAGCAATATGCATGGAAATTACAAATATTAAATTTAAGAGAAAATTTATAGCTTGGATGAATCAAGTAATACTAGATTCAAGATAAATTTATATTCTAATTTTATTCAAATTTAATGTGTTATTTAATGTGTTATTTTCAAAAGAATCTGAATTATACATGGTAAGTGGTGCAATTTGATTTCACTGAGTGTTCCTTATATAGATGGTCATTTATTCTCATTTTTACTGTTCTTGAAGTATTTTGTCAATAAAATGTTTTAAATGACATTTTACACTTTTTATAAATCTAATTATTTTGATTTTTAACATAAATTCTTTCTCATAACCCCTATAGCCACTGAATCATCTTGAATCAAAGTGCTAACATAAGCAGTTACTCTCTATGCAAAGAGAATGGGATAAACACATTCACGAACATAACAAAAATGGGGTCCGTTGGAATTATTTGGATGGATAACCAAGGAAACGACACTGATACTGATGAATGCAACTGTATGTGAATGAATGAAAACCGTCATCATGATTCACAAAGGACATAAGTTTTCTGTCAGCACCATCATTCAGTATTAAGAAAGTTGTAATAAAATATCTTTAATAAATGACCAGGTAATTAACAGTAATCCTTATTTAGGTCTGTTTTTAGAGCTTAACGTTATAACTTTCATTTTTCCCTAAGCATTGATTTTTGAAAGTATATGATACAAACAAAGATAACAGTATTATTTATTCATGCGCTGTCAATGTTGGCATAAGGCCTCCACAATCTGATCCAACTCACATCTGCAGATCTGTTCTTTAACTCAGATATGTGGCACTGGAACCACAGGGAACTGGCCAGAAATCATGGGTCTCTCACTCTTTAATCATGTGGCCTAAAGAATTCAGAATTTCATTTTTCTGGGCTTCAGTTTTTCTCATCTTTATACTCTACATTTTACCTGTTAGTGAGGATGAATTGAAATGCCATACTTGAAAATACCAGACCACACTTATTCCACATACATCTATCAGTGCTTAATCAGAAAGACAGATACAACTTTAGCTAATTACAACAAAGGAAATGGAAGATCTGAGATACCATGAGAGACTGAGTAGAAACTCAGAAATTCTCAACAGCACGGAGTCAATGCCACCACCAGACTGGAGAGACAAAAGGGGGAAGATATGTTACTGGATCATAAAAGTAGAGATCTTCCAGGAAAAGCTGGAACCAAAGCAGGGTAGCCCACCTAGAAACACAGAAGAGATGGGACCATTGTTAGAGATGTCGGTTGAGGCCAAGAGTGTGCGGGAGAAATACCTTGGTTTCTCCCTTGCACCTTTTCATTCTCCAATCATAGTAACATATTTTCAAAAACCTGCAGGAGTCCAGATGACAAGTGGCTTGAAATGGGAATCAGGAGTCGATGTCCTCTCTTACCACACATTCACCTTGGAAAAAGATGAGGGCAAGAAATTGATATGTTTAGTTCTGGCCAAGATGGAAGTGTAGGTAGAGATCCTTCACTTTCTCACACAACCAAAGGGAGGATAACAACCAATCTGAAATCAATAAACAACAAAAAGCTCCAGAAAATTAAACTGCATGGAACTCAACAACAAAGGAATTAAAGAAAAAATCAACCAGAACAACCAGACCAGTAAGGCCACGGAGAGCTTGGCCAACTCAGAAAAACGACTGTGGCAACTTGGAGGCAGACCTTGGGGGCGGGGCTGGCTGCTGAGCTCAGTGGGCTGCACAGGAGGGGCTGACTTAAGGGGACTCAGAGGTGTCTGTGGGCTATGTGGTTGTGGGGATAGGAGAAGCTCCCAGTCTCCCATGAGACTCCACTGAAAAGTGCAGTAGAGACGAGCAGGTAAGCCACACTGTCGCCTCTCTGACCCCTCGCCCATAGGCAGCACCACAGCCCAGAAAAGAGGGTTGCCCTGCCTGGGTGAATACCTAAGGCCCCGCCCCCTTACTACCTATGAGCTATGCCAAGACAAAGAAATATGGCCCAAATGAGAGAACAGAGTAAAGCCTCAGAAAGAAAGCTAAGCGAGGAGGAGATTGCCAACCTATCTGATGGAGAATTTAAAGTCCTGGTATACAAAATGTTCACAGATCCAACTGAGCTTGGTCAAAAAATGAAAAAATCAATGAAGGATACTCAAACTGAAATAAAACCGAATGTTCAGTGACAGTAAGGAAACTAGGACTCAAAGCAACAATTTGGAACAAAAGGAAAAAATAAACATCCAATGGAACAGAAAACAAGAATTCAAAAAAGTGAAGAGACTCCTACAAACCTCTGGGACAACCTGAAACATTCCAATATCTGAATTATAGGAGTGCCAGAAGGAGAAGAATGAGAGCAAGGAGTTGAAAACTTATTTGAACAAATAATGAAGGAAAACTTCCCCAGTCTGGAGAAGGAAATAAACTTCCAGGAAGTCCAGGAAGCTCAGAGGGTACCAAAGAAGTTGGACCCAAGGAGGAAAACACCAAGGTACATCATCATTAAGTTACCCAATATTAAATATAAAGAGAGAATCCTAAAAGAACCAAGAGGAAAAGAGACAGTTACCTACAAAGGAGTTCCCATTAGACTACCAGCTGATTTCTCCAAAGAAACCTTGTAGGCAAGAAGAGGCTGGAAAGAAGTATTTGAAGTCATGAAAGGCAAGGACCTACATCCAAGATGACTCTATCCAGCAAAGCTTTCATTTAGAATGGAAGGGCAGATAAAGTGCTTCCCAGATAAGGTCAAGTTAAAGGAGTTCATCATCCACCAAGCCATTATTACATGAAACATTAAAGGGACTTATCTAAGAAAAAAAGATAAAAATATGAACAGTAAAATGACAACAAACTCACAACTATCAACAAATGAACCTAAAAGAAAAGAAAAACAATGAAAATGAAAACTAAGAAAACAACTAGAACAGGAACAGAATCAGAGAAATGGACATCACAAGGAGGGATTTCAGGGCAGGGGAAGGGAGGAATGGGGGAAAGGTACAGGGAAGAAGAAGCATGGTTAGTAGGCATAAGGTAGACAAGGAGAGAAAAAAATGGTATGGGAAATAGAGGACTCAAAGAATCTATATGTACAACCCATGGACATGAACTACAGGAGAGGATGCTGGAGGGTTAGGGGGGCAGGGTGAAAGGGGGATAGAGGGGGGAGTTTGGGAAAATTGTAATAGCATAATAAATAACATTTGAAAAAAAGAAATTGCTATGTTTAGGTCTTTGACCCATTTTGATTTCATTTTTGTATTTTTTGTATATGGGGACACATAGTAGTCTAGTTTTATTATTTTGCATGTTGCTTCCAATTTTCCCAACACCATTTATTGAAGAGGCTTTCTTTTCTCCATTGTATGTTGGCTCCATTTCTCCATTGGCTCCTTTGTTAAAAATTTCTTGCCCATAGCCCTGGCTGGTGTAGCTCAGTGAATTGAGCGCGGGCTGCAAATCGAAGGATTGCCAGTTCAATTCTCAGTCAGGGCACATGCCTGGGTTGCAGGCTAGGTCCCCAGTGGGGGCCATGTGAGTGGCAACCACACACAGATGTCTCTCTCTCTCTTTCTCCCTCTCTTCCCCTCTCTCTAAAAATAAATAAATAAAATTTTTAAAAAATTACTGACCCATAAACATGTGGATTTTTTCTGGGTTCTCAACTCTATTATATTAATATGTGTGTTTGTTTTTCTTCCAGTAACTTGCTGCTTGGACTATTGTCACTTTGTTGTATAATTTGAAGTCAGGGTGTGTGATACCTTTGGCTTTGTTTTTCTTTTCTCAGGATTGCTTTGGCTATTCAAGGCCTTTTGTTGTTCCATACAAATCTGCTGATTTTTTGTTGTATTTCTTAAACAATACCATTTGGATTTTGACAGGGATTACATTAAATATGCATATTGATGTGGGTATTATGGACAAATTATTAATTCTTTAAACTCATGGAC
Organism: Trachops cirrhosus; assembly: GCA_028533065.1. NCBI lineage: Eukaryota > Metazoa > Chordata > Mammalia > Chiroptera > Phyllostomidae > Trachops > Trachops cirrhosus. Next base: position 115,920,160 of record CM052539.1, on the reverse strand, counting down.
TCAAAATGGATCAAAGACCTAAATATAAGACCTGAAACAATAAATTTCATAGGAGAAAAAAATACATACTAAACTTATAGACTTTGGTCTTAGAAATGATTCTATGAATTTAACCCCAAAGTCCAGGGAAGTAAAGGCAAAAATAAATAAATGAGACTATATCAAACTAAAAAGTTTCTGCACAGTAAAAGAAAGCAACAACAAACTAAATGCAACTAATCAAATGGGAGAAGACATTTCCAAACAATGTCTCTGACAAAAGGTCAGTATCTAAAATATATGAAGAACTCACACAACTCCACACCAAACAAACAAATAATCCAATTTTTAAAAAATATGGGCAAAGGACCTGAACAGCACTTCTCCCAAGAAGACATAAATGGCAAACATATGAAAAGATGCTCAACTATACTAGCTATTAGACAAATACAAATGAAAACTACGAGATATCACCTCACACTTATTAAAATGATTATTATCAACAAGACAGGAAATAACAAGTGTTGGAGAGGTTGTGGAGAAAAAGGAACCCTCATTTACTGCTGGTGGGAATGGAAGCTGGCACAGTCACTCTGGAAAGCAGTATGGAGGCTCCTCTGCAAATTAAGAATAGAGTTACCAAATGAGCCAGCAAGCCCCTCTTCTGGGTCTCTATCCCCAAAATTTGAAAACATTTATTCACAAAGATATATGCACCCCTATATTCATTGCAGCATTATTCATGGTGGCTAAGACATAGAAATAACCGAAGTGTCCTTCACTGGGTGATGGACTAAAGAAGATGTGGTGCATGCACATTGATGCTTCTCTCCCTCTTTTTCTCCTTCCCTTCCCTTCTCTAAAAATAAAAAAAAAAGTGCTACATATATACAATGGAGTACTACTCAGTCATAAGAAAAGATGAAATACTGCCACTTGCAACAAATGGATGGACCTTGAGAATATCATGCTGAGTGAAATAAATCAGAAAGAAAAAGGTAAGAACCATATGATTTCACTCATATGTGGAATATAAAACTGAAAGCAACAAATGAACACACAAGACAAGCAAACTCATAGACAGACATCAGTAGGATAGTTCCAGGAGGGAAGGGGGTGATAGTAAAGGGTAAAGGAGGTCAAACATGTGGTAACAGAAGATTTGACTTGGGTGGCAGGCACACATGTGACACACAAACGATGAATCTCATAATTGTACACTTGAAACCTGTACAATTTTATTAACAAATGTCAGCCCAGTAAATTTAATTAAAGAATAAAAAGATATGATAACAAATACTATTAAATAGTTCACAATACTATTTCATACTAAATACTATTTAATAGTTCACAAATACTATTAAAATCTGCCTAGTGTTATGAATTTGGGTTTAACACTAAGAACAATTAAAAGCTAACAAACAAACTGAGACAAATAAAAAATTAATTACTGCTTCTTTTAAATTGTGAACTCCTTGAAAATAAACAAGAAGACAAACACCATAATAGAAAACATGAACAAAAATCTCAATGAGAAATTTGCAGAAAATAACATAAAATGTTCATATACATGAACAGAAGTTAAACATTCTTAATATCAAATATATGAATAGTCAAAATGACAGTCTCATAAACACATTTCTATTATCTTCCTAAATGGAGAGATAAATAGAAAATAATATATATAGCAAGTATTTTATTTAAATAAATTAATTAATGTAGATCATACAAAAAAAGTAAAAATCTCCTGTAATGTTATCATCCTGTTAGCTAACTGGTATATTGGTTTCCAAATATGGTATGTAGATGCAGATGTGATTAGTGTATATAGTCACATACCTATTGATGAAGACAGAGATTATCTTTTCTCCATTTATGTGAGAAATTTTATTAATATTCAATATGCTTTAAGAACATAATATTTAATGACTGTGTGACATTCCATTTTATGCCTGCATTGAAAATTATGTATCTACTTTTATGTTGTTAGACTTTTAAGCTTCTTCCAAGTTATGAGTGGTTTAAATAATATTGTGATAAAATAATTATATAATATGTTTAATGTGACATTAAAATATTTTTCTTGAGACAAAATTAAGAAATAATAATACTAATGATGAGGCTGAAAGAATTGCATTCTTATATATATAGTGAGCTAATAACAATATTTTGGATGCAGTTTTTTTAATATATTGACAGAATCTAAAAATAGTCTAAGACTTTCATATGGCTAGTTATTTCTAGCAATTTATCTTTGTAAAATTATCATATAAAGGTTCAAATTACAATAAACAATTTTGTTTATTGCAGTACCATTTACAATATGAAATGGTAAGAAATATGTGTTTATAAGAATATGATTAGAAAAATAAGTTATACTCTAAAGTATATGCTTATTTAAAATGATGAAATGATTTAAAAATATTTTTTTAAAGTATTTAAAATATTTCAATTGAAAAAGCAAACATGGCAAGTATGAACCATAGATGGTGCATGGCTAAAATATGTGCATGTGAATGTGAACTTGAATTTATGTTTTTGTGTATACATGTGTGTTTTTATGGTCTTATACATACTGTTGAACTGGGTAATATTCCTGTGTCTCCTTTTGTCCTCTACTAAACAAAATCATTTATTTATAATTTGTACTTACATATGGCCTAGTTGATGCATAAAATCATGTAATTGTTTAAATATATCTAGTGAGGTCTGAATAATCATACTATAGTCTAGGAAGTAAAATGTCAAATAAATCTCAAATTTTTGAATGGTTATGAATAATTATGAAAAATCACTAAATGACAGAAAATTAAAATAAAACCAAGAAGTTTACCTATAGACTTGAGGTAGAGATTTTTATTCCTCTACTGCTAGCTCACCTCTTCCTACTATTCAAAGATTCTTGAATGTGGCTAAAATGGTGAGAATATAAATACAAGAAACTTTTTGAAATCTATGTATATCTTCAAGAAAAATACACACCCTTAATACAAGCTTTATTTTTCTCCTCATTAGTCTTTTCTGCATTGTTACCAAAATATTGAGAGTGGTTAGCCACAGGGATTAAGCTTAATAGTAGCTTTCCTTTCCTCTGTATATCTTCATTATTTGCTGATTTTTAATCTTTATTACTTAGAAAAACAATATTGGGTTCATTATCAATGGAAGAATATTAAATTTATTTTTACTATAAAATGTAATATTTTTAGTATCTGGTTTTCTTTTGTTTTCCCCTCTTTTCAATCTGTCTGCTCTTCCTTTCATGAATTTTTTTTTGTGACTTTATGTGTTGTTTGTTCTTCCTATAATGCCTTCAACTTTCTGATGCACAACAGGGTCTGTCTGTTAGCTTTTCAGATTATTCCCTGGACACTTCAGTGCTTAGTGGTGTTTGTCATATTTAATTCTTAAAGCCAATAACACTTATCATCACATATTACATTGCATAAAATTTCCACACATCCACATATAATTCCTGGTTATGTATAAAGTAGTCAAATGGGTAAGAATGAGTCAGCTGTCTAGTGCAAACACAAAAGCCCAAATACTGCATACAAAAATTATTTTACATATGTGTAGTACATGGAAGTATAGATTGTGGAAGAATTCAGTTTAAGAAATAGAATATTTTTATTTTTATGTCCCTTCTAATGTCTAATAATGTCTAATGTCTAAAAAACAATACTTTACCCTTGATTATCAGTATTACGTGACAAAAAGAAATCTCAGTAAGACAGTTATGAATTGCAGATGTGTGTGTTACATACAGCGTTCTCATGATTGACATGGCACATTAAAAGTAAAGCTTTCAAAGTAGGTAAACCAAGCATGACACTTTAAATAAGCTATTATCATTCAGGGGCTAATTTGCAATTGAATGTCCTTTGTTGTTTTATTTTTTCTCCCAAATATAATCAACTTAAAATAGAAACTGAAGAGAGAGAAGGTACAGTGGATTCAAGTACGTGTTAAATCTACAATTTCTGCAAAAAACAATGATGAACACAGTGTAAACCACTTCAAATCTTATTTCCATCAGAAATGGAATATAATCAGAATGTAATGAGCATTGAAATTAATAAATTTTTTAAAAAGCCCAAACAGGAAAAAATGTATTTCAATCAGGCTGTAATTATGTTTTCAACATTGTAAATTAATTCCCCAAATGGGTATCATTTAGTGTACCCAATTTATTATCAATTCTCATATTTTTTATCTAAAACTCAGTGTTTCTAAGTTAGCTAAACCATCACATTATTAAAAAGTAAAACAAGATATGTTCATTAATGTGCTTTCTGATATTCTGTCATGGCAATTCTCTTGCTGATTTTAAATGTTGGAATCTAGCTTGAGCGCTGATTTTTCCCCAATAGCTACACAGAAACAAATGGAGCCACCTGTAATGTTAGATGGATTATTTGTAAGAACATTTATATCAACTCAATGAAAAGTGAATAAGAATGACAAGTCAGGTAAATATTGTTTAAGTCATTAAATAAAGTATTTTTTCTTAGAGAAGACAATTTAGATAATAGTGAATCCGTTGAGCCTGAAGTCAAATTCTCTGTCTTGGTTTTGATTTGTAGATTTATCTCATAGTCATGTGCAATTCACTTCCTTCCTTTTGTTCAGTTTCCTTATCCAAAATACATGAGAAACAAGTTTATATCATAGTGTTATTATAAGAAATAAATTAGTACATTTTAAAGGTTTTAGCTCATTTTCTGCCACACAATAAAGTACCATAAACATTAACTATTTTTAGTATTTAACTCAGTCACTAAATCGGCTCTTTATGCCATGTCTCTTTTCTTCTTTGCTTTTAACCCGTGACTGGATGCCATGTAAACAATCATGTTGTGTTCGGCAGTAAAGCACATTTGAATAGCATTTTAAATAATGGCAGCAACTCCATGATTCTAAAACAATGGAGGAAAGGTCTAGTGGGGGTGTCCAACCTGCAGCCCGCGGGCCACATGTCGCTCAGACTGGCTCAGAATGCAGCCCAACAAAAAATTGGAAATTTACTTAAAGCATTATGAAGTTTTTTTGTGATTATATGTCACAATGTATACACATTGTGTGGCCCAAGACAACTCTTCCTCTTCTCGTGTGGTCCAAAGATGCCAAAAAGTTGGACACCCCTAGTAAGGAGTCCAGATTCTGGAAAAGATGATGGGATGAATTCTAGGTATGAAAATGCCCTAACAACAGTAAATAAGTTTAACATAATTTATTGGAAGTGGGAAAAGATAATAGAAGGTTAGAATACAGGTTTTGGGGTCAGAAATTAATCTCACATGCAGGATTAAAGATTGGTCTTTAATTTTATGAGGTAAACTGACAAAATCTTAGGATGACTGGTAATATTACAGCTTGGAAATTTATATATGTGTGTATATAAAGTAATTAGATGAAGCAAGAGCAGTCTATGACTGTCTCTGGCTATTTGTTTTCTTTTGGAAAGAATATTAGAAAAAACACTAAGGTATCTGACTTCTAATTCTATCTCTATTAAGAAGTGTATGCCCTTCAAAAGTCACCTCCATGGAACTCAGAATTCCACCCCACTTGTGTGAGGTGGGATTTTCACTTTACAATAAAAAAATAGACTATTACAACAGATTATATACAAAATCAGGTAAGAGAATCCAGCTGTCTTCCATTAAGCTGCACATTATAGACGTTTGCAAAAGTATAAAACAAAGCCATGATTTTCACAATTAAAAAGATTATTTTGGAGAAAAATAGTTATTTTCATAAAAATTGTTATATATGTGATTATGTAATGGGCTTACATTTATTTTTACATAAAATAAACATTTTATTTTAAAATTTTTATAAAACAAATATTGGTAGATATAATCCACATAAACAGAATAATTTTTTTAATTTTGTAAAGAATTTTGAGCTATATTTGTCCTTTTTTCCAAAAGATCTGATCAGATCCTTGGGGATAAGTAGTGAGGGACTGTAGAAGGAAGTTGCCCAAAGCAATGGTGAACAGTCTAGGATGGGATTTGGTGAGAAACTGAATGCTTCCAGTGCCCAAGGAATAGGTAGGGTAGAGACTTTCTCTCTCTCTCTCTGTCTCTCTCTCTCTCTCCTCTTCCTTGAGGATTCTTGGATGATCGTGCTGCAGCTGCCTGCATTTCCCAGTGGACAGTACTTTGGATGGGAAGGGACTCCCGGTGCAGCCTATGTCAGGTGGGCCTGGAAGAAGTGGCAGGGTTATACTTTGGGTGTTCTAGAGGGGACCAGTGAGGCAGAAGCCTGCCATTCTTCCAAAATTGTGTAACTTTTGTATTGCATGTTGTTTTAGTTTGTAAACTAACCCCACTGAAATAAGATAATTAAAAACTAACAGGGGGAATGATAGGACAACTTAGGTGTTAAAAAGTTTATCCCTAGTTGATAGGCTTAAGGGCCTAATGCACGTGGAAAGCTGTTATTCCAAAATTGAGAAGCTTTTGAACAAAGGCCTTTTCTCTTTTAACACCAAACCTTTGCCTCTGGAATTTTGCCTCAATGGTAGCAGTGGGCAGCGGGACTCCAGTTGCTGTTCAGCAATGCTTTCACTAAAATCTACTTTATTACCTTTATACTCAGAATTTTCCCATGTGGTTTTCCCACAGTGGTAATTTATATTCTGAATTCTCTATTGCCTTGCAATAAAGTCAACATGATATTTTCAAATGCACTATAATTTCCAAAACAAGGTAAAATCTTTGAGCAATTTTCTTAACTACCAACAACTATTGAATTACATTTTGGCACTTATTTACCTGAAGGAAAGTTATCATTTCCTCTATAAATACTGAAAATAAAAAGTTTTCATAAAAATACAGATAATTTCTTGGTAAGATAGTTTGTTATATAAGAAAGTAATCTTGCATATAAGTTTATGAATTCTAAGGACATCTCTACACTGACTTTTTCAGGTCCTAGCAGCAATATCTAAATATAATAACATGGGAGGTCAAAACTAACATAATTACTAATTTTCTTTTTTCTTTTTCTTAATTTTAATTGCATTTTTCCGTTACTTTGTATCCCCTATACCCTCTGCCACCTCCACTTATTCCCCACCCTACAATCACCACACTGTTTTCCATGTCCAATTGTCCTTTTTCTTTTTTGCTTTATCCCTCTTCTCTCCCTCTTCCCAGCCCCCAGTTGTCAGCCTGCTCACTTTGTGCTATTTCTCAGCCAGTCTCTATTGTGCTATTTAGTTCAGTTTGTTCATTAGATCTCATTTATCAATGAAATCATATGATATTTGTCTTTTTCTACTGGTTTATTTCACATAGCAAAATGTT
>CM052539.1:115896332-115912362 GCA_028533065.1 Trachops cirrhosus | reverse complement strand
AGAGAGAAAGAAAGAAGAGAGAGGAAGGAAGGAAATATTATAGATTGGAAAGAACTTTTCTCAATTGTACTACATGTCCTGAAATGAGTCTTTAATTGTCCTCCATAACTTTGACCAAACACAATAGAGACTGTATTTCTGACTAAATAGGTTAATATCTACTACACAGGTGAACCAATGACAAAAATACATACTTTATAAAACCATTTATGTGAATGAAAGAGAAACTTAAGAATTTTAAGATGGCGTTGGATTGAAACATCCTTGGGAGCGTATTGGGAATAATTTGAAACTGCCCCCACCTCTCCTCATTCAGTGAGGACAGGGAGAAACTGATGAAAAAGCCAGGACACTCCACATTGGTAGGTGGCAGGTTTAATAAGCAAGGGGACTTACTTACAGGCTGTCTCAAGTGGTTGTAAGAGGAGCAGATTTCTGTACCCACTTATCAGAATATTAAAAGTTTATGTAGAGGCCTTAACTGGATTCAGTTATTACACAGGGGTTGAGTAACTGACCCAAGCCAGATAGTCTTATCACCATGTTACTATCTCACATCCTCTGGTGGTTTTTAGTGTGGGGGGTTGGCAAATGCAGCATGCATTCCAGGCAGAGGGAGACAATGGGGAGCCTCTGATTCCCCAGGTCCAGCTCTTGGCTTAAACCTGTGGTCATGTCTTCTTGATGACCTTCCCCAACAATCAAAAACATTTTACATATTATTTTTATAGAATCTTATCTTTCCTCATATAAACACAGTGAAATTGGCTGCTAATTATGAGGCTTCTGATCTTTTAATTTGACTGTATTTTGGAAGTAATTATGCCAAGAGACTGAGTCAGGTTCCCTGTATTCCATACTTTTTTCACTGGAAAAATTAAAAGCTTATCTGATAACTTTCTTCTTATGGTAAATACATTTTCTGATTGCAGATAAAATAGATTCATTAGAAATCTTGATAGAAAAAAAATAGTCATACTGTTGGTGTTCAAGGTCTACCATTCAAGAGCTACATAGTTCCTATTAAAAAAAAAAAGATAGTGCCTTATCCCTCATGCTTTATTCACACCTAAATAGCTAATGTAAATAGTCTTTTAGAAATCTCCTAACAAAAATTCTAATGATTGTAATGGTGGCTATCAAAGTTCCAAAATAACCAAAACTATTATTTACAACTGACGCAGTATCTGTTTTCACCTTATAACAGTTCCTTCCATACCTTTCTCTTCCATGCAGCAACAACCACTTTTCTTCTAGTAGGTAAAATAAAACCAAAGCCTAAAGTTGAGCTCTCAGGACTAGACCCACACAGCATGTTTCCATCACTACCTCACGGTGGAAGAAGGTTTGGTTTATTACTAAAACAGGGAACCAAACTCGAATCTATTGCCTACTTTTGCAGTTCTGGGATGAATCCTCAGACTTCCTGTTGAGTTTATGCTGGACGTGATACCTGCTGGATCCATTAAGGGACCTGTGTTAGAATAGTCTTAAATTTTGAAGAAAAATAATGAGATAACTTGAAAATTTATCTTAAGATTTTCATCACCTTCTATATTTCAAGAATATCATCACTTTCTAAGTTTTGTTTGTTTGTTTTATTTTCCTTGAGGCTAACTGAATCTTGTCACAGCAAGCAGATGAAAAAGCATTTAAAAGACACTCTTGTAATGAAAGGTGTGATTTTGAAACTATCAATGGCATTTGGATAAGAGAAAAACATGGTTCAGAAAACAACCATAACTTGATAATTATAAATCTACAGCAGTGATGAGAGTTTATCAGTCACACTCAATAAGTTTTAAATATTGTTTTCCTGTATTATTTCTACATGAAAGGATGTAGTATGCTTCCATTGAGCTTGCTTGATTTATTGGGAAAAATAATATGTATTTTGAAAAATGAGCTCTGTGAGCAATGATGAAAAAGACTGAGTGAGAACAGAAGGAGTGGTTACAGGTCTGCTGCATAAATAATGCATTAGAAATCTGTTCCCATTCAGAAACACAAGTAAAATTTTTCTCATAGCACCTAAAATGTTAATTTTTAAACCCTTCTTCAATTAGGAATGCCACCATCATTTTCTCTTTTGAAGATAATTAAATTAATTTTGAACTTAAAGGAGACCTGATTCTTAACTAATAATATTTTAAAAGTGGATTTTGGTGTTAAGAAAATTATTTCCCCATAACTGTATGTTAAAAGTGAATTTTCAGCTTATATATTCTGTTACAGAGTTCAGAAGCTTAGAGATTTGACTTTAAAAATAAAACTAAGAAAGTGGGTTTTCAAAATATCCCATAAAAGAACCACTGAACCATTCAAATTAAGGTTAACAGGAAGTAAATATTAACCAAAAAATAATTTTATGATAGAAAAATTATAAAATTAAAAATATGATATGTTTAATTTAGATGGTAATTTAGCCAAAGGTAAATTTAACTTTCCTCTGTAACTTTGAAAATCTGTCTGAGTTAATAGATAAAAATAATTTACAAATGCATAAAATTTTGTAAATAGTCCATTTTTAAGGGCTAGTATACATTTTATACTAAGATTTATAATTCTCATAACTTGTTTGGTATATCTATTTTCCTAATCTTTCCTTTAATGTTCAAGAGCTAGGTTCATTCCAATCATATCAAAATATATAATAATAAAAGTTTATTCAGAAAACTCAAATTACAATGAATGATTCATGCTATAAATTTCTAAAGTACTAGAGAATATCATTAGTTATTCTTTATTATTTTACTCTGCATATAGTATACACTTATAAAAATAAGTATATATATTATATATATATATTCCATTTCATGAGTCCATTTCTCCTATTAATGGAAGTCATCTTAACCTTTTGAGGATTTGAAAATCTGTCAGAATTTGATTTAGTTGTATGTTTCTACTTCTTAAATAATAAAAACTTCCAATTTCAATTTAGAAAATAATAATTCATGTTATTCTTTTTAATGTTTTAATGATGTCTTTCTGAAAACTCATAACTTACAAAATTCCAGCACCAGTTCAGGTTGCTAAACACTGAACTATAACACTCTAATAATGGATGGTTTGCAATGACACAGTGCAAACCTCTATATTGAATGAAAAGGGATTTTTGTTTCATTTTATTACAGAGAATAGAGATGTGAAACTACAAGATTTTATATATTTTATATAAATTTTATAAAAAATTATATATATTATTATATTATATTATTTTATAAAATTTTATTTTTTAAAATGTATATATATATATATATATCAAAAATTCAGCCCCTAACTCTACATTCCCTTGACTGTGAATGTAACATATTTATATGATGCAATATATTCACAGGAATTTTTATGTTCGTATGGCTGAAGGATGCCTGACATTGTGCTAAGTAACTTTATATCATTCAGTTCTCCCCCAAAAAATATTTGAGGCAAGTACATTCATTATCAACATTTCCCAGAGGAAGAAATAGATTTATATTTTTTAAAATATCATTTGTACAAGCTATTATGTGTAGGAGCAGAATTTAAACTCAAATCTGTTTGATAATCCAGCCTGTGTTCCTAAGCATTCCTACTGTCTTTCTACCAACCATAAGAGGAGTCCATTAGGTGAACTCCAGACCCCAATACAGTCCTAGAAGTCTCCAACATGACTCTGATGTTGGTTAGTATGATATTTAACAAACTGGAGGGTCCAAATAAATATATGGGTCAGAAGACATTCCCCAATAAAAGGAAATAATGAAAAAATGTCATAAACTCTCAGAAAATTCAGGTCTGATTTATTTGTAAGTATGAAAGGAGGAAGCACTCACACAACTAAATTCTGCTTCATGTAGCATGACCTCATGTGCCTACACATCTATCTGCAGCCATGGTCCTCTATCTTTGTTAGGGTCCATGGAACAAGTAGTACCTTATGTCGCTTTGTCTTTGTCCTATTACTAAACTTGGTGGAAAGAATCATCCACCAAGTCTACAAGTTTACCAAGTAGTGCAGGACCTGGTCACTATCCAGCAATTTATTGGAGAGATGTTTGTGTGCAAACAAGCACACACAACTTCTAGATTTCACTAAATGATGCTAGAGATTTAGATTTAAATATAAAACCATGGAATTTTTGTGTTTGTTTAAGTACCATGGAGGTTTCTTTCCTCCCTGTCAAAAACCTGGAATTTGGGTATGGAGACACAGGTTAGGGGAAATGCATATTGCTGAGGAAGGCTGCCTAATCCACTACCCCCAGCAGAGAAAGTTCTGTTATAGGACAAGTGTCCAATAATATATATTATTGGACAAAATATAAGCCACTTTTACAATGTATCCTGGAGATGTTACATTATACCATTTTATGATACTTTGTCACTATTCTTGATTTTAATCTAAACAGAAGTGTGTAGTTGTTCTAGTTGCCCCTTCTGTGACATAAACTAAAATAAAATTCTCAAGTAAAAAGTTTTCTTTAAAATTTTATCTTTGCAGTATTTTGCATGAACAGTAGAGAGCAGTATCGATTTCTTGTATTTCTAGACTTGAGACTAGAAAACATGTCTTTAATTTCTGTACTTTCAGAGAATAGCACAATGGCAAACACAAGGTAGGTTATATAAAAATATGAGTCAGATTAATGAATAAATAAGCCAAGCGAATATGTGGATCTTTACAGACATTTGATAAACTTCTTTTTTTTATCCTAAAGCATCATCCAAGTGTAATTATGAAAAGGCATGAATAGTGTGTAACAACTTTATCAGAGATGATATGGAACAGTGGGTAAGAACATGCACCTTTAGAACAAGACTTTAAACCTTGGCTTTGACACATTATTTACTTGATCTCCAGCAAGTTTACTTGGGCTCATTGTGTCTCTTCATCTGAAAATTGGAATAAAAAATAATTGCTGCTATCCTAGTTTTATTGTGAGGGCAAAAATAACATATATAAGGGCTTATAACTTAGGAAAGATATGAATGCTGAAATAGTGACTTTATTGGGATTTTTGCCAACATATATCTATCAAGAAGTGTTGACTATGTTTAATCTTTAGGACTGGGTTCAATGTTTCACTTTCAGGAAAAGTCCTTTAGCCAGTAGAAAGGTTTTTTCCTTATTTTATTCCTTTTCACTCATGTACCTCCACCAGCACGTGACAAGCTCAGCTTTTGCTGGTCGTTCACCCAGCCTGGTTCTGTTGATGATTCCTTGGTTTAAGGCCCAGTTCTAATGTGCTTAGAATATCATTGCATTTTGCAGAGAAAGAGAAGGGAAAATTAATGTTTGGGCATGAAGTTAGTACAAGTCTATTAAGACATACCTCACAAGTAAGTTATACCACATACTGCAGGATATTGAATGAGAAAAAAAACAACAAGCAAATTTAAATTTATATGGAAACCATATATAGCAGCTGAATACAATGTGTAACTCAATTTACCATAAAAACAAATATTGTCCAAAAGTGCAATACTTTATCTCACGGGATACTTTTAAGCCTTCCCCAGTGTTGGCTTCCTGCTTCTCAACTTGTCTCTGTGAAACCCTCAGTGCTGGATGCCCTGCTTCCAATCATCATCCACTTTTGCATGCATTAATTATCACTCTGGTATTGTTGCCTGGTAACTTTCCCTTTTCATCTCACCTACTAACCTGCATAACTCCTCTAGAAAACTGTGTTCTGAAATTATGTGACGCTTAAAAACAGCATATTACATATAAAGTGGACTTTTCATTTCTGAATGATTCAGATCAAATAAAACAATTTTCTTTTCTATAGAAAAATCAATATTTAAGCTATATTTAAATCTATGGCAACTCCAACATAATTGATTCTCAAAAATAATGCAAATTGTTAATATAGGAATCAAATTGTTCATCTTACTGAAATCTAAATTAAGTGAATATTATGTGCTTATATCTTATAGTCAGTAACTCTTTCTAATTTGCATGTTATTATACTGCTTTGCTGTACCAGGAGGAGCAGAATAGACATTGACCCAGCTTTCAAAGAGCCTGCAATCACATAGAGACAATAGTAATTACCATGAACAAGGAATAAGAACCTAGAGAATAAAAGCCATTACCTGTAAGTATTGTAAGTCAATTTCTTTTTTATTTTTCTTTTAAGTATATTTTATTGATTATGCTATTACAGTTTTCCCAATTTTTCCCCCTTAATGCCTCCTCCTCCCTCCACCCTGCAACTATCTAGCTTCCCACCCTGTTAGTTCATATCCATGGGTTGTACATATAAGTTCTTTGACTTCTCTGTTTCCTGTATCATTCTTAACCTCTTCCTGTCTATTTTATGCCTACTAATCATGCTTCTTATTCCCTGTACCTTTCCTCCCCATTCCTCCCTTCCCCTTCCCCATGAAAAACCCCCATGTGTGGTCCATTCCTCTGATTCTGTTCCTGTTCCAGTTGTTTTCTTAGTTTTTGTTTGTATTTTCTTTCTTTTCTCTTTTTTAGGTTCAGTTGTTGATATTTGTGTTTGTTGTCATTTTACTGTTCATAGTTTTTGATCTTCTATTTCTTAGATAAGTCCCTTTAACATTTCATATAATAAGGACTTGGTAATGATAAACTCCTTTAACTTGACTTTATCTGAGAAGCACTTTATCTGCCCTTCCATTGTAAATGATAGCTTTGCTGGATAGAGTCATCTTAGATGTAGGTCCTTGCCTTTCATGACTTCAAACACTTCTTTCCAGTCCCCTCTTGCCTGCAAGGTTTCTTTGGAGAAATCAGCTGATAGTCTCATGGGCACTCCTTTGTAGGTAACTCTCTCCTATCCTCTTGTTGTTTTTAAGTTTCTCTCCTTATATTTAATCTTGGGTAACTTAACGATGATGTGCCTTGGTGTGTTCCTCCTTGGGTCCAGTTTCTTTGGGACTCTCTGGGCTTCCTGGACTTCCTAGAAGTCTATTTCCTTCTCCAGATTGGGGAAGTTTTCCTTCATTATTTGTTCAAATTAGTTTTCAACTCTTGCTCTCATTCTTCTCCTTCTGGCACTCTTATAATTTGGATATTGGAAAATTTTGAGTTGTCCCAGAGGTTCCTAAACCTCTCCTCATTTTTTTTTTTGAATTCTTGTTTCTTCATTCTGTTCTGGTTAGATGTTTATTTCTTCCTTTTGTTCCAATTGTTGATTTGAGTCCCAGTTTCCTTCCCTTCACTGTTGGTTCCCTGTATTTTTTGCTTTATTTCCATTTGGGCAGCCTTCATTTGTTCCTTTATTTTGTGATTGCACTCAATCATTTCTGTGAGCATCCTGATGACCAGTATTTTAAACTCTGCACCAGATAGATTAGCTATCTCCTAGTCGCTTAGCTCTTTTTCTGCAGTTTTGACCTATTGTTTCATTTGGGCCATATTTCCTTATCTCAGCACACCTGTTATGTTATAGGGGGGGCGGAGCCTTAGGTATTCCCCAGAGTGAGGCAACCCTCTTTGCTACATTGTGGGGGAGGGGTTACAGAGGGAACAATATGGCTTGCTTGCTCTGCTCTAGCCCCACTTTCCAATGAACTCTGTTGTGTAAGACTGGGAGTTTCTCCCACTGTGGCAACTCCTGAGGTAGTTTACAGCTACTTTCAGTCTTTAGTTTCCCAGTCAGCCAGCCCCACCTTGCTCACATGGTCCACCACCTTGCCCCCTCAGTCCTCTGCCTTGCCACAGGGTCCTCTCTGACTGCCTGGTTGCCCATCTCCATCTCTCCTACTGGTCTGGTCAATGTTTGTTTAACTCCTTGTTTGTCAGAGTTCCATATAGTTTGGTTTTCTGGCACTTCTGGTTGTTTATTATTTTTGGATTGGTCGCTATCTTCCTTTTGGTTGTGCAAGGAAGTGAAGGGTTTCTACCTACATCTCCATCTTGGCCAGAATTCTCAATTTCTAATTTATGTAGCTCATAGGTATAATGTGATTCAAGTTCAAAATATTATGTAGCTACACTGGAGGGGTGAGCAGTACAGATGAGCAACCTGAGAGGCAGAATCCATTGGTGAATTCTTCTCTGACCCTTACAAGAAATCATCATAGGAAGTAGAGTAAGGTGGTTAGTTATTGATGCAGCCAAGGATTTTTCACATCAGTTATTTTTCTAAGAAAGTAGACTTCTGTAGGAGGTAAGAAGATAAAGAGATTTGAGCTTGCACAAGGAGATAAGTGAAGACAGGTAAGATGAACATGCTGATAAAGGGTCTTCTATCAGTAGGGAATTCATAGAGTATTTACCTCAAATTAATCATTTGGAATTGGATTCATCTATATTTAGCCCTTGAGTCTAGAGGAACTGTTGCTCTGTTTCAGTCTATTAGAAAGAGTAGGAGGTTAGTCTGACATTTTGTTTAGGCAAGAAGATTTATAGAATCTGGCTGTCTAAGACAATATGTTTTTTCAACAAGCCAATCTGCTTTTATCTCTGTGAAGCAAACTTTTACCACAGATTACCTTCAATATCCATTTCCATGCATTTTATTTATTTTTATATTTTAAATAATATATCTAATAATACATAATTAATAACTAGATTTTACAATTTTGCTGATGAGAATTTCAGACTCAATATGCAGTGTTTTCTTATTGAATTATTTTGCTAATTTCTGAATCTCTCTCTCTTTAAAAATTACACCTTAGAAGTGGCTTTTAAAATTAGATTTTAGTAAAGTCCTTTTAGTTACTATTAAAGAACTGGTAGCTATAATCTTTTATTTCAGTGCTTGTGGGTGTGTATCTATAATACTAATAAATATAATATTCTGCATGGAATAATATTTCTAATAATTTCAAAGTTTGTTTGGTGCATGCAACAGACCTATGAGGTACATTGAGTATTTCAGATAGACTTAAACGTGGCCAAAACAGGAATATTCGTTATTGCCATTTTCATGTCTGTGTCTCTAGAGCGCAAATTCAGGGCCGATTGCTAATTCCAGTAACAGGACCCGAGGTGGCTCAGTGGGAACAGCAGTCAAGGTGCATCTTACATTTAATGGGCACTGAAGTGACCAAAATCAATAGCAAACTATAAGAGCATTTGTCAATTTTTATATGCTCCTGGTAATAGCTCAAACATTTAAGAATCAGAAGAATCAATGAACCTGATTTTTTTTCCTAAGAATACGCCTCTTTAAATTAGAATTCTCCACTGTTCAGTTTGGAACATGCAAGAAAGTGGTTTTTTTAAAAAAATTTTTCATTTATTTTTTCTTCTCCTTGATTAGAAATAAGCATATATAGGAGGTAATTTTTTCTCCTTGGGTATGAATATATTTTCTGGTTCAACCCTGGTGAATAATTGTAACCAATTTTTATGGAATTAAAAAAAAGATATATATCATAATTTCAAATGTCAACACATTTGCTTATAATGTAGGCATTTTCATATTTAATGTCATCATAATAATTTGCTTTTGATAAAAACAAATTATTAATTTAATATGCAATCTTTTAGCAGTTATTTATAGAACATTCACTGTTTATATAATATCATCTAATGTTTGTATAGTGTGTAATGGTTTTATAAAACACTTTGAAATGCATTATTTCACACATATACATGCAGTACTGTGTTCTTGTCCCTCATCTACTCACAGGAGAAAACTGAGCTTCGTCTCAGTGGTCTCACAGTTGTAGCAAGCTTGCCTTAGTTTTAACACAGTCCAAGCCACCCCATGTCATGCCATCCCTTTGAAGTTTTCCTTTATTTTACTCATTTCTCATATTATCTTTTTATTTCTATGCACTAATAGATATATGACAGCTAGAATTTGTCTAATAAAAGTTTATTTTGCATTTCTAGAATAAATAAAATTGTTACAAATTACAAATATTCAGAAAAATGTGTTTAAGTTTTCCTTGGGTAGTCTACTTTAAAGTTAACCATAGGTTTAAACATTTTGAAACAAGGTGTGCCAAATAATGTAACCATTAAATGATTAATGCTTTATATATGGATCATGTTTTGTGATAGAAAAATGGCTTATTTCATATTGGATACTGATAGCAACATTGTTATCATTTGTTCCTTATGATGAGATAAAGCTTCCAGCAGAGTTTAATAACTAGGACAAAAGTTTGGACATTGTTATTACTATATAATTAGGCTAAGTATAAAATGAATATCTCCATTTCACAGAGGTGTCTGGCCTTTACTTTACCAAACTTTGTCCCATCTACATCTAAGTAACTTAACCTTACTCCTCTCAGTCACTAATAATTGAGTATGCTGGTCCCAACAACAATGTGTGAGAAGAATTCTGAGTAGCAGACAGGTAGGAAAGAAAGTAGTCTATGGATCCTTTTCTGTAAAATATCTAAAATTTTAATATCATAATAGACTTAATAATAAATTATGATCACAAAATCGAGAAGTTCACATTAAATAATATGTTACTATAATTAATCACAATAAAGTCCAAATACACATGTTGTTTATCCTTTTCTATAAACAAAAATAGACCTACATATTTATTTAATTGTAATATTTTGTCAGATATATAGATTACATTAGTTTTAGAAAATAAATTGAGAATATTATTTTTCTAGTCTTATTCAGGAAACAAGCAAAAATATAAATATATCACACATACTCACACAAGTATATATTTCTCCCTCCAAATTATTATTAGTCCATTCAGGTTTCCTAACTTTTTTTTGTTCATATGAGCAAACTCTTTGTCTACATAATTGGTTGGCAAAGACTTTGCTGAAGCAAATAATGAGATTAGTTACTGGCTTATTGGTTTAGCTTTTTGGGCAAAAATTTTCCTGCAAGAAATAACTCAGATTGACATAGGTGGTCTTAGTTGTCAGTCCAAATGATTAAGTGATGCCCATTCAAGTGTCCTCAATTCTTAGGTCACAAACAAATCTTCCAGATTCTGGGATGATAAAAACAAATTCATTCAATGAGACCAGTTATACAAAAATACAGAGCAGAAAAATTCTGGAAATCTGAGGAGTGTATCCATAGCCAAAGCTAATAAAACAACAACAAAAACAAAATGTAGGCCAAACAAAAGTTATTTGCTGTCCAAATTTGTGCTCAGAACACCCATTTGCTCTACCTCATTTAGAGTATGCTATATTTGCTTCTTCATCTTCCACTCATTCTTCATCACACTGTAGTCTGTTTGTCTCTCACTGGCAAAAAGAAAAAGAAAAGGAACAACAATTTTCCTTGTTAAGCCATAAAATCATCACAATCTTATTTGACTTAGCATTTAGCATAGTATTATTTTTAAATACTGGCCTCAAAATAATGATTAAAAATAAATTTTCTTGTTTCTTACCTATTTAATTTTGGGTATTAAATGGCTATTATCCATATATTTTAAAACCACTACCTCTTACTTATCTTCTAAGTTTATCTATCATAATTTCTTACTCTTGCATGTACAACACACTTATTTTCCATTAATGTTACTGCTCTTCATGAGACAAGAACAGTTATTCATTCATTTACTATGAATTTACCTAATATCTTTCAAGTTCTAAATTGGCTGTTTTCAAAGCACATGTTGAGCTTTTCAAAAATGTCTAAACTAATCCCACACAAACACTAATTTAATTGTTGTAATATGTATCTTTTTATCACTATTTTTTAAATATTTTCAAGGTTGTTATATCTAGACTGGGAGCTGCTTTAAGATTTGGGGTTATAGACAGTTGAGACAAACTTCTTCCTTGTTGGGGAAGAAGTTTGGGAAAGTACTTTGATTCTTCATTTATCTCATTCCTCTTAAGAAATGCATAATGAACTGCCTCCATGTAATTTTCTTAATGGATCCCTGGTGGAATGTAATCCTTGAGTTCATTTTGCATTTTATTTCAGCTCAAATAATATCCATTGATAATTAAGGCAAGCGCCCATTTTGATGAATAGCCTTGCAAAACAAAGTCCCTATTGACATAACTGTCTGTGCGTCCCAGCAGATCCACCATATGTCACTGATTGGTTGTTCTTGTTAGAATATAAATCTACCATGAATAAATGAGTGCTGATATTTAGCAGAACAATGGCTTTGGTTTTGTATATTTTATTCGTTTTTTCCCAACATGTAAACAATGAGTGGTTTTCACCAAATGCAGAACTGTGCACTGAGAAAACACCAATTTATTTTATTATTTTTATTGTTATTCTATTACAGTTGTCCCACTTTTCCCCTGTTGCTCTCCCCTTCCCCCAAAATACCAATTTAAAACAACATGTTTTCTATTTCCCCACTGAGGACATTTCCATTACTATATGTATATTTATTTTCATTAAAGTTTTACTGAAAAAAAACAAAAAAATCAAGAAACAACAAATGCTCATGAACTTACCACTCTACTGCAACAACTGTCAGCATCATGCACACTTGTTTCACTTATCCTTCCAGCACATTTTTGTTGTTGCTGAAATATTTTTAAGTGAATTTGAGGCACTTTAACATTTTACTCAATAATATTGCATTATTCAACCCCTAAAACCCATTTCATTCCATTACTACAATGTTATTATTGTATGTAAAATTCTAAAATAACTATATACTATCACCTTTTACCCAGTCAGTATGCAAATTCCCAAATAGCTAATACACAAATTTTTATAGATCTTCATTTTTCTGAAAGAATGTACAAGTAAGGAAACAAGGCATGTTAGAGCAAATAATTATGTTTTCAGGGTTATCAAACATTTTGGCATCTCTGGGCCACCCTGGAAGAAGAGTTGTCTTGAGCCACACATTAAATACACAAACACTAACAAAAACTGATGAGCATAACAAAGGCTTCAAGTAGATTCACGATTTTGTGTTGGGCCAATTTCATAGCCTTCCTGGGCCATGTACAGCTTGTGTGCCATGAGTTGGACACCCTGTTTTATATCATAAGTTTTATTTTAATAGTGTTTAATCTAGGAAAATATTTTTCAACTTTTCCTCTACCTTAACAAGGAATTATAAAAAAGTTGTATTTAATGACATGGTTATTTCTACATGGTGTGTGTGTGTGTGTGTGTGTGTGTGTGTGTGTGTGTGTTTTAATTTCCTATCCCACTGGAATGAACCATGTGTCTACCGTCTTTTTGACAAAACTTAAGAAATACACATTTTTGTAAAATGAGAAGGCATATGATCATACCAAAAATTCTGATTCAAATGTAAGACAATGGATTCCATGTTTTGGTTTGAGTATTCCTGGTTCATGAACTGCCTTTTGGTTTGTGCATGATAAACTTTTATTAACGTGTACTTTGGTGGTTCATTAGTTTCACTTCTGTTATTTATGAACTCTGGTTAATAACATAAATTGGATTTTTTTTAATTTTTGGGGGGTAGTTCCTTGTTAGGGTACAAAAACACAACTGGTTTTTATATACTGATTTTGTACTCCATAACTTTACTGAATTAATTTATTACTTCTGACAGTTTTTTCATGGACTCTTTAATGTTTTCACTTTTAAGGTCATGTAACCTGCGGAGACAGCTTTACTTCTTCCTTGCTGATTTGAATGCCTTGGATTTCTTTGTGTTTCTTAATTACTCTGCCTAAGGCTTCCAGTACTAAATTGAATAAAAGCAGTTAGAGTTGGAATCCTTCCCTTGTTCCAGACCTCAGAGGAAAAGCTTTCAGCTTTTCACCATTGAGTATAATGTTAACTGTTGGCTTGTCATACATGTGTTCAGGTGCATTTCTTCTATACCTAATTTATTGAGAATTTTCATTGTGAATAGATATTGAATTTTGTCAAATGCTTTTTCTCTATTAATTGCAAGGCTCATATGATTTTTATTCATCCAAGGTATTGAAATCAGGATCTTAGAGGGATGTATGCACATCTATGTTCATTGAAGCATTATTCACAATAATCACGATATTGAAATAAGCTAATGTCCATTAATGGATGAATGGATAAAATATGCATGCAATTAAATAGTATTTAGACTAAAAAAGAAGAACATTCTGCTATTTGCAACAATGTGATGGGCCTGGAATACATTATGCTAAGTAAAATAAGCCATACACTGAAAGTTAGAAACAGTGGAAATCTCACCTATATGTGGGATCTAAAATAATCAAATTCATAGAAGTAGATAGTAGAGTAGTGATTTCCAGGGGATGAGAGTTGGAGTAAATGTGGAGGTGATGGTCATAAGATCTAAAGTTTCAATTATGCAAGATTAGTTCTAGAAATCTATTATACAACATATAGGTAACAATACTGTATTATATAATCAAAATTTTCTTTTTTTGATAATCAGATTTTATTCACAATTTCAGTTAATGAAAAACAAAGTTTATGGAAATAACATTTTATTATATTACAGATGTAGTTGTATTGTGACTTAATTGTGTTCTCTTACACTATAACATTCTCACTAAAACATAGACATTATACATCTCATTATACATTATTCTCATTAAAGTATAGACCTACATTTACCTCTAGTCCCATAACTACTGACTTTTTTTTTGGTGTTGATTTTTTTTAAATTGTATTTATTTTTATTTTTGTAGAGAAGGGAAGGAAAGGAGAGAGGGAGAGAAACATCAATGTGTGGCTGTGTCTCTCACATCCCTTTCTGTGGACCAGGCCCACAACCCAGGCATGTGCCCTGACTGGGAATCGAACCAGCAACCCTTTGGTTTGCAGGCCCACGCTCAATCCACTGAGCTACACCAGCCAGGGTTGGTGTTGATTTTTATGCATTATTTCAGTTGTCCATCACACGTAAAATTAAGAGAATTTGTGTTGTTATCTACACTATTTTACAGATGAGGTAACTAAATTAAAAAAGTAAATATATACACCAGGCAGACATCTTCTATCCATATTATCTGAAGATTATTCAAGTATGGCTCTCTCTGTGCTATTGAAATGTTCACCTACCTCACAATCTCAGGGAGGTCCTGCCCCCTTGGAATTGTTTCTAATTTCCTCTTACTTTCTGTTATCTCCGCATACACATAATTCTCCTTTACTGATGATGAGCCAGGGAGTTGTTATGTTTTCACTGAAAGACTGAACCTTATTGCACTGTATAACTCCCAAGCTGCAGAATTTTTGTTTGTTTTCCTCTATGATACATTCCTCTAGTTAAAGTTCTTGACAGCAATTTGATTCTGATTCAGCCTAGGGTAATTTTAGTTTTTCCTCATTACTTCTTAGAATTATTGCTTTTGTCTGGTCAATTTGTGGTCTCCTCTGTGCTGGAAGTAAGAAAGTAGTAAGAGGTTTTGCAGAGAGATTACTGAGCATATGAAGTGCACACAATCATGGATCACCTCAAAATGAAAGGAATGGATTCCTCTCCCTTCCATTCAGGTTCCACAACTTGGGCACATCAAGTTGACCTATGATCTTTATTCTTTTTTAATTCTTTTTATTTTTTTATTTTAAGCATTATTCAAGTACAGTTTCTATCCTTTACTCCCATTCCAGCCAACCCACCCATCCCTCCCCTCTTCCCTCCCATTTCCAGTTCTCCTAGTTTTTGTCCATATGTTCTTTATATTTGTTCCTGTAAACCCTTCCCATTCTCCCCTGAAATTCCCCTCAAAATTTTCTAAGAAGGTAGGTTTTATGTTAAGTGTTCTTACCACAATGGCGGTAATAATAATAATAATAAAGACAGTCAGGAGGAAACTTGAGGAGATGATAACTATATTCATGACCTTGATGGTAGTGATGGTAGTGAGACTTGATGGTTTCACAGGTATATGCATAGCTTCAAATTCATCAAATTGTATATACTAAATATGTACAGTTTTCATGTCAATTATAGCTCAATAAAATGGTTTAAAAATAAATGACTAAAAAAATACAAAATGTATATGAAATTAAATCAACTCAACATCTGCCTTGAAAAGCAAAGAACTTCTTTGACAGTCTCTCATCTCACACAGGCACATGACAGACTGGTCTCAAAAATTTGAAGGTCAACAGAGGAACCTGAAAATATAGCCCTAATACAATCCTTGAGTCAAAACCAAGAACTTGATAGAAGAAGAGTGGGACTCTGAAATTTGAGGTGGTTTTGAAAAAACT
>CM052539.1:115869415-115895832 GCA_028533065.1 Trachops cirrhosus | reverse complement strand
CTGGAGCAGCTAATATTGGTGAAACAGTATGTAAGGGCAAGTAAATTAAAGACTAAGACTCCTTATGAATGAAAGGGTTATATCATCAGGAAAGCAACATAGACCAGCCATATTCTAACTGAAGAAAACAATAAATCATAAAGTATGAAGTAGAAGTAAAGTGAAGATATCAGTTATGGCCTTGATATCAACTGAAAAGGTGGGTACTGTAGCTTATTCTATGAACTCACATATATTTTTATGGTGGTTTGTATTTAATTTAGGAAGGTGCACATGATTTGAAGGTGCAGTGGTAGGCTATGCTTTGTCTTGTGTATTACTTTGTATCTTCTCAGCCACATCTTTTACCCTAGAAACTTCTTTATTTCTACATAAACTTTGACCACTTTTGCACAGGTGTAATCTAACTGCACATTGCCTCTGACCCCACGACATGTACTTCTGGTGTTCTGCTGACATTTCTGCCTCTGAATCATCAGTTGCCACAGAAACTCATTTAAGATTTACACATAAGCCTTCTAATGATAAGGAGGTTGAGGATAAGGCTGTAATGGTAAAACTAATAAATAAATACATCCCTTGTAATTAACCTCCATTAGGGATAGTTCTAATTGGAATTTCATAGAAATCCTCAGAATATACCAATAGATTGAGCATCAGTATTGGCCAATTTGATAAGCCCATCTTCAAATGGGCTTCCCCCATTCTCTATATATTTCATGTGTCTCTTACTATTATTCTGAAGAGCTCACTCCTAAATAATTATGTGTACACAAGCTTTTTACTGAAGGTTTATATTTTTTTAAAATGTCAGCCTAGAGGAATGAATAAAGTAAATATGGCTTCTACTCACATAACATTTTGTATATTTGAAGGGACATATATAAAACTGATAATCGCTTGAATAGTAAACCTTTAAAATAGTGAAGAATATGAGCGATGTATAAAATGCTGTGAGGACATAAATGAGATGGAGTTTCCAAAAAAGTCTTTGAGAAAGTGACATCGGCTGAAAACTGAAGATTATCAAGAATTTTTGTATATGTAATACATGGCAGGGAATTGGCTTATGCAATTGTGGGGGCTTGCCAGGCAAGACAAAAATTCAAAGGGCAAGCTGTTAGGAAAAACAACACCAGTAACGTAGAAACTGAAGAAAATGAAACTTCTGATATTGACAATGACAAAGAGTTCTTGGCCTTCTGTGATATGTAAATGTTATAAATTGTTACCAGTACATAAAATTTCTTGCACCTTGTATCTGTTCTTGTGTTTGGTAATTATTTGTTACTTAAAATTGCTTGTACCATAATATATTCAAAAATAAATGCTAAAATTACTTTTATAATACACAAAAGTTACCTAAATATAAATACATAAAAATTGAATTTAAAATTAAAACAAAAGATTTTTTTCCTGAAAGTTTGGGTCAAAAACATGTGTGCATATTATACATGGCAAAATACAGGAAAATTATATTCAATTAAACTTTCATCTGATTTCTCAACAGAAACATTTCAGGCCAGAAGGGATGGGCATGAATATTCAAGATGATGAAAAGCAAGGACCTACAACCAATGCTACTTCACACAGCAAGTCTATGATTTACTATAGAAGGAGAAATAAAGAGCTTCCCAGACAAGAAAAAGCTAAAAGAGTTTATTAATACCAAACCAGTACTGAAACAAATACTCCAGGGCTAGCTTTAATAAGAAGTAAAAGAAAAAGACAAATGGGAAAATAGTTTAAAAAATAAGATGGCAACAAATATGTATCTATCAATAATCACCTTAAATGTAAATGGCTTATATACTGCAAGCAAAAGACATAGGGCAGCTGAATAGATAAGAAAACAAGACTCATATTTTTTTGTTTTCAAGAGACTCACCTCAGATCTAAAGATACACACAGACTAATAGTAAAGTGAAGGAAAAAGATTTTCAGGCAAATGAAAAGAAATAAAAAGCTGTGGTAGCAGTACTTTTATACAGCAAAATAAAATTTAATATGAAGGCTACAGTAAGAGACATAGAAAGGTACTACATAATGATAAAGGGAACAATCCATCTAAAGGACATAACCTTAGTAAACATTTATACATCCAACACAGGAACAACTAAATATGTAACACAAATCTTGATGCACATAAAAGGAGAAATTGACATAAATGCAGTCATACTAGGGGATTTGAATACCCATTGACTTCTAAAGGTAGATTTTCCAGACAGAAAATCTCCAAGAAGACAGATTTTCTCCTTCTGCAACCTGAAACAACACAATCAATGAAGTAGATTTAATTTATATCTTCTGAGCATTTTACCCTAAAACAACAGGATGTACATACTTTTCAAGTACACATGAATATTTTCTAGGATAGACCACACCATGTTTAGACACAAAACAAATCTAGGTAAATTTAAGAAGATTGAAATCATATCAAGCATCTTCTCTGACCACAATGCTATGAAACTAGAAATCAATCACAAAAAAATAACAGGAAATACACAAAGGAAGACTTGGAAGCAAAACAACATACTATTAAATTATCAATTGGTCAGTCAACAACAAGATCAAGGAAGAAATCAAAGGATACTTTAAAACAAATGAAAATGAGAACACAACAATCCAAAATCTGTGCGACACAGAAATCAATCCTAAGAGGGAAATTCATAGCATTACAAACCTATCTTTAAAAAAAAAAAACAAGAAAAAGCTCAAATAAACAAATTAACCTTACACTAAAAAAATTTGAAAACAAAAGAACAAATAAAGCCTAAACGGGGAGTAGAAAAAAGAAAATAATAAAGATCAGAGCAGAAATTAACAAAATAGTCTAAAAATGATACAAAAAATCAATGATTTCAAGATTTGTTTTTTTTTTAAATAAATAAGATTGACAAACCTTTAACCAGACTCATCAAGAGAAAAGAGAAAGCTCAAATAAATAAATAAATAAATGAAGGAGGAGAAATAACAACTGCCACCAAAAACAAAGTATTGTAAGAAAATATTATAAACAACTCTGTCAACAAATTGGGCAGTCTGGATAAAATGGATAAATTCCTAGAAACATGCAATCTTCCAAAAACTAAATCAGGAAGAATCAGAGAATGTGAATAGGCAAATTACATCTAGTGAAACTGAAACAGTAAAAAAAAAAAAAAAAATCCCTAAATACAAAAGCCCTGGACCAAATGGCCTCACAATTAAATGTTATCAAATATTCCAGGAAGAACTAACACCTCTTCCTCTAAAACTATTTCAAAAAATTCAAAAACAAGCAGCCTGTTTAATAAATGGGCAAAACACATAAACAAAGATTTTTCTAAAAAAGACATTTTGTAATGCCAGCATTATCTTAATTCCAAAACCAGATAAAGATACTGAAAAGAAAGAAATTATAGGCCAATGTCTTCAATGAGCATAGATGTTAAAACCCTAAAAAAATTATTAATAAACCAAATAGAACAATGCATCAAAAAGGTCATACACCATGATCAAGTGGAATTCTGGGAATGCTAGGTTGTTATAATGTTTGCAAATCAATAAATGTGATTCACAACATAAAAAAAATGAAGGATAAAAACTAAATGATCATATAAATAGTTATAGAAAAACCATTTGATAAAATCCAGCACCCGTTTATGATAAAAACTCTTTAAAAAAGTGGGAGTAGAGAGAACATACCTAAACATAATAAGGCTATATATGATAAACCCACTACAGCATTATACTCAAAGGGGAAAAGCTACAAGCATTCCACTTAAGACTGAGAACAAGAAAGGGATGTCTGCTGTCACCTCTCTTACTCAGCATAATCCTAGAAGTCCTAGCCACAGAAATCAGACTAGAAGAAGAAATAAAAGGCATCCAAATTGGAAAGTAGTAAAACTGTGTATTTGCAGATGACATGATATTGTACATAAAGAACATAAAAGTTTCTATTAAGAAACTACTAGACTGACAAATAAATTCAGCAAAGTAGAAGGATACAAAATTAATATCCAGAAATCACTTGCATTTTCATATGCCAATAATGAACTAATAGTAAAACAAATTAAGAAAACAATCCCATTCACAATTGTTACAAAAAGAATGAAATACCTAGGAATAAATCTAACCAAGTGTGTAAATGACCTGTACTCAGAAAATTATGACACTGAAGAAAGAAAGAAAGAAGATATGAATAAGTGGCAGCACATACCATGCTCATAGATAGGAAAACTTAACATCATTAAAATGTACAAGTTACACAAAACAATTTATAGATTCAACACAATTCCTATCAAATTTCCAAAGTCATATTATACAGAACCAGAACAAATATTTCAAAAATTTAGTGAAAGTACAAAACGCCCTGCATAGTAACAACAATGCTGAGAAAGAAGAACAAAGTTGGAAGAATTGTGTTTCCTAATGTCAAACTATACAACAAGTACATAGTAATCAAAACAGCCTGGTACTGGCATAAAAGCAGAGATATAGATCAATGGAACAGAATAGAGATCCCAGAATTAAACCCACAACATTATACTCAATTAATATTTGACAGAGGAAGCAAGCATATGTAATGGGCTAAAGATAGTTTATCCAATAAATGGCATTGAGAAAATTGGACAGATACATACAGAAAAATGAAACTAGACCACCTTCTTACAGGACACAAAAGGATTATTTCAAAATGAATTAAAGACTTAAATGTTAGACCTGAAATCATAAAAATCCTAGAAGAAAACACAGGCAACAAAATCTCTGACATTGCTCATAACAATATTTTATCAGATATATCTCCCCAGGCAAGGGAAACAAAGGAAAAAAATAAACAAATGGGACTTTATCAGACTGAAAAGTTTTTGCACAGTTAAGGAAACCATCAACAAATTAAAAAGACAGTCCATGGAATGGGTGAACATATTCTCCAATACATCGGATAAGGGTTCAATGTCTAAAATTTATAAAGAAATTACAAAATTCAACAGCAAAAAATCAACAACACAATTGAAAAATAAGCAAAGGACCTGAATAAACACTTCTCCAAAGGTGACATACAGATGGCCGATAGACATATGAAAAGATCCCTAATGTCGCTACTCATCGAAGAGATGCAAATTAAACCACAATGAGATATCATCTCACACCTATCAGAATGGCTATTTTCAATAAATCAACAAACAACAAGTGCTGATGAGGATGTGGACAAAAGGGAACACGTTTTTAAAAAGATTTTATTTATTTATTTTTAGAGAGAGAGGAAGAGAGGAAGAAAGAGAGGGAGAGAAACAACACTCCCCCCTACTGGGGACCTGGCCTGCAATCCAGGCATCTGCCGACTGGGAATCAACCCAGTGACCCTTTGTTTCATAGGCTGGAACTCAATCCACTGAGCCACACTAGTGAGGAAAGGGGGAACACTTTTGCACTGTTTGTGGGAATGCATATTGGTACAACCACTATGGAAAGCAGTATGGACATACCAAAAAAGTTAAAAATGGATCTGCTTTTTGATCTAGTGATCCCACTTTTGGGAATATATACAAAGAAACCCAAAACACTAATTTGAAAGAACATAAGTACCCCGATATTTATTGCAGCATTATTTACAATAACCAAGATATTATATGTGTCCATCAGTAGATGAGTGGATAAAACAACTATGGGATATTTACATGGTGGAATACTACTCGGCCATGAAAAAGGAGATAATTTTACCTTTTGGGGCAGTATGGATGGACCTGGAGAACATTATGCTAAGTGAAATAAGCCAGTCAGAAAAAGACAAATGCCATGTGATTTCACTCATATGTGGAATCTAAGGAACAAACTGAACTAACAAGCAAAATAGAGATAGTGTCATAGATAGAGACCAAGATTACAGCAGGTGGGTATATATTAGTGAGTGGAGGCATTGAGCAAATAGGAAAAAAGTCTCATGGACAGGGCAACAGTGTGGTGATTGACGGGGAAGGAGGTACAATGGGGTTAATTGGTAATGAAAAAAATACAATATTTTTTTAAATTGTTAGTTATAACATTTGACCTAGTACTTATAGAAAATAATGATACAAAAACAATTCAAACTCAGTTTGTTTTAGATAATCAAAAACAAAAAATTAAAAAACATCTTACATAATAAATTATATAAAATTATTAGGTAAATAAAAATCACTGTTCTATACTTTTAACAAAATTGTGTTTTATGAAATTTATGACATGGAAAAATGTTTAGTCCAAATTGTTATTTTATAAAATGGTATATATTTGTAGATAATTTCAATTATGTATGAATATATAACCTAAAAATTGAGTGTAAATACCAGAAAATATTATAATTATAAATAAAGATCTATGAAAGGGTAAGGGTAACTGCTTCAAAAAGTAGCAATTAACTGCTGGGGAAACTAGATATCCACAAGTAAAATAATAAACAAATAAATTGGACCCTTAACTTTCATCATACACAAAATTTAAATCAAAATGGATAAAAAATTTAAATTTAAGACCAGAATTTCAAAATCTCAAAAGATTTTAGAGAAAGTCTTTTGATAATGGTTTATTGGATATGACACCAAAATGTACAGGCAAAAATAAAACAAGAATAAACATATTAAATAAACACAAAATTAACCATGCAAAGAAAAACAATCAACACAAGAAAAAAGTAACATGTGGGTTGGGAGAAAGTTTTTGCAAACCATATATCTGATAAGGACTTAATTTCAAAATAGACAAGAAACTCCTACAAGTCAATTGCAAAAAAGACAAATAACCTGTTTAATAAATTGGCAAAACTCATAAACAGACATTTTTCTAAAGAAGACATCCAAATGACAAATAGGTATGTTAAATAACACTCAACATTATTAATTGTCAGGTAAATGCAAATCAAAACTTCAATGAACTATCACTTTGTACTTGTTAGGTTGTCTATTGTTAAAAATAAATAAATGATGGGTATTAACAAAGTTACGAAGAATTGTATATTGATGTGAATACAAAACAATGAAGCAGCTGGGAGAAATAGTATGGAGAATTCTATAAAATTTAAACGCAAACTATCATAAGATTCAGTGATCTCATATCTGTGCCTATTCCAAAAATAAATAAAATCAGAGTTTCAGAGAGATATCTGCATGCTCATATTTATTGAAGCATTCATCCTCAATGGCCAAGATATGGACATACCTAAAGTTCATTGACAGACAGATGGATAAAGACAATAATATTATTATAATAAATACATACATATAATTAATTATATATTCATTATACTCTATATTATAATATATTATACATTAATTGTATACAATTCATTATTATAAATAATTATAAATAAATGTATTTTAAATCTCAATAAGTTATATATGTTACATATGATATTTATATAATAATCCATATATAATGTATGTTATATATCATAAATTATACATATAATCACACCATATATTAAATATGATATATTTATATTACATTGTACTTTTTACATATTACATATTATATATTTCTATATCACATATTATATATTATTTATACATAAATAGTATTATGTATAAATAGTATTTATATGATTTTTTATATACATAAATTATTGAGCTTTAAAATAAGCCAGTTACAGAAAAATACTGCATGATTCCACCTATATAAGCTATCTAAAATAGTCAAAATCATAAAACTAGAGAATGCAATAGTGATTGCCAGGGGCTGAAGGGTGGAGGAAACAGAAAGTGGTTGTTCAATGAATACAAAGTTTCAGTTATACCCTGGCTGGTGTGGCTCAGTGGGCTGAGCACTAGATTGTGAAACAAAGGGTCCCAGGTTCGATTCCAAGTCAGGGCACATGCCGGGGTTGTGGGCTAGATCCTCAGTTAGGGGGCATGAGAGAAGCAACCAGACATTGATGCTTCTCTCCCTCTCTTTCTCCTTCCCTTCCCTTCTCTCTAAAAATAAATAAAATCTTTAAAAAAAGTTTCAGTTATACTAAAAGAGTAAATTCTAGAAATCTGCTATACAACATAGTATCTATAGTTAATAATATGGTATATTGCACTTCAAAATGCATTGAGCATGGGTAGATCTTAGATGAAGTGTTCTTACCACCACCACAACAAAGCACAGGAGCAACGAATCTCTGTAATGTGTTGGATATGTCTATGTACTGCCTTGACTATGGTTTGTATGTACCCAAACTAATTAAATTGTACAGCCCTGGCTGGTGTAGCTCAGTGGATTGAGTGTGGGCTGTGAACCAAAGGGCCGCTGGTTCAATTCCCAGTCAGGGCACATGCCTGGGTTGCCAGCCAGGTCCCTAGTGGAAGCCATGTGAGAGGCAACCACACATGATGTTTCTCTTCTTCTCTTTCTCCTTCCCTTCCCCTCTCTCTAAAAATAAATTTTAAAAAAATTGTACACATTAAATATGTGCAGTTCTTTTTACATGTATTAAAACACTATTAAAAACACTTTCATCATAAAAGACTTCAGTTTTGTTTTATCTAAATACAAAATAATAAATAAGAATTTTTATGATATAATTTGAAACCATTTAGATATTTATCTCTCTTAATTTTCTCTGTCTTTCAAATTCTTGTTTACTAAAGTTTTGTCTATGAATTTTGAGTCAAAAATTGTTTTGAGTACATATACAATGTCCCTAAAAAACAGTTTTTTTGATTAGTTTAGAAACAAATAAATTATTTAGTGGAAAGATATCCCTATACTAAAGAAAAGCTAAAGAAAGACTTTTAAGTAGAATGGATCAACCTGAACTCTGAATACAGGTTTTTTGTTCTGTTTTTAAAGAGGAAAACAAAGAAGTCCTGAAGTAATTATGCTTAAGGAGTTACTTTAGTTATATAAATTATAATTCACTTTATAAATAAGTTCCTGTTGGGGTTTGACACATTTATCAACCAGTTTTTAGTTATTGCATGTTAGATAAACTTCAAATATATCTAGACAATTAGTTTTTGCCAATTTGTTGTCTTATGTCTAGATCTGTGCTGAAACAACTTGGAATTAATATGCATATGGCTCTCTTTAAATTTAAATTAAAATTCAATTAAATAAATAATTTAGCTCCTCTGTCACACTAGCCACATTTCATATTCTCAATGGCCATATGTAACTTGCAACTACAGTATTGGACTATAGAGACATATAATATTACCATCATTGCAAAAATATTAGTATTAAAGAGCACTGTTCCTAAACTTTAATGATGAAATTACTTCGCCAAAAAGTATATCAAACTTTTCCTGAACTATGGTAGAGCTGCCTTAAATTTACTTTTTAAATGTAGTTGACACAAATTAGATTTCTGTACCGTGCTGATCAATTCACTTGTTTGCTTTCAAATCCTGTAATACCTTTCCTCTTTTCCACTCCGTGATTCGAAGATTTGCATTTTGCAGGGTCCTTTATCCTTTAGTGTGAGGTTACATATGGCCAGAACAGGAGTTTCTTTGCTTTATGGAGGGAATGTAATGCGGTAGCTGCATCTTCTCTCTCTCTCTGACTGAATTCAGCAAATTGGTCCCTCAAAGCATAATCTCAGTTCTGCTGTGGTATCCGGTCCACTTACTATGATTCTAGCTTCCTCTTGATGGTCCCAGCTTCTTTGCCCTATTAAGAGCACTCTAGCTGTGTCTCCTAACTCTATCTAAATTAGCAGCTTCCTGTCTTTGCAGTTCTCTACAGTATCTTACCTGTCTTTGTGTGCTCTGCTCTTTCAAAACTTGTTTCACCAGCTCCCTGTGTTAAATTTTTCCCCACTGTTTTCCTTTACTTTTTGAAAAACTAGAGACTGAATTCTGTTTTAATGACTGAATCTTAATTAATACATAGAGTAATCCCAATAAGTTATATAATTTTGTTTCTAATAAGCCATGCATTTTAGAATAACATTTTAATATACAATGTTCTTAAGGTAAAAACCACTAAATAGGAGAAAAAGGAACATCTTAAAATAGAGGCAATGTTGGTGTATTTTTATTCTGTATGTTTGTGGAATAAAGACTTTGAATTACTCTATTCAATAACAACAACAAAAACCAAATAACTGTGGTTTCATGTTGAGGTTCTATATAGAAGTTTTAATAACTAAGATTTCCCGGAAGTCAAGAAGTCATTGATGAATACCTTAGGGGGTCTTTGAGAAAAGTCTATTTCAGTGTTACCATTTATGAAGAAAGAAGGGAGGTTAAATATATGAAAAATAAAACTTGTTCATATTTTTCTCTAAAAGAGTTCTGAAATTAGCATGTTGCTTTCATGAACTTTCCAATTACAAAATATTTTAATGCTTTCATTGTGATTTATTTGAGAAGGCAATCTAAGTTGGAAATTGGGGATAACTACATCCCCTTAAAAGGAAAAAAAATCCTCAAAAACTTTAAGAACAATGAGAACATTTTGCTTCTAGTACATGGAATGGTTTTGGAAGGATTTTTCTAATTATATCAAGACTTATTTTGTTTTAAGAAACTAAATTAAAGCAAATCTCACTATAAGGTTGAATAATAGTTTTTATTTCTAATTTGATACTCATTTTCCACTAATTATTTTCATATTTTCAGAGTCATAATATCATTTTATATATATGTCAGGATCTTGGGGGTGTATTCTACACCCAAATACTAATCCAGATAAAATGAATATGATCTATTGGATGTGTTTTCAGTTTTTAAATCTGTTACTGTATATGTTGTTTACTTCTGATGTAACTATAATATATTTTTGTTGTTTGTAACTTTCCCATTCCCACTAGTTACTGTTGTATTTTAAGTGACACTTACTATGTGTCAGAAAAATAAAATTATACCTTTTGAAATGTTTCCAAAATCTTCTGAGAATGTTTTTTGATCTTTAAATGTATTCCAAACCTCTAGTTCCAATCCTCTCAGATTATTTTTGCTCCTATAATTAACATTCAAAATTGCTTAATGAATAGACATTTTGTGGTATTTTATCTGTATGGTAATAATGTAAAAGATGCTCATAGTGAAAGAATCTCAGTTCACATCTTGGACCTTTCTTGAATACATTATTAAAATGTTATCTCTTCTTTGGAATAAGATTATAACACTAAGGAAACACTAATGTCCTTTTTTACCTTTGGTGGTCAGATTCTGTATATCATTAATAGAAAAAAAATAGTCACAAACTCTTAGTTACTAAAAAACATGTTTCTTCCAAAAATTAAGTCAATAGTGATTCAGTAGAGCAAGGTGACTGAAATCATCATCTCTGCTGCAAGGTTAAGTAGCCTTAGTTCTCATTCTGTGTACAGACTTACAATGAGACCTTGAGACATATTCTTAATTTCAGTTACCTTATCTGTGTAACAGGGATACAACATTTCTTCCCCTGTGTGTGAGTGTGTGTATGAGAGAGAGAGTGTATGTTAACTGAATTCAAAATAAAACATTTGGGAAAATATTTCAATTTTTAATTTCATATATATCATGATCCATTTTTAGGTGAAAATTGATATTGAGGTATAATGATGTATCTTATTTCCATTTGTATATGGCCACTGGCAAAATATTCTATAAATAATAGACCACAAATGCATATTTACTGAATATTTAGAATAATAATTATAAATGATTGCATGGCACATATATTTATATATACTAATTACATATACATTTAGGGTGTGCCAGTTGTCAGATTTATCAAAATTATAAATATTGTAGCAGATCAAGGATGAGAAGGTTGATGACTTTTTCTCACATCAATCAAACAAAATATTTTAAAGTAAATAATCTGACTAGTGGTTTGAAGAATGAATGGGCTCCCATAATTAATAAGGATTATGGACTCTGATGATGGGAAAAACATGAAATATAAGGGAGTGAAGGGTATCAGAGGGTATAGCTGATATTAACAATGCATAGATCTTGCTTTTACTGAGGAAGAATTCAGTTGTAGAGGACTTGAGTACAAGTCATTCTATAATTGACAGCAAGTGGAGTGGGAAAATCAAATAATTCATGAAGCAAACATTTCTTTGTTCTTTTGTTTTCAGCCTCATTTCTTATGCTAAGTGAAATAAGCCAGGTGGTGAGGGACAAATACCACATGATCTCACCTTTAACTGGAACATAATAAAAAGAAAAGCAAACAAAATATAGCCAGAGACACTGAAATTAAGAACAATCTAACAATAGTGAGATGGGAGGGGAGAGGGGACAGTGAGGGGAAGGGGTTTCAGAAACTTAAATGAAGGACAAATGGACAAAATCAAGGGGGAGGATGGAAGCAAAGGAGGGAGGTGGGTTTGACTTGGGTGGGGGGAAATACAGACAACTATAATTGAACAACAATAAAGTAATTAAAAAAAGAATTCAGAGGATTCCTCAGTAAAAATATTTAATTAAATTTCTGGGTAAAGGGGGACAGCTAAAGTGAATGTTGGCATCTGCCAATTCAGTTTTTAAGACTCCCACAACTTTATTTATTTTTATTTTCTTTCAGGGAATAGTTTTATTTATTTTATTCTTGTTTTTTACAGTTGTCCCAATTTTCCTCCCTTTGATCTCCTTTGCCCAGTCCACTCCCCTGCCCCACCCTGTTGTCCATGTCTATGGGTTATTCATATATGCTCCTTGACTAGTCCTTCCCCTTGTTTCCATGCTTATCCACACCCCCTGCCCTCTTATCACCGTCAGTCTGTTCCTAGTTTCCATGCCTCTGGGTCTATTTTGCTGATTTGTTTGTTTTGTTTATTAGGTTCCTCTTATAGGTGAGATCACATGGTATTTGTCTTTTACCACCTGGCTTATTTCACTTAGCATAATGCTCTCCAGTTCCATTCATGCTATTGTGAAAGGTAGGAGTTCGTTCTTTCTATCTGCTGCATGGTATTCCATTGTGTAAATGTACCACAGTGTTTTGATCCACTCATTTACTGATGGGCACTTAGGCTGTTTCCAGCACTTGATGGCTATTCTAAATAATGCTGCTATGAATATAGGGGTGAATAGGTTCTTTTGAATTGGTGTTTCAAGATTCTTACTTAGGGTATAATCCCAACAGTGGAATTGCTAGGTCGAAAGGAAGTTCCGTTTTCAGTTTTTGAGGAAATTCTGTACTGTTTTCCATGGTGGCTGCACCAGTCTGCATTCCCACCAATAGTGCACTAAATGTCCTCTTTCTCCATATCCTTACCACCACTTGTTGTTTGTTGATTTGTTTATGATGGTCATTCTGACAGATGTGAGGTGGCATTTCATTGAGGTTTTAATTTGCATCTCTCTGATGGCTTGTGATATTGAGTATTTTTTCATATGTCTATGGGCCCTCTGTGTGTCTTCCTTGGAGAAATATCTATTCAGGTCCTTTGCCTATTTTATAATTGAATGTTTGTCATCCTGTTGTTGAGTCATATGAGTTCTTTACATATATTGGAGATCAAACACTTGTCCAAGGTATCTTCAGCAAGTATATTTTCCTATACGTTTGGTTCCCTTTTCATTTTGCTGATGTTTTCTTTAGCCAGGCAGAAACCTTTTATTTTGATGAGATCCTATTTGTTTATTCTTTCCTTTATGTCCCTTGCTCTAGGGGACATATCTGTGAAAATATTGCTGTGTGGAATATCTGAGATTTTCCTGCCTATGTCCTCCTCTAGGACTTTCATGGTGTCATAACTTATATTTAAGTCTTAAACTCACCTTGAGTTTATTTTTGTGTATGGTGTAAGTTGGTAGTCGAGTTTCATTTTTTTGCAGGTACCTGTCCAGATCTTGGAACACCACTTATTGAAGAGGCTATTTTTTACTCCATTCTATATTCCTACCCTCTTTGTCGGATATTATTTGACCACAGAGACATGGGCGTATTTCTGGGCTCTCTATTCTGTTCCATTGATCTATGTGTCTGTTCTTATGCCAGTACAAGACTGTTTTTATTACAGTGCCCTGTAGTATAGTTTGATATCAGGTATTGCGATCCCTCCTACTTTGTTCCTCTTTTTCAAGATTGTTGAGGCTATTCAGGGTTGTTTTGGGTTCCATATAAATTTTTGAAATATTTGTTCTAGATTGGTGAAATATGCCACTAGTATTTTAATAAGGGTTGCATTGAATCTATAGATTGCTTTGAGTAGTATGGACATTTTAATGATATCCATTCTTCCAATCCATGAACATGATACTTGCTTCCATTTATTTGTGTCTTCCTTAATTTCTTTCTCAATGGTCTGTAGTTTTCTGAGTACAGGTCTTTTACCTCCTTAGTTAAGTTTGTTCCTAGGTACTTCATTTTTCTTGTTGATATCGTAAGTGGGATTATTACCCTAGTTTTTATTTCTGATATTTCATGGTTGGTATACAAAAAGGCCTTCAGTTTCTGAATATTGACATTGTATCCTGCTACGTTGCCAAATTCACTTATTAGGCCAAGTAGTTTTTTGGTGGAGCATATAGGGTTTTCTTTGTACAGTATCATGTCATCTGCAGATAATGATTATCTTACTTCCTCCTTT
Source organism: Trachops cirrhosus (assembly GCA_028533065.1). Classification (NCBI taxonomy): domain Eukaryota; kingdom Metazoa; phylum Chordata; class Mammalia; order Chiroptera; family Phyllostomidae; genus Trachops; species Trachops cirrhosus. The sequence goes on along the minus strand of CM052539.1, from coordinate 115,881,347 downwards.
CTAATTTTGTTGCTTTTTAATTTCTTTTTCTTGTCTGATCGCTGTGGCTAGAAATTTCAATACTATGGTGAAGAGAAGAGGTGAAAGTGGACCTTTGTCGTGTTCCTGATCTTACAAGAAATTTGTACATTTAGCCCAGGTTGTCCAAATTTCTTGGCATAGAGTTGGTCATAGTAATTTCTTACAGTCTTATGTATTTTTTGGCAACTGTTGCAACTTCTTTTTGATTTCTCATTTTAGTTATTTGGGTCCTCTCTCTTTTTTTCTGGATGACTCTGGTAAAAGCTTTTCAATTTTGTTTGTCATTTCAAAAATCAAGCTCCTGGGTTTATTGATTTCTGTTTTTGTTTTGCTTTATTATTTTTTTTTTGGTCTCTATGTAATTTAATTCTGCTCTGATCATGATTATTTCCTTCTTTCTACTTGCTCTGGGCTTTGCTATTGTTTCTCTGGTTCTTTTAATTGTAGGGTTAGGTTATTTATTTGAGATTTTTCTATCTTTTTTAGTTAGGCCTGTACTGCTATGAACTTCCCTCTCAGGACTGCCTTTGCTGTGTCTCATAGGTTTTGAAATTGTTGTGTGTTCATTTTTATTTGTTTCCAGAAACTTTTTTATTTCTTCCTTGATCTCATTGTTGACCCATTCATTATTTAGTAGCATATTATTCAGTCTCCTTGTATTTGAGTGTTTTTGAGTTTTTTTCTTGTGTTTGATTTCTGAGCTAAGTTGTTCAATGCCAGAATAACCTTGTGGCATTTTTGCCAGTGGGGTGTTAAAATCCCCTACAATGAGTGCATTGCTGTTGATATATTTCTTGAAGTCCACCAAGATTTTCCTTACATGTTTAAGTGATCTTCCTTTGGGTGCATATATATTTACAATGGTTAAGGATTATGTCTTCCTGATGGACTATCCTTTAAAGTACTATGTGGTGACTTTCTTTGTCTTTTTCTATAGTCTTTGTTTTCAAATCTATTTTGTCTGATGTAAGTATTGTTACCCCAGCTGTTTTTTTTTCATGTGCACTTACTTGGAACATTTTTTTTTATCCTTTCACTTTCATTCTGTATAGATCTTTTGTTCTTAGTTGGGTCTCTTGTAGACAGGCTATGTGTGGGTCATCTTACATTATCTATTGGGACATCTTATGTCTTTGAACATGATCATTTAATCCACTTACACTAAGGTTATTATTGATAAGTACTTATTCACTGCCATTTTTCCCCTTTGTACCTGTGTTTCTCTCTTTCTTGCTCTTTTTCTTCCTCTTCTTATAGCAGTCTCTTTAACATCTATTGCAGTGCTGCTTTGGTGGAGATGTATTCCTTTGGGCTCCTTTTTTGTCTGTGAAATTCCTTTTTTTGCCCTCCATTGTAAACGGCACTTGCTGGGTAGAGTAGTCTTGGTTGCAGGTCTTTGCTTTTCTTTACTTGGAATACTTATTGCCATTTCCTTTTGGCTTAGTGTTTCTGTCAAGAAATCAGCTGACAGCCTTATTGGAGTTCCCTTGTATGTTACTAGTTGTTTCTCCCTTGCTGCTTTTAAGATTCTCTCTTTGTCTTTAAATCTTGCCATTTTGATTGCAATGTGTCTTGGAGTGGGCCTCTTTTTGTATATCTTGATTGGGACCCTCTGTGTTTCCTGGATTTGTGCAACATTTTTTCTCATCAAGTTAGGGAAATATTATTTATTACTCTTTCAAACAAGTTTTCTAGCTCTTGCTCCTCTTCTTCTCTTTCTGACATTCCTATGATATAGACATTATTATGTTTCATGTTGTCTTTCAGTTTCCTTAAACCCTCTTTGTTCTGTTTGAGTTTTCTTTTTGTGGTTGTTATTGTTGTTCTGCCTGGGAGTTTTTTTTCTACTTTGTCCTCAAATTCTTGATTTGACCCTATGCTTCATCTAGCCTGATATTAATTCCTTTTAGTGTATTTTTATTTCAGATATTGTATTCTTTATTTCATCCTGGCTCTTATTGGTATTTTCCATGTCTTTTTCCATGCTTATGTAGTTCCCAGTAACTCCCTTGTTGCTTCCATAGATTTCCTGATACTTCCCACTGAACTCCTTGAGCATCTTTATAAGCACTATTTTGAACTCAGTGTCTGATAGATTGTTTGCCTCAAGTTCATTTAGCACTGTTTCTGGGGATTCCTTTTTTCCTTTCAATTAGGGGTTGTTTCTTTGTCTCCCCACTTTAGGTGAACTTTCTTATTTGTTTTTGCATATTGGATTGATCTGTTCTGATTGTTTTTGTGGTGTGACCTTCTATGGTAGGATACCTGTGGAACTTAGTGGTGCAGTCTCCATGATCACCTGAACTTGTTCTCAGGATGTCTTTTATGCATTTTATTTGTGCTCTCTTATTGTAACTGGGTTTTGGTTGTTGTTGGGACATTGTTTCTGGACATTTACCATGTCTTGGATGGTGTTGTATAGGTGCTGCCAGAACAAAATAAAACCACCAATGAAACAAAGCTTGGACTTGCAGTAATAACCCCCACCCACAACCACACTATCAACAGTAAGTGAGCAAATATTAATAAAAGTGTAAAGAAATTAACACATTGTAAAAAATGAAAACAAATATGAGATGACTAACTGAAAGAAAAATGATTTTGAGAGGGTAGAGGGAGAAAAAAAATAACAAGAGTAGGGAATGGAAACAAAATGAAGAGAGAAAAAATAGGATTTACATCATAATTTAAAAAGGGGGGACAAGGCAAAATAAAGTAATTAAAGGGAGAGTATAATATGAGGTTAAAAAATTTTAATAATAGTGACAAAATTAGCAACCAAATTGGAGAAAAAGAGGCACCGCAGCAATATCAACATTAAATGAGCAAAGAATAATACTGGTGGAATTAAATTAAAAAGGATAAAAAAAGAAAGATTGCTTATGAGATGTCTAGAGGAAAGAACTTTATTTTGAATGGGTTGAGCAAGAAGAAATGCTGAGAGTAAGGAATGAAATCCAGGCTAAGATAGGGAAAAATAAATTAAAATGAAATAAAAGAAAGGATAGGAAGAAGGCAAAATAGAATAGGAGAGGAGAATGGTAGAATTTAAGATTTGAAATACAAAAATAATGAAGATCTAGGAATAAAATTGAAGAAATGCAACAACCACCACCATATGAACCAATGAGCAAAGATAGAGAAAGGTGGAGAAAGAATAAAGGTGGAGAAAGAATACAGGCATTTTAAGAATGAGAAAAAGAATATGAAATAACTATAAACGATAAAAATGGTTTTGAGATGATGGAGTGGGAAGAAATAGTAAGTGTGCAGAATAGAAATAAGACATAGCCAAAGAATAAAGAAAATTTAATGCAAAAATAAAAGAGGAAGGAATAAGGTAAATGGAATATGAGAAAGGAGGAGCAAATATGAGATTTGAAATAAACTAAATTAAAAAAATAATGAAATAATAGGCACAGATTTGAAGGAAAAGAAATTAATGTTAAAAATTATGCAGGAAGTAAGTAATGCAAATAATGAAGAAGACTGTGCTGGAATTCATCTCTATAGAATCCAGTGTCTATGGTTGTCTTCTTTCTGGATCCACCCCTGGTAAATGTCAGATGGTGTCCTGGTCTGGCCCTAGGCAGCCTGTTCAAGACTACAAGCAATTCATAGTCTGTGGCTGTCTCATTCCAATTTGGCTGGTCCCCACTGTTTTGCCCTGCTGGCTTTCAATCAGCCCAGGGCCCAGGAATGGTTCATTTAATGACCTGAGAGGATTGCCAGTACCTTCTCCACCTGCCTCCAGAGCGTGCTTCTGGTGCGATTGGGAGGGTGTGAACACTGAGTCATACCTGGGGACACTGTTCAGTTTTCAGAGCGGATGGTGGGAGTGTTTCCCCATCCCTTACAACACAACGTGTTCTGCCACATATTCTTTTGAATAATGTATGGTTTCTGGTGAATTAGATGTCTGTTTGCAATAAGGGGCCAATCTGTGTAAAAGGGGTATCTCTTTCCTTCTTGGTGCTGACAGCAGCTCTGTCTAGGTACAGAGGCTGGGTGAGGCCCCGAACACCCCTCATTGCTCCTGTCTCTAATTTCTCTGCTCCCCTGGTTTCAGTGGATCAGGGCCCAAGGAACAGTGTAGCTCATAGTGTCTGGTAGAAAGAGCCCTTTCAGAGCTTTTAGCTTTCCCCCTGGAGATATGAGCCCAGCAGAGAATTCTTGAAGACTCCCACAATTTTAGGACCATTGCATACACATTGCAGGTTGTGCCTTGTGGAAAGTACCTGGACAAGAAGACAATAAAGTCTAAAGAATTACAACTGTCCACACTCTGCTTCCCAAGCCATATGCCAGGGTTGCATCTACTCAGAGAATGCATTGTTTTTTTCTAATTTGCCCAAAGGCAACTTATAACCTAGTAGTATCTTTCTTATGAAAAATAATTGATTTACCTACTATCCTTAAGTAAATTCTACCCATTGAATGAACATTACAATTAATCATTGCATTATCTTGTTCCTAAACATAAAATTATAGGCAGAAGTAATAAGACACTTTAAGTAAAATACAGTATGTAAAAGAGCTAAAAATATAAAAAAGAAAAATTTAAACTCATTGTTTAAGTAATATATTCAAAAGGCTTGAAAATATTGTATTCAAAATATTAGAAAAATGCCCTCATTAAAAAGTAACAGATCACAGAAGAGCTTTTTGAAATTGCATATACTTAAGGGAATCCCTGAAAATGTTGATTTCTAGGTTGTTGGATAGCAGGTGAAATTGTTGGCTTCATAATTTTTCTGCAACAATCATGTGTGTATTTTATAATCATAACTTTTAATGGCCATAATACTTATTAACATAAGGAACACTGTAAAACTTGAAGATTGATTGTATATGTGTGTGAAGGTATGTATGTTTTTTCATGTATAACAGTGTAGACAGACATCAGGAGTTAGTGTTTTAGTAAGTGGGGCCTTGTGATGCTTCTTAGACATGTAAATGGAAATGTGAAGTAGAGAGTTACAACTATTGCATTGATTTTTTTAAAAATATCATTTTGTGTTGGAGATAAAAACTTTAAAATTATCTATTTACAGATGGCAAGTGAAGTTATAGAATTTGATGATTCCAGGAAACATATGAAGTGAGAAGACATCTTTAGATTCTCAAATACATTCTGCAAAGTTTACACATACACTACAGATTAGGTGCCAGATATTCAAAGTTTCATATAAAATCAGAGTTTCATGTAAAAACAAATATTATATAATCTTCAGGATTAAGAATAACATTTTTCTTTTAAAACACTAAATAGAGAGCTTTGAGTGAAAAATACTTAGAAATATGTACCAGATATGAATCATATGTTTTGATACTTAGATATAATACCTTAATAAAAATTATAATTTTTTCAGGACTACTGCATAACAAATCTTGGCTTTTTTCTACATGCTTAATAACTAAGTGTTCATTAAGAATACCCCACCTGGTGTGGCTCAGTGAATTGAGTGTGGATCTGTGAACCAAACGACCGCCAGTTCAACTCCCAGGCAAGGCACATGCCTGGGTTGCAAGCCAGGTCCCCGGTATAGGGTATGCAAGTGGCAACCACACATTGATGTTTCTCTCCCTGTCTTTCCCTTTCCCTTTCCCCCTCTCTAAAAATAAGTAAATAAAATCTTTTAAAAAATGAAATAAAATAGTGTTTTACTTGTTGCCATTCTTTTGTAATTTGTATTTATACTAGCCACAATTTTGAACAACTCAGAATATTGTTTTGACTCCCGAACAAATAATGCTATGTGGTTGAGTAATAGACTAAGCACTAACAGGACTTTTGGTCAGAGTTGGTATACACTGGAGCTTTTGTTTTAAGGAGTTAAAGGAGAAAATATATGTATTTAAAAAAGAAACAGTGTAAGAAATAAAGACAAACTTCATGGAAGCACACTGGTCTGTCCCTTAACACCATATGCTATATTTTTTCAAAATATTTTAACTATTTTCACAAAGAAGAAGTGATCTGAAATTATTCTTTAAATGTTTAAAGGGAAGTACTCAAAAACTAATTACTACAAGTTTAAAACATCTTCATTTTCTTTTTTATTTGTGATTGGACCCTGTCACATATATTTTTGAAATTAAAAGGATAAAAACAATGTATAAGACTTGAAGATTAAATCAACGCTATGCTGGGAACTCAACCTGGGGATGTTACATTTCCCCTGAGAGAAAATGTCGTTGGACCTTAGGCATGAATTATGCTATAGAAAACTGTACCCAATATCTAAAAAATATGTACAGTTCATTTGCTCTTTTCTTGTGCTATTTATGAAAGTTGTTCAAGCTTCCATTCTTGCAAACTACAATACTTTATCAGGTACTATGAGTACAATTTACGCATGCATATTTGATTCTCCTACTTTACTATAAGCAGCTTAGGAACAAATTTCATCTGTCTGGATAGTGTGGCTCAATGGATTGAGTGTCAGCCTGTGAACCAAAGGTTGCTGGTTCAATTCCCAGTCAGGGCCTGGGTTGTGTGGGCCAGGTCCTCAGTAGGGGACACAAGAGAGGCAAACACACATTGATGTTTCTCTCCCTTTTGTTCTCCCTCCCTTCTTCTTTCTCTAAAAATAATAAATAAAATCTTAAAAAAAGAACAAATTTCATCTTGTTCTTGCAAACTGACAAACTGATAATTTGAAGGGACTGAAAAAATGTTTGCTGTATGATAAATGAATCTAAATGGATTAGAAATGGACTTGTTGAATCTTGTGATGATAATTAGTCTGCTGAAGTGTGCGAAGAGCAGAGGTGTTCCAAATTCTCTGTTTCCCACTTCTTGAGGTCAGAAGGAGGAACTGGAGTGGAGAAGGACATTAAAATATCAAATAAATTATAAAAGGACAAAACATTGGAGTTTAAAGAGTTTTTTTAAGTTAACTTATCCTCTTATCTAATTTTACAGATAATCAGATATTTTAACCAACTTTGCAAATTATAGTCATTTAGTAGCAGAAATAAAATTACATCTCTTCTTTTTAGACTACAAAGTCTATTCTTTACATCAGGAATTTCTAACATGTTAAACAAAGTGGCTTTTATTAGTTTGCCCTAGGATCTTAAGCTGTAAAATAGTATTTTCTATCAAATAAAATAATTTTTAACAAATAAAATACTTTCTTACCTTTAGTTAAATAGTAATAATATCAACAAAATTTCTTAAGATACCTTATCAGCAGACAAATTAAATATTAATATCAGTTAATTTTTGACTTAAAAAGAAAATATATCTACCTTTAGTCACAAAATACTAAAAAAACTACAATTTATTTAAGTTTATAAAATAGAATAGTTCAGACTTTTATGACTAATTTTGTAAATCTTAGAAGTCCAAAGTATCTGGGATGAAACTCTTTTATCAGATTGTAATGCTTTGCAGATATTGTTTTCCATCGTGATTCCACCATTGCCAATATGCCTATGACCTCAATGGTTCTGAAGAAGTGTTTCTATACCACTTTGTATATGAGTAGTCTGGGGTTTTAAAGTGATGGTATTCAGTGAGAATATAATTAAAGACTGTTTATTGAGTATATCCAGGAAATATTCAGAGAAATTATTACAGTGACAATTATAACTTTCTTATCACAGATCATGTACATTTGATTCAAAACAAAACCAATCTTATTTTATTTTCCTTGAAAATGTTACAGAAGAAATTACATTTCAATTAAATAAAACATCACGTGTTGCACAGCCAGACTGTTGATGGAGAGAGTGTAGTAGATGTCCTGGGATAAGGGCAACATCCAACTTCAATTCCAGCCTCTGACTCTCTCTTTCCATACACCTGACAGAAATGCTATTACAGCAAATAAACCACAGGAAAGGCCTACACATCATGGAATTTCTCTTATGTAAAACTGTAAGTCTCTATATATCTCTCAAGAAATTGAATTACCCAAAGCCCACATGATATCAATTAATTAGATACTGGATATGCTAAATATTTGCCAACCCACAGAATCTCACTCTTTCTCCATGTTGATTTCCTGATCCTGAGATATTAAAAGTACCCACTAGAGGGAATTATTTAACTTTTTTGTTGTTGATTGCTTCTCCCTTTGTGTTTTACTATACTGAGCTAAGAGTCACACGGGCAAATGTATTGCTAATTAATATTAGGTATCTTAATATCATTAGCCTAATAGAAAGTATGTAAGAACTAGAAATGCCACTGTATTTAATGTGGTAGATGATTGGTATACTGCCCCAAACTCCCTGCTTTGGAACTTAAGTACTCATTTCCCCATCAGCCTAATTAACTTACCTACAGCTAACTCAAAACTGAATCCTTTTCAGAAAGGGCCCTGAACCAAAGTCACTGCCTTCATGCAGTGATTGGTTGACATGGAGTAAGTCCTGATTACTCTTTGCCTCAGTTAAAAACATCTTTGAAGACATTAGCTTGATAGCTTTCTATGGGATCAGCAGAAATTGATTGTGATTGCAATGAAGTTCAACTTCTCCTTTATTCCAACACGCTTTCCTCTCCTACTTGTCTTTTTCTGAGAATAATCCTCAATAAACAACTACACAGAAATCTACATCTCAAGAGCTACTTCTTGGAATTTGATCTATGACATTCAGGTGAACCTTAATAACTACACTGATTTTTATTTTTAACTTAGGTTTTCTTTATGTGATTAGGGGAAGACATAGTTTTAAACATTTAACTGAAAATGTTGGGATTATCTTCTAAGAGCTTATTCTTGAGTATACAATTCTGCATATATTAAATATTGACAAGTATTCTTTTTCTTGCAGATAAAGATATGACTTAAAATATCTAAAAGAAATAGAAAATATACTTAAAACATAATTATAATAAAGATAAAAGAAATATGGTTATGGAGAGTTAAAAATTATCATTTTTTTTCTCTGAATTTTTATTAATTCTCTCTTTGAAAGTGCTTTAAGTTCCACACATCCAGTTTTTCTTTAAAGAATGTGGAAAACATGGTTGCCAATAGTTCCCACACACTTTTAAAGTCAATTCACTCAAGGAGAGAGGTAGATTTTCTTTTAGATTCACTTTAAAAATATAGAAATGACTGTCATGTCCACTCCCAGTCAGATTCTCTCCCCATGGGATCATTGAGCTCTGGTCAGGTATAGGAGACATATTTTATTCACATGACAACTTTAATAATTATGTGGATGGTATGTGTGGCAAGAGTGATTTCAGATTAAGGCAAGAAGCAGATAGAGAAATACATGAATCAAATAAAAATATTAAAGCATGGTATATTCATTAAAGTAAAAAAAGAAAAAGAAAAGAAAGAAATGAAAGAGAGAGAAAGCTAACTCATAAAATTCATCAGGAAGAGGATTTCATTACTTTGTCTGAATAAGGAAGATAAGGTCAAAGGGCAACCAGAGTTACTGCTGAATTTCTTAGCAATGTAATCTTGAATCCCCAGCAGAAACCCTTAATATCACCACAGTACTATAAAAGTCATATTTCACCCCATTATTCTAGGAGAAATATTTTCTACCTGTCCTTTCCTGAGGTTGTGAAACGGCGAGGATATAAAGCATGCTTACCAGGTCCCCTGAAGCCAGGAAGATATGGACTTTTATCTCATTCTTAGCTGTGACAAACAGATGAAACAGCATCAGAGTCAGTAGGAAAATATTATGTTACAATAATTATTGCTCTTGAACAATTCCATGCCTAGTGACTCCTCACACACTACAGTCATAGGCAGAGATTGCTCTTCTTGACCACTTGCCACCCCTGAATATTGTGGTCTGGTAGTTTCCCTTTCAGAGGACACCTTTATCTCTGTCTAACAGCTAGGGCCTTGTGCAGATCACCCTGAATTGTGAAATTCTCTTTGACAGCCAGGTAAATCATATTCAACATTAAACTAGTATAAGCAAATCATCACTCAGTAAAAATGCAAATAGTGATATGCATTGACTCAAGAATACATTCTCACTGAAACCAGAATAACATCATGTTATCTCACTAATCTCACACCTGAGAGTGGCTCATGTATGAGATAATTGAGAATGTATAGACTTAATAATGGTTAACACTAATCCCCTTTACACTGGGAAAACAGCATAGTGTGCTTCCCCCCAAGATTTTGACAAAGTGTTTGGTAGAACATTAGCATTTAACACCCTTTTGTACAGCTTCACCAAGTAAATTGTTTTCCATGTATACTTACTATGATAAGCTTAAAACTTAGATGTTCAATTTCTTGGTAGAAAGAAGTATTTATAAAGAAATGAATAAGTTGCAATGAGAAAGATAAAATACTATAGTGATAATTATAAAGAATATAGCAATTTATTATCCCATTCTCTCTGTATTACTATGCATAGTAAGAGGTATTTTTATGGTAATTTATATATTTTTAAATAGAATTTAAATACTGCATACAGATTTATTCAGCCACAATGAAAGATAAAGCTCATTTGCATGATTTTTCTTTTTTTTCCTATTTCATGCCTAATGTAAACAGACAACATGCCTGTTATAAGAAGTGTTAAGTGGAAAACTAACAGCAAAATAAGATTTCTAATTTATTTCAAACCTGAAAAACATCCATCTGTATGTCATTTCTATATTTTGAAAGAGATAGATTGTCAAAGATGGAAAGGGTTGATATATTAATGTGCTGATAGAAAAGTGATATCATAATATCATGCTACTTAACACTTTTTACAACTTAAAATAAGAAATAGGAAGCATAATTTAAAAATAGCTGAACTGAAGATGCCTATAACTTCATCTGAAATGATAGACAGTACTCCCCAAAATATCCCTTTAAGTTAAAGAAAATTAATATTAGTAATTTAGAAATAGCATGGATTCATTATTTTTCTAAACATCACATTCTAAAATTAGAAACTGAGATTTTTAAATGAAAAATAATTTACTTAAAACTCTCCCATTTATTCCAAACTCCTTTGAACCACGTCTCGATTTTGCCAATTTTTATTTTTACATTTTAAATACTTATAATTTTTCATGTCATGTCCTATAATTATTAGTACAGAAGTTTAGTGTTGATTTTATATTAACGGGAGTGAGAGTAATTCATAGGACATTTTTCAAAGTGCTTTATTTTTTCATGTGATTTTTCATTTAAATTTATCTCTAAACTTCCTTGATTTAGGGCTCAGTCTTTTAAATTTTGAGGAATGAACAGATGCCACTTTTCTTGTGTTCTTTTATGTTTCAGCTATTAATTGTCATATATTTGATTGGAATTTTGGTTGGATGGGGACTGTCGAACTATATTTTCTTCAGTTTCAGAAATTAGGAAAAACTGATCACAGTCTTTTGATATTGACTCTTACTATGGTGAAGTATGAATGCAACTCATTGTTTTCTCATGTTTTAGTCATTCTGCCTAGTTGTCTAAATAGTTCTTTATATTTGATGTTTAATAAATTCACTTGATATTAATGATTCTGTATCAGTGTTTCATAGAATGCAATATGAACTTTCATATGTTAAAAACTTTCATCTTTTATATTGTTGTTCGAATACAGTTGTCTCCATTTTCCCACCACAATTTTCCAGTCTCAACAATTTCAAAAATTTATATGGAACCATAAGGAACCCCAAATAGCCACAGCAATTTCGAGAAAGAATTACAAAGTAGGAGGAATCACCATACTTGACATCAAACTATATTACAAGTCATGGTAATAAAAACAATCCGGTATTGTCATAAAAACAGACACATAGATCAATGGAACAGAATAGAGATCCCAGAAATAAATTCATGTCTCTATGGTCAATTAATATTCAACAAAGGGGGAAGAAGTATAGAATGGAGTAAAAATAGCTTCTTCAACAAATGGTGTTGGGAGAACTGGACAGCTACATGCAAAAAAAAAAGTGAAACTTGACCACCAACTTACA
>CM052539.1:115834268-115868915 GCA_028533065.1 Trachops cirrhosus | reverse complement strand
ATATATAAAGGAACCATGGACAAAGCCAAAAGGAGGAAAGATTGAGGGTTGGAGGTGTGGATGGGGGGGTGGGGTAGGGGAAAGTGGTGGTGGGAAAATGGAGACAACTATACTTTAACAACAATAAAAATAAAAAAAACAAATATTAAAATATTGTTTTAAGTAACAGTAAATATCCACACTAAAATCTATTCAAATTGCAGTTATATGCATATGCCCTTCAGATACTCTGAAAAGTAATATTAATTCAAGCCACTTTTCTCATGCTTTGGTCTCTAATTTTAACGTTAAATTGTTTAAAAGATTTTATTTATTTATCTTTTAGAGAGGGGAAGGGAGAAAAAGAGGGAGAGAAACATCAATGTGTGGTTGCCTCTCACACACCTCCTACTGGGGACTTGGCCAGCAACCCAGGCATATACCCTAGACTGGGAATCCAACCAGCAACCTTTCAGTTCCCAAGTGGGCACTCAGTCCACTGAGCCACACTAGGCAGGGCTTAACTTTAAATTTTGTACCAATTTTTTCATCATTAGTGAAAGAAAGGTATCAAAATCAACAATACATCTTTATTTTTAAAGTATATTTTATTGATTATGCTATTACAGTTGTCCCATTTTTTCTCTCCTTTGTCCTCTTCCACCCTGAACACCCTTCCCTCCAGCATTCCCACTCCCCATTTTAGTTCATGTCCATGAGGTGTACATGTAAATTCTTTGGCTTCTCCTTTTCCTATACTATTCTTAACCTCCCTCTATCTATTTTGTGCCTACAAGTTATGCCTCTTTTTCCCTGGACCTTTTCCCCACATTGTCCCCCTCTCCATCCCCATTGGTAACCTTCCATGTGATGGCCATTTCTGTGATTCTGTACCTGCTCTAGCTGTTTGCTTAGTTTTTGTTTTTGTTTTTTTTAGGTTCAGTTGTTGATAGTTGTGAATTTGTTGTCATTTTACTGTTCATAGTTTTGATCTTCTTTTTCTTAGATAAATCCCTTTAACATCTCATGTAAAAAGGGCTTGGTGATGATGAACTCCTTTAACTTGACCTTATCTGGGAAGCACTTTATCTGCCCTTCTGTTCTAAGTGACAATTTTTCTGGATAGAGCAATCTTGGATGTAGATCCCTGCCTTTCATGACTTGTAATACTTCTTTCCAGCCCCTTCTTGTCTGCAAGTTTTCTTTTGAGAAATCAGCTGATACTCCTATGGGAACTGCTCTGTAGGTAACTCTGTTTTGTCTTCCTACTTTTAAGATTCTCTCCTTACCTTTAATCTCTCATAATGTAATTACGATGTGCCTTGGTGTGTTTCAGTATTGTTTGGGAATCTCTGTGTGTCTTGGACTTGCATGTCTAGCCCCTTCACCAGATTAGGGAAGTTTTCCTTCATTTTTGTTCAAATAAGTTTTCAATTTCTTGCTCTTCCTCTTTTCCTTCTGACACTCCTATGATTCAGATGTTGGGACATTTAAAATTCTCCCAGAATTTCCTCAGTCTCTCCACCATTTTTTGAATTCTTGTTTCTTCATTCTGTTCCACTTGGATATTTATTTCTTCATTTTATCCAAATTGTTGATTTGTGTCCTGGTTTCCTTCCCTTTGCTGTTGGTTCCCCATATATTTTCCTTCATTTCACTTTTTATAGCCTTCATTTCTTCCTGTATTTTTCTAGTATACCCAATCATTTCTGTGAGCATCCTGATTATCAGGGTTTTAAACTCTGCTTCTGATAGGTTGTCTATCTCCTCATCACTTAGTTCTTTTTCTTGAGTTTTGATTTGTTCTTTCATTTGGGACATAGTTCTTTGTCTCAGTGCACCTGTTCCTTGTAAGAGGCAGAGCCTTAAGTATTTGCTAGGGTGGAGCAACCCACTTTGCTGTGCTGTGGCACTGTATATGGGGAAGGAGTCAGAGAGAGAATAGTGCCACTTGCTAGCTTGCTAGGCTCTCGCTCCACTTTCTGTCACTTTCTCCACTACCCAGAAGAGGATTGTGCCCTTTCAAGTGGGCTTGTGTACTTCTCCAGTGGGTAGGCTTGTGTACTTTCTAGGGTCCTGTGACATTCCCAGCAAACTCTCCTGTTAGAATGGGAGTTTCTCCTGCCACAGCATCCCCCACAGTCAGAGATTTTGGGACTTTAGTTTCCCATGCTGGAACCCTGAGTTGTGCAGTCTGTCTTGAGCTCCAGTTGTTCCTCCCGGCTTATCCTGGGATATCCTGGTCCAATAGCTGCCTCCTTGTCACACGGCTTCTCCATCCTGGCTTCCTGTCCCTGCACCTCCTACCAGTCTGGATGAATATTTCTTCTTTAACTCCTTGGTTATTGAACTTCCATATAGTTTGATTTTCTGGCAGTTCTTGTTTTTATTTTTAAATTGGTTGTTTCTTTCTTCTGGTTGTGCAAGGAAGCAAAGCATATCTACCTATGCCCCCATCTTGGCTGGAACTCTCAACCATACATCTTGAGAAAGATAATGTATTACTTAGGGCAGGGGTGTCAAACTCATTTTCACTGGGGGCCATCAGTCTCACAATGCCTTCAAAGGGTTGAAATAATTTTAGGGCTGTATAAATGTGACTACTCTTTAATTGTTAAGGAATCAAAATTATATTCGGCCCTTCAAAGGCAACTATGAGACTGAAGTGAAAATGTTTGACACTCTTGACTTAGGGGTTTTGATAACTCAGAAGAATGATATTTTCTGGACTAAGTTTATAAATGTGCATATAAAACATGACCTTTGACCAATTTAAACTGCTGTGATTTATTCTTGGCCCTAGTTATGTGTGTGAAAAAGACAAACAGAAGTCTAATTAAAGAGAGAATTGCCTTTGCAGCCAAGACAAATTCACAGAGTAACACTTCTTCCTTCTTCCTGTTTTATCAGTCCAGGGAAGCTGAGCCAACACTAGTCATGTTCTGTCATCCAGTACAGTGATTGCAATAAAGCTAGAAACCTCAGCATGATTAGATACTGGTTTTTTTTTTGTGTGTGGGAACGTTATTATCCACTGACCCTGCAAGGAATGGCATAGAATTAAGAGCAAGAATCCCGCCAGGCTGTGCTACAGTTTTTGAAAACAGTGTTAGCTCAGATAAAAAATACATGCCTCCGGGTGAAACAATGTGTGCTTTTACGCTTTTCTCTCCATATTCATCATTTCCCAAATTTAGGTCAAATTCCAGTGTAAGACATATCAAACAGGTTTCAAGATATTTTTTGCTGTTTTTTGAATTCCACAGACAATGTAAAATTAATAATTACATTTTACTTTGCCTTCTAAAGGAAAAGTATATATTTTCTTTTCACAAATTTATACAATCAAAGATGCATAAGGCAAAATAAGAACTAGTTTTGTCTCATTAAAATAGTTAGTTTATTAGCTTTCTTTTGGGAAAAATTATAGGCATATCTATCAGTGAATTTTCTCACTAAAACCACATCTGAGAAGCTAATATTTTCATGTTTAAAAAGCTATTTTAAACAGAAAATGCATTAAGCTATTTGGAGACATCTAATTTTCTGCAATAATATAGTCATAGTGGTTTTTTAGAGAGAATCTTTGGACTTTGATATGGGGTGGAATCACCAGTCAGACATGAACATCAGAGATATGAGTGGGTACTTTCCCGACTCCTCTTACTTATTATTAATTCAACTTGCATAATCTCCTGAATTTACCAAAATATGCAGTAAAGTCTATAAAATACTATTGTAGCAAATGAATCCAGTCACCCAGTTTATATCTGATGTGGACCCCAGCTTGTGTGATCCACCACATTGTGGTTGGAGGAGAGACATTCACACAGACTACCAAGTCCTGTGGAGGAAGAGGGCGGGCGGCTTTGCTCTCAAGAGGAGCCAAAAGCCATGGCCTCCACCATGACAGGCCTTTATTTCTTTTTTTTTAGCACATTGCATGATGGTCCTCATTTACTATGCACAGGTTGGCTTTAGGTGGTTACCTTTCACAGAAAACAAAGGAGCCAATGCTATTAACCACATCACAGAAGGATATTTGCAAATGAAAAGGGAAAAGTAGTTGAACCGGTTACACTTGTCCTTGGAAGGTTTAGCATGGATTTTAGAAAGTTATAATAAGCACTTGCTGTCTCAATTCAGGGTGAGGGAGTTTTAGTAAAAGCAAGTCTCAAAGCAGCCTAGGTACATAGCAGACCTAATTCCCCCCAGGGAGAACCTATCTGTGGGCGTGGGTCCTGTGCATCTTCCAGTGTGACCTGGTCCCATGCCATGCAGAATGGTCTCCTAAATATCACCCAATATAAATCTAAGTTTATGCAGAATAAACTTCTGCTCTTTAAAGGTATGACTTAAGGTATGCTGTTTCCAATCCTGGTTGTGTATCATTAAAAGATATTCCTAGGACCTACCCCAGATGTACCAAATCAGAATCTTGAAGGAGCCTCATGGTTAGTATTTTATAAGTCCTTCTAAATAATACCTCAATGGAGTTGTTAAACACTGATGTGATATAAAAAAATCTTCTTGCTTAAATATACTTTCAGAAAAAAACATACAATGACATGATTGAAATATTGACCAGTATTCAAAAGTAATAATATAATTAACCATTTTGAAACATTAACACCTCAGCTTGAATTAGCTTATTAAATCTTTTATGATCTGACAGCTCCTTTTCGGTGGCAAGGTAGATTACAGTAGTATAGGGTGTTGAGATACCAAATATGATTGTGAAGGCAGAAGAACATTAAACGCAATCTTTCATAGTCACAGTTGTGTATGAAATACCTCCTGCTAAAGAAAGGGGCCAAGACCCCCTGACATTTGGTTGTACCAGTACTGGGCTGACTTCACTATAAATAAACTATCAGATAAGAATGATGACTAGGAAACCTAGAGAAGAAGGTCAGCTTGCGAGAAAGATTTCCTAAGCCATGCATTAAATCAAAATTAATTATTTCAAGTGATTTTCTCTTTGTCTTGGCCATGCTGTAGTTAATCTTGGTAATCAGAAATCACAATACACTGATTGTATGATGGCTGGGATCAAATGCTACAGGATACATATTTGCATGCTTCTCAATTTATTTACAGAAAAGTGATACATGTATTCAGTAGCGATGAACAGGTAGTTAAAATATGTCTACTCTCCACCCTAATTCAAGGTCTTATAGAAATCTTGGTTAATTAGACCACAGCAAGTTTATATAGATTTATTTATTCTAATCAATATGCTTGTAAAAAGAGAAAAGTCACACTCCAAGTAACATATGGGTCCTGGGTTTTAGGCAACTGCAACAGTTTACAAATATTTTATTTAACATTCAGTGTACCTGCTTCGAGAAAATCCAACCATCTTTTGTTTGTTTTAATCTTGCTTCACAGTTGAGTATCTTTGTATTATTCTTTAAGGGTTCAGTTTGTTCTCACTGATCATCTGTATCATGCTCAACTATTTTTGTACCGAGAGAAATCTCAAAACAGGTGTTTAAAAATGTTGCTATTTTCCATTTGGCTCACAAGTGGAGAACAATACAAACAGCCATTTCCCTCAGCTTTGGCTCTGCACTACTGAGAAAGAGACATAACAGAAGCAATCACTCGGAGAGATAGTAACATTTATTCCCTCTCTTGGGAAAGCTACAGGGCACTTGAAAGATGATTGGATTGTGAGACTAACATTATGAAAAGGGAATAATCAGAATCCAGCTGTGATGAGACTAGGGGATAAAGAACAGGTGGAAGGTATATATATACACATATGTATGTGTATACATACACACATATACATTCACATACATGTAATATTAAGGTATATGTAATATTAAAATATGTATATTTAGATGACCTCATTTTCAGGGAGCAATCTTGTCTTTTTTTTCTTTTTTATATCAGTTAACAAAAAAGGGCTCAGACTCTTAGGGCATCCGTTACTCACTGTTCCTAATCTCTGTATGAGTCTCCAAATATCTGTAGGTATAACAGGTGACTTTTTTACTCCTTTTACATGTTTAGTCCTCATCCATTTTTAAAACTCTTCTTGCTAATTACACCTGTGTCTTCATGTTTCTACATCTCATTATTATTCTTCACGGTTATGTAGGTCTTCCTCTTTACTGACTTGACTGTGGTGCTTGACTCACCTGGTGATTCCCTTCTTTTGATGCACTTTCTTCACATTGTCTACAGAACAATAATATCGGTTTTCCTATGATATCACTGGTTAATCCTTATCAGTTTTTTTCCAGTGATCTCTTCTCTTCTTTATGGAATCTGATGGCACTCCATGGGACCACAGAGTCATCCTTGGTTTCTTTCTTAAATTCTGCATTTAATTAATCAAAAGATACTGTTGGTCCCACCTTCAAATATCTCCTGAATGTGCCCTTCAGTGCCGCTTCATTGTTATCACCCTCTTCTACCTGAATTGACTCAACAAGCACATAAATAGTCAATTGGCTTCGACTTTGTCTCCTGTAGCAGTTATGAATTGATTTAACAGACAAACAGGGAATTCCGTGCTTACAATACCTTATAGGAGAAAAGTCTACGTGAAGGCTTTAATTTTCAAGTTACTGTCATAGAAAGTCAGAATTGCTGGTGCCAAAGGTCAGAAAACTTGAGGAGACAACAGGTAACTTTAAAACTTCTTTGTAGCCATAAGATGGATAAATGAGCAGGGAATCTCAACAATGTTACCATTTGCCTCTGGGAAAACCATATGTCTGCTTACAACAGTGAACAGAGGAATTAAAAGAAAGCTCTACTTCTCTTTCACTTTATGATGATAAATTTTAAGGGCACTCTACTGGCGCGGTAATTTCTAGGTATTCTTCCTTATTTTCTCTATTGTCTTTTATTGTACAGTTACAATATTTAATGAGAGACAAGGAGTTTCTCATTAAATTATTTAAAATGTTTAAATTATATTTAAAAATAATATAACTTTTAAAATATTAGCAATTGTTTCTGCTGTAACATACAGAATATCTGGTATATGGAAAGAGCTGGATAATCATAAACTTTTACCTTGGCTAAAGTATAATTCCATCAGAATAGTGCAGTGAAACTGTTGAAACTAGTGGTTGTCTTTCATTTCCTCATCTAATCAGTGGTGGCACATATTTACTGTTTTGACATGGTAAGGTGACGTGGATTGTTAGAGCCACTTAAATTTAGAAAGAGCATATTTAGCTTAAGTATCCTTATAATTAAGTAGTGTTCATTTTTATAGCAACTGCAAATAATTGAATTGTCTGAAATGTCCTGATTCTTCCATTTTACTGGGTTTTAGAAAGAAAAAAAAATCATTAAAATAAATTAAATGCTCTATGAAGTTTATAAATAAGAAATGGATAACATATATTTTACTCATTCATATTTTAATTCCCAGAAATTAAAATTATTTTAGTTTGATATGCTTTCATATATACAATTGTCTGTCTTTAACAAAATTTAAATATAAAAATAATACATATTGTTTTCTTGAAAAATAAAAATCAAATTATATTAAATATGCTACTATAAAGATTGATTTTAAAATTTAACAACAAATCATAGATATATCTTTCATACATATGTAATAATCTAATCAACTTTTTAAACAGTTTTTATTTTTTTTTAAGATTTTATTTATTTATCTTCAGAGGGGAAGGGAAGGAGAGAGGGAGAGAAATATCAATGTATGGTTGCTTCCTGTGCATTCGCTACTGGGAACTGGCCTGCAACCCAGGCATGTGCCCTGACTGGGAATCGAACCGTGATCTCTTGGTTCACAGGCCCGCGTTTAATCCACTAAGCTACACCAGCCAGGGCTAATCAACTTTTTAAAACCTTCTAGTGTTTTCTATTATAAGTGCTTCCTATATTATTTAATTATTCCTCCATTACAGAACACTCAGGTTTTCCCAGATATTTCCACATTTGGAAAATTCTGTAACAAACATATATAAATAGATGAATAGATAGGCAGGCATTTAGAAACACAGATTAAGTAAGATAAATATTGATATAGATATTTTCTTCAGCTCCTTATCTGTAATAACATCTATATATTTGAACTTATGTGAAACATTTAATAGATTTTAATGTTCCTGTTTCTGCTGCAATCCTCTGAGTATGATTACTATTTTTCCTATTCTATCATACTATAATTAAATTATTTAGTATGAGAGCATCAACAGCACTTACACTCAAACTTTATTTAAACAAACAAAATACATTAATAAAATCATCTTCATATAAAAATTATGCAAATAAATTTAAGCTAGCATCTTCCTCCCCTGAGAATGCTGGGCATTCAAATGAAGTGAAATGCCTCGTTTCCATCACAGACATCAACACATGTAACCAAAATGTAAGTGGATATTCAGCTAGTGGAGTTCTTAAATAATGTACTTTTCAGAAAAACACAAATCAGCAAAGAAAGTTAAGTTGAAACTCATTTTAATCTTTAAGCCATTTCTTAAGGACATAGAAATCAGGGTGAAAACAATTTTAATCAATGAAAAGTATCTTTAAAAGTTTTTTCAAAATCTCACCCATTCTTAATTTTCTCTGTATGGTAAAATTTTCCCCTCAGGTTTCAATGACAATATGAAGCTATCTGCTATCGAATTTCAATGACTTTTTCTTTCATTCCACATCACTTTTCTTCAAGCACTCCTAAGTGATTTCTACCCTATTCTGAAGCAAATTCCTCTGTTTGTTTCTTTTTTCTTGTTGTTCTTATGCAGCTGCACAAAATACCTAAGAACAAGTAAAACAGAAAAATGGATGCTAAGAACACTCACAGGTAATAATTTTTGTCCTAATCATACTGATCATTAGAAGTTACACCCTTAGTAGTTTATTTCATTCTTGTATATTTCTCCCTGATGATCAGTTTTATTAAGAGGGTGATAAATTCAGAAGTGATTCAGTTACTCTCTTTTATTCCAACATTTTGTATGTAGACACTTTTTTACTTGCATAAAAGCATTGAATCTTCTTATAAATGAAAAACATGATATACATGTTTCTATAACCTAATATTAGCAATAAAATATAGACAAGATATCATGACAGTAATTGAAAATTAAAAATAAACTCTGAATAAATTTAAAACTGCTTGAATGTAAAAAGTAGAAAGATATAATGGCAGACTATCAGATATTTAGAAACAGGGAAATTAGCACAATTAATTAGCTTTTCTACTATCGTGAAATATAAAAATACTAAATAAATCTTATTTATTTATAAATACAGATATAGAATATTTCTCTATGTAGGTATTTTTATGAGGGTTTTTTTTCTTACTCTCTTCAACTTTTTCATCCCAGCAGTGAAATTGCTGGGTCATAAAGCAGTTCCATTTTTAATATTTTGAGGAAATTTTTCCACAGTAGCTGCCCCAGTCTGCATTCCCACCAACAGTGCACTAGGGTTCCCCTTTCTCCACATCCTCACCAACACTTGTTTGTTGACTTATTGATGGTAGCCATTCTGACAGGTGTGAGATGATATCTCATTGTGGTTTTAATTTGCATCTCTGATGATTAGGGACATTGAACATCTGTTCTTATGTCTATTGGTCATGTGTATGTCCTCTTTGGAGAAGTGTCTTCTCTACTCCTTTACCCATTTTTAACTATATTGTTTTATCGGTGTTGAGTTTCATAAGTTTTTTGTAAATTTCGGAAATGAACCTCTTATCAGATGTCTCATTGGTAAATATGTTCTCCCACTCAGTGAACTTTAATTTTGTTAATGGTCTCCTTTGTTGGTCAGAAAATTTTTAGTTTGATGTAGTCCCATTTGTTTATTTTTTCTTTTGTTGTACTTGTCTGAAGGAACATATCAGGAAAAAATTGCTATGAGAAATGTCTGAAATTTTGTGCCTATGTTTTCTTTATTTTTGTATTAAATTTGATTGGGGTGACGTTGGTTAATTGATAGATCTGGAGAACATTATGCTAAGTGAAATAAGCCAGTTAAAGAAAATGATCTCACTTATATGTGGAATCGAATGAACAAAAAACAAATAAATAGAGACTCATAGATAGAGAACAGACTGACAAATGTCAGAGGGCATGGGAGTTGTAGGGCTTGGTGAAAAGGTAAAGGAATAAAACAAAAATAAAAAATAAGAAACTCATAGACAAACAACAGCATGGTGATTACCCAAAGGGAAGGGGGAGGAAGGAAGTACAAGAAGATAGAGAAGGGATAAATGTTGATGAAGGGAGAAATGAGGTGGTAAACACAATGCAATATGCAGATGATGTATTATAGAATTGTACACCTGAAATCTATGTGATTTTATTAACAGAAGGTCTTTTAACAGGGTTAAATAGTTTTTCTCATATATAGACAAAAATGACTAATCAATCTGGAGTATCTATTCCAATAAAAAGACCAAATATTGACAATATTTGATACTAATTAATAATAGACCAACTAATTAACAGCTTGAAAATCTAACTACAAAAATAATCTTATACAACAATTTTTAAAGATTTTATTTATTTATTTTTAGAGAAACAGGAAGGGAAAGAGAGGAAGAGAAACATCAATGTGTGGTTGCCTCTCACATGCCCGCTACTGGGGACCTAGCCTGCAACCCAGGCATGTGCCCTGACTGGGAATCAAACCAGCCACCCTTTGGTTTGAAGGCAGACACTCAATCCACTGAGCCACAATTTAGCCTTTTAAAAATCATTACTTGGTATAAAAGTTCTACTTGATTATTATATTAACATATTCTGCATTTCTTATATATTACCTCTATTAAAAACATTAAACATTTAAAAATATATGAGTGGTAAGCTAATTATAATCTGAAATTAGGCTTCAAAATGTTTCAAATTCTTAGACAACTAGATGTAACAGAAATTATATCATTCTCTAAAATGTATGTTCAAAATAATTACATTATAGAATAAAAATGGATATTTTTCATGTCATTAATTTGTAAGAAATTTAATTAGTCAATTAATTAGCCAATTAATATTGATTTTGGAATTGTTTGATGAGACAAGCTTACAAAAGTATGAATATGGGATAAAATACAAACCATTAAATAAGTCAGGATTGATTAAGGTGATTCTTCCTTAGACACTCAGTAACTTTGTGCTTTTAAGCAATTTCTACTTTATTCTAAGTAAATATTATTGAAGGAGAATACAGTCCATAAGCCAAAGTCTTAAAAAATGTAGTTCTACAAATGATCATTGAGCATCTGTCTTTAAGGCTCTCTGTTAGGCACGTCACAGTGTTTTGAGAGAACACTTGGTAAAAGGAATCCTAAACTGAAAACTTTTTAAAATTATTACTATGAAGTCCAAAAATCCCATGTATCAGAACCTACTCACAAACCACACAAAAGCACACATAGAAATATTCCAACCTTTTCATAGGAATGACAGGAAAGCAAATGTGTGAATATAAATACTATGTTTGTGTGTTTGTGGTTTATTTTCTTAATTTCTGCTTCCCCCATTCCCCAATGTAAGGGAGGCCATAGTTTTCCTTGATCCCCTTAGGGTCCCTACTAGGCCTGAAAATTAAATGGACATAGTCTGATTGACAGAACAGCATACAAATTTATCTGATGTAAAATTTAAGTAACTTGGGAGTCTTCATAAAAATGAGGACCCAAAGAGACAGTTAAATCTGAGTATTTCTGGTGAAATTATAAATTGGTGCAGCCACTAATGAAAATAAAAAATGTTCTCCAAAAAAATGAAAAATAGAATTGCAATATGACCCAGCAATTGCACTTCTGACTATTTACCCCCCAAAATCCAAAACACTAATTTGAAAAGACATATGTACCTCTTTGACATTGTAGCATTATTTAAAATACCCAATATTCAGAAACAACCTATGTGCTTATCGAGTCAAAGGGATAAAGAGGGTGGTACATATAAAATAAAATATTAGTCAACCAGAAGGAAAGAATGAAATCTTGCCATTTGATACAGTATGGACAGTCCTAGAGGGAATTATGCTAAATGAAGTAAGTCAGACAGAGAAAGACAAATATATATGATTTCTTATTTGTACAATCTACAGGCCCTTTGGTCTGTAGGCTGGCACTCAATCCACTGAGCCACACCAGCCAGAGCTGTTCCTAATCTTTTGGTGTCCTTTTTTCTTCAGAGATGAGGAAGGCAGTTCTCACATGAGGATCTTACAACTTAATTCAGGAGAGAGCAGCAGAGGGGAAGGTTAGAGTGATCTTTATGCTTTTACCACTTTTTAAAACAAGAGCTTAAAATATTGAGTATGCCAAGGTGACATATTTTGGGGTAGTGTGTCCAAAATCCCATCACTAGATAATGATATGACTCCTGCAATGTAACCTAATTTATCCTATAACATTTTGTTGCTTTCCCTGAGAGATTCTACCATAAACCATTTATTCCATAATATAATTTATAAAAGCATTGAAGGTGATGTGTGGTTAATGTGGCCATTGTGGTTAAATGATATTAAGAAGCAGTGTGAATAAAATCAGACCACTAAACCCTCATTGTGGAGTATGGAAAGATGGTTCATCTTTGGATTTTATGCCACCTGTCAGCATTGACT
Source organism: Trachops cirrhosus (assembly GCA_028533065.1). NCBI lineage: Eukaryota > Metazoa > Chordata > Mammalia > Chiroptera > Phyllostomidae > Trachops > Trachops cirrhosus. The sequence goes on along the minus strand of CM052539.1, from coordinate 115,856,357 downwards.
TTATTCATTGTAGCTTGTGTTATCCACTAAAACATCATTAAAAGAAATTCTGTGAAAAAACACACTCATTTTGCCTCTGATTACAAAAACCAAAGACTGTGAAGCAATGCAGATTTTAAATATTTGTATCATAATTGGACACAAGCTGCTCTGAACATCTGCTTGTTATCAAGAACAAGAATGATGCATCTCTTGCTCTAGATTTGTTTAATGGACAAATTCAGAAATTATGTCCACAATATGCTAAGACTTTAAGTCAAGCCCTCCTTTTTATTTTCTTTATAGGAAGGAGGTGCAGAAACTAGGTAAATATGAAAAAGATGCTGCCTCAGGAGATATAGGCAGTTCCATTCTACAAGCTTAGCATTTATAAGGAAATTTTGATTTGGAATCTCAGTCTAAAGTATCGTATATTTAGTCACTAAAATTAAATTTTCCCAGGTACATTAGCACTCACTATCCTTATCCTTTGCATCTATTAAAGTTGCCATTAGTAATAACAAATTCTTGCCCATTTTTATCAATTTTTCAAATATCTAAAGTATTTATTTTACTTCAGCAATTAATCTTTGTTAAGATGCATATTAATCAAAACATTACTTTAAAACTCCCAATTGTATAACACAAACAGATTTACCCTACTATTTATGCTGTTTTGGAATATGTTATGCATAATCGTTTAAAATGTACATTTATTAATTCATTTATTCAGCAAATTCTTGATGAATATTTGTGTCTGTGACAGACATATTAGTCATGAAAAAGCCAGTGCTAAACAGAGACATGGGTCTGAATCTATAGGAAAAAGAGAGAAATTAATCAAATCATCATTAAGTGAGGTATAAATATAAACCATTATGTATTATGATGGAAAAACTTTCAGTTCTATAAGAAAAGATAAGAAAAACGCAAGCAAAATATAACCAAAGACATTGAAATTAAGAACAATCTGACAGTAACCAGAGGGGAGGTGGGTGTGGATAATGGGGGGAAAGGTTTTCAGGAACAACTATAAAGGACACATGGACAAAAACAAACCAAGGGGGAGGGTGGAAGTGAGGGAGGGAGGTGGGTTTGGCTGGGTTGGGGAAGTGGTGGGGGGGAATCTAGACAAATGTAATTGAACAACAATAAAATAATTTTAAAAAAGAAAAAATAACAAAGATTATTGACTTGGACTTGGATATCATAAAAGGTGTCTGTACATAATTAAAACTTAACCTGATGTCTGGGGGATCTCAGCAAAGGGAAAGTAAAATGGCAAAGGTAGCATAAGAGTTTTTCAGATGCAGAAAGACATGTACAATGGTTATATAGTAGATATAGCTGGACATACTATGGCAACATAAAACAGTCCCAGTGTGGCTGTAGTGTGCAGTATCAAGAGGGACAATCACATCAGGAGTTATGACATCAACATGAATGTTGGTTGGGAGGGAGACAGTTCAGTCTTCAAGAACTGCCAAACCTATTTCAATTAATAGATCCAAGCAGAAATCATTCTTGAACATAGCCCATAGTGACGACAGAAAGTTATCTCAGTGTTTGAGAATGAAACTATGGAAACAAGGCCGTAAGTTTAACTGTATCTTTCCTGTTTTACCCTTTTGAACAATTCAAATATCAATTGGATGTCTGTGCTTCATAAATCTATAGTGCTTACACATTTATAATTGCTCAATATAGTGATAAAACCAAGTAATGGACTTCAATTCTATGCCTCCCTTTAAAATCCCAAGTTATCCTTGACTGGTATGGCTCAGTGGATTGAGTGCTGGCCTATGAATCAAAGGGTCACTGGTTCAAAACCCAGTCAGGGTACATGCCTGGGTTGCCGGCCAGGTTCCCAGTAGGGCTCATGCAAAAGACAACCACATATCGAAGTTTCTCTCCCTCTCTTTCTCCTTCCCTTCCCCTTTCTCTAAAAATACATAAATAAAAATTAAAAAAATAAAAATAAAATAAAATCCAAAACTGTCTCATAGTTTTATGGAGCTTAGACGTTTAACTTTTATTTGTTTAGTTGTTTTATATCTAAGAGCACCCAGAGATTTAACCAAAATCCACTTCTCCAATAGTCACAGGGATAAGATATGCTCTTCCTCCTAAATGAAAATTTAATAACCACCATATGATATTAATGATAGATCATCATACTCAGGCACATTCAACAAAAGTATACAAAAATAGAACTTTTGTAAATTAAATGAACAGTGATGTATATTTCATAACCCACAAGTAAAAACAAGCGGTTTGAATTATTAGAACTCTTAAATCCATCTAGTCACAAGAAACATTTGCTATTATAAGGTAGATTCTTTTATGATTCATTTATGATAATTCTTTTCACTAGAGGGTTTATCATACCCTACACACACACACACACATATACTGGATTTAAGATTTTATCTAATAGAACTAACTATATTGAGTATATCCAGTTTGAAAAAAGCAGCTTTTAAAATTCTGATTAGGGGAGGAAGAGATTTAGAAGCATTGACTAATTTTACACTCAAATTTTAATATCTTTTTACTTAAAAAAAAGAATTGGCCATCTCTTCCATAAAAGAATTAAGTCACATTTGAACAATGTCCAGATAAAACCTCAGTTGTCACCAAATAACTCACTTGGTGCACTTCAGGCTGAAGTGAGCCACATAGCTTTGTCAGCGGAGAGGATGAAGATGTTACTTTGTGAATCTGTGTCTCCAGCATTCAGACATCTACTGGCTTGACTGTGGAACCCTCCAACTCCACTAGGGAAGGCAGAGATCAAAGATTATAATCCTTGGTCCAGGTAAATTGTACTGCATGGACTTCATTCTAGGCCCTAATTTTTCTTTCCTTTGAAGGTAGATGCTTAAAGTACTATCATCACTGTCACACATTTAAATAAATCTTGACAAAAAATGTTATTATTATAGTGATTTTTGATTCCTTCAATTAAAGAATACCTTTCAAAAATGACCAGGCTAGGTTTTAAGGAAACCTCAGACCTCAAAGTTTTTATACTTATTTTAATTATGAATAGTCACATTTTGGTGGGTAACTACCAATGTATTAGTAAATGTAGGTAGCCAATATTTAAATAATATTCTCAGAGATACATGATTTAACTGATCTAAACTAATTATGATTTTTTCAAATCAGCCATAGTGAGAAACTATTATTTTTAAAAAGTATGTTAAAATAACAGCCCTGGCTGGTGTAGCTTAGTGGATTAAGCGCGGGCCTGTGAACCAAGAGATCACGGTCCGATTCCCAGTCAGGGCACATGCCTGGGTTGCAGGCCAGTTCCCAGCAGGGAATGCACAGGAAGCAACCAACATTGATATTTCTCTCCCTCTCTCCTTCCCTTCCTCTCTGAAGATAAATAAAATAAAATCTATAAAAAAATTATAAAAAAAGTATGTTAAAATATTAATGGAAACATAGTGATCACACATAAATATTCCTGCATGAAGAGTTGAAACTTAAGCTAGAAGATAATAGAGATAATCTAAAACCACAGAACTAGTTGACATATAATTGTAGCTATAGGTCAGTTTACCAAATTAAACACTATTTCCAAGGCTTAAGAACATTTTTTGAAGGAAACATCATGCAATTAGGTTTTAAAACAGAAAACAATTTATACTTTTCTATAAAATTATTTTTATTTATAAATTTGGAAAATTAGGAAAGAGCAGTAGATAATTAGACTTAAGTTTAAAAAATATTTACAGGAAATTTTCAGGAAAGCAGCTTTATCTTAAAGGTAAAAGAATTTTAAAGAAGCAACAGGCAAAAAAATGATAAAATTTTCATTTAGAAATATAACTTTAAAGACAATATAAAAATGAGTTAGAAGGAAAAAGTACTGAATGTAGGCATAGCCATTAACATTTAGCACTCTACAAAAGAATACTTTCTGTTGTTTTACTAAGAATAATTATTTGCAACATTTACTAAAATCTTTCTGGCAAAATTCTAAATGCTTTACCTGCTTAATAGTATTCCATCACACATAAATGCTCAAGATATTACTGTGTCTAATTTGTTGATACATAAAATGAATGTTAGGGAATACCAAGGTTATTTCCATTAGTCAAGATTACATACAATCATGTGTGGTTCTGGAGTTTGAAACCAAGACACCAGATTCTCAGGTGTACTGTCACAATTGCTGCTGTCTACCATAAGCAAGTAAGGTTTCCTGACACCTGTCCTGTCTTCTCATAGATACAAGAGGAGGAGGAATGCATTTTATCCAACTATATAACAACACATTTATTTAAAATTATTAACATTCTCAATGTATACATTATATTAAAATAGTAGACACTATGGCATGAGCTTATGAGCATATTAACTGAATGTATTAATATTTATAGACAACTATCAATTACAAAGAAACTCTAATTTTAGGTATAACTAGGTGTATGACAGCATATTCTTTAAAAAATCATATGGGGTTGTACTGTCATATATTATGATTGTCATTTTTAATAACACTATACATTTTTCAGGAGATTAAAAATATTATAATGAGAAAACAAAGACTAAACAAAACTAGAAACAACTTGTACTGCTGGAGAACCCTGACTAAACACAATTACCAAATATTAAAACATATTGTATAACTTTCATCATATTTAAGAAATTAATGAACATGAAAGTATTCATACCACCAAAATAAGAAACCAGATTATGTTTAAAAAAATGATAAATCAATGGGGAGTCATGGACAGTGGAGAAATCTAAAAGACCGGATGGCATGTAGATGAGCTTCTACAACTCTTAGAGGCACACATACACACACAAGTGTGCTTGCATTTGTGTGCATAACTATAAGCCTCTTCCACTACTGAATGCATAACAATGTCTGAAATATAATTTTAAAATTCTGAAGCATGCAAAGAATCAGGAAGATGTGACCTATAGTTTAAATAAAATTTGAATACAGCTACATTTATTACCTTAATTTTGTCAAATTTCTATCATCTGGCTTCCATAAGACATTCATTCCTCTTATCGGTGATGACAGTTGTATTATGGGGATTGGCATTGGCTTGGAACCAGTGTCCAGCTGTCCAGTAACATTTACATTTGTAGATGGATTCTCTTCAACTTAGAAAATGCTGGGAAGAAAAACTAAAGACCATACTTACAGTCATTTAAAAAGAGTCCTTTCTCAAGATATCCAGATCTCCCTTCACTCCCAGGGCCAAGGATTCAGATCTAAGAATTAAAGTCCATGATTACCCATGGTAATGACTCAACTCACATCTCTGTTAATAAGTAAGTTTTACTTTATTTATTTATTTATTTTTGATTTGGCAACTAAATATCTCTTTAATAGGCTTATTACCTACTTCAGACCTATTGAAAACATAATCAATTAGGTAGGAGCAAAGATTACCTCATGTAAAATTATTATATGCACTACTGTCTCCCTGATACTTGTTATGATGATCAGACTTAGTAGTAGCTGGTGCTTAAGTACTAATCCTTGTCCTCTTTTATTCTGTGATTATAGAATCCCCTTTATAATCAAATATCCCATTTTAATAGTTATATTTATACATTTGTTTCTATCTCATGGAAGACAGCTACAGCAACATAGCCCTGCTAATGGGAGTGTTTTCTGGAGCTTCTTGGAGAGATATTTATCAAAGAGATTAGCACATGACAAATATCTTCAACAATGGTCTCAGCCTACTTTTGGATTATTTTCTTTTCATTCATTGAATTTCTGGACTCTCCATTTCACTTAATGTAGTACATCCCTGGGTCTGCAGTTTGTGCAAAATAGCTGAGCTCTTTGTTAGAATCACTTCACTCATGTACTTGGCTTAATTTAAAGTTATATTTCTTTCTGCTTACTTCACCAACTTTAAAATATTTTGTTGTACATAGTTATCAGATTTATCTCTACAGTCATCCTTTGCTATATTTTGGTTCACTCATTGCGGCTTCACTGTATCGCGGGTTTACCCATAAACTGGTGAGTACCCATATATAATTTTATATGTTGTTAAAATTATATAGGTTTAAGAGGGTAGAAAGTGTTTAAGAGCATGTGAAGTGTTTATAAGAGTGTGGGGAAGGTTAATAAGAGAGTGGGAAAGGTTTATAGAAGTGTGGGAAGGGTTTATAATGCCTTAAGATATATATAAATAATAAAATAAATATAATGCCGCTGCTTCGCAGATTTTCACCTATCTTGGGGGTCTCTGGAATGTAACTCCTGCCATAGGTGAGGGATCACTGTATATAAAATTAGCAACATTTTATAATTACTTTGTTGTATGAGCCTTTACCCCCTGGGTAATATTTTCTACTTGCACTCTCAGAGCACTTGTGAATCTGAATCTAGCTAGTCATTTGTCTAAAGAAAATAAGAAATGGCAGAGATTAACTATCAAAAAAATTAGGATAAACTTGCTAAAGCAAAACATACAAACATTTAAAACAACAAAATAACAATAAAAACTGCACTGAGTAAGCTCTCTAGCATAGCAGAATAAATTATCAGGTAGGAAATGGAAATTTTGGCTAATCAGTACATAATTATTAGAAGGACTAGAGAAAGAGTGGATTGTGGTTGCAAACTCTAGGAATATCTTCCAGAACTGAACAAGCAGGGAAGCTATTCTCACCACCAGAATTTGAAGTCAAGAATAAACTCTACACCCATAACTGCAATCCAGTGTTTAGAAATCAAAAGCCATTGCTACTACTGTACCTACCTTTTAATATACAGAAAGCTGGAGGATACACGCTGGGATGCAGTTGCAGAGAATCTTCATGTGACCAAAATTTTTCTTATAAGAAGGAAAAACAGAAGAACCCCAAAAAGCAAATAGATGGCTTCTTCTTTTCATTAACCCCCACTTTTTGAATTCCATGCAAATATATTTCATAGATTAAAAACTAATTTCCTCTTTAACATAAAAGGGCATGGTGGCTGAGTTACCCAGTCCAGAATATACAACACACTATACATGATAAATCAAGCATCCAATCAAAGTGTTTTCCTGTGTTATAGGATAATAATTGGAAAATATACCTATATACACAGGTATTTTATGTATATATATAGACTTTTGCAATATAAGAATATAATATAAGAATATAAAATGTAGATTCATATAAATACAGAGGTTGGAAAAAGTAGGTTACAGATGTAGTATAAGTCAATAATACAATAATTAATAATAGTAATATGAGTAAACTCCATTTTGCATATACTCAACTACAAACTTACTTTTGCCAATGCTTGTATTTCACATAAATAGGAATAGTTTGGACATGAATGTTAGGATATTGTCATGATGTCTCTTTGAAATGTATCAATAATTTTATCCCTATGTCACTAATGAGAAGATAGCTGGGCGAGTATTATGATTTTACCTGCCAACATGTTGTGTAACTTGTAATTAAGCTTTAATATAGTTCTTAGGGGGGTATTTATATTCCACTCTACTAGAGAAAGGGAACTGGAAATACAGTTTTTTTTTAAGATTTTATTTATTTATCTTTAGAGGGAAAGGGAAGGAGAGAGGGAGAGAAATATCAATGTATGGTTGCTTCCTGTGCATTCCCGACTGGGAACTGGCCTGCAACCCAGGCATGTGCCCTGACTGGGAATCGAACTGTGATCTCTTGGTTCACGGGCCCATGCTTAATCCACTAAGCTACACCAGCCAGGGCCAGTTTTTAAACCAAAAGAATTACATACCTGGCATTTATGATATTTAATATCATTCCATTTGTTAGCCATAATATTTATTTATTTTTATTTATTTATCTAAGCATCATAACTTCTTGGTGACTTCTCCATTTCAATGAAAGAGGAGCTGGCCTTTAATACTTAGTGATGGAAATTGTTTCATATATAGTGGAATTTGAGTAGGTATAATTGACTTCTAGAAAAAAAAAATGTTCTTTCTCTACTATCTTAAACTTTTGGAGGTTCTATTTATTAGCGTTGCTTCCTAAGACTCTTCACCGGGTTGATATAGCTGGAGGGATCATTTTACTGATTTTTTCCCCCACAAATCCTGTTGCCATTTAAGAGTTTTCAGGATCTCAAAGAACTGAGATGAATTATAAGTAAAATTTGGGAAAATGAAGGATCAGGATTCCAGGCTTTTGTCAGTATGAGGAAGTGCTTCATAGGAATCAATCCAAGTGATAGCAGAGTGTGTTGGCCAAACCATGCTCCTCTAACAGTCATGCTGAAATCCTAACCTCCAATACCTCAAATGGTGATTGCGTTTGAAGATAGGGTTTTTAAAGAGATAGTTAAGGTAAAATAAGGTCTTACAGTGGGCCCAAATCCATTGTGACTCCTGTCATTGTCACAAGAGGAAATTGTGACACAGACGTACAGAGGGAGCAGTATGTGAAAACCTAGGGGAGATGCTCATCTATAAGTCAAGGAGAGAGGCCTCAGAATCAGCCTGCAGTCATCTTGATCTTAGTCTTCTAGTCTACAAATTGTAAGAAAATATACTTGTTATTTAAACTACCCAGTAAATTAATTCATAGAGCTTTGAGACATGTATTTAATGATAGGAGTGACTGTTGAATGTTGAGCAAATTTTTCCTTAAATCATTAGCTAATTGAAGCTGAAAAAATAAAATATTTCTCATTAAGCAAAATTAAAGCTGTGTACTTACTCTAGGACTATTTGCTCAGGATCTATATTTAATATACAACAATATAGCTTATATTTCCTAAGAGTTACATGTGGTATTTTATACCACATCTAAGATAATTTCAATACTATTGTGATTGTTGTTCCTCTTAAGAAGACCTAAGGCCTAGACTTAGCAAATGACCAACACACACATGTGCACACACACAGTGATATACAAGTAGGGGTAGATTTACCTGGAAGTTAAAAATAATTAAACCTCAGGGCTCATGACCTCATGCTCATGACCTGTTCAGGGTTCTGTACCTAACTTTATATTTGTAATTTTATGCTACTTTCTGGAATTAGAACTAGTCCTGATTCTCAAAGTAGAATGTCCTTCTGTGTGTCTGTGTGTGTGGAAGGGGGTATTTTTATTTAAATTAGAACTATAAAAATGACTTGTGTTTACCTACAGCCAGTCAGAGTGTCTGCATACAATCACATAGAGTTCATATTTCCAGCAGCATATAACACTATTCTGCAGATATTTAGTGAAAGAGAGAAAAACAAGATAGCATAATCAACAAAAAAACAAATATTGTATCAGAAATAAAGGTGTTTAGATTTTTAAATTAAAAGAAGAGTTACGACAATGCAATAGCATAAAGTATAAGTTTGAGTGTACTGTTTGGACAAGATTGTCTAATTATGAAGGAACATTATATAGCCTCATTCATGACACTGAGGTTTTAAATTGTTTACTTCCATGAAATAGAAAAAGCAATGTATTGCATCTGTTTTATTCATTTACTAATGTATCATATTTAAATATTAGTCAGATTTCATTAAAAGATATGTTAAATCAATTTTATGTGTCTTTCCAATATGATAGAATGTTTCTTCAGGCAAGAGTTAAAGATATCTGTTAGCTTCACCGATGCCTGCTTCTGTGTGAGCTCTGTTTGATTTTGTCATCACTTGAAACAGCATCAAAGAAACATAGATCTAAATTCAGGAGATCATTAATGGAAATCTAAACCTGGCTTACCATGTGAGAGTAATAAAACTTGTGTGCCAATTATAGCTATATCTCTTATGATTCACCTATGAGCAGACAACCACATAGTTCAGTCTTGATAGAGTTCATATTTTCCATAGCATAATAAAAGAGCAGACATGGAAAAAACTATCAGCTGCCAAGTGACTAAAAAGATGACATGAAAAGCTTTATATTATTAAACTATCTAACATAGTTCAGTCTCTCTTAATAAACAAATAAATAGACAAGTAAATATTTCCTAAAGTTTGATTTCTAGGATCTTATAAAGTATGGCATATTTGGAGAGTTCAAAACAATGCAACCTTTATTTATGAGCATCTGGAAACAAGAAACAGGATGGAGAATATTAGTTTATCCACAGTGCTATTGGAGTGTATTGCTTTTTTCTTCTTCCTATTGTTCTTGATACAAAGGGATAATGAGAAGGAAAGAGATGGTCATTAGCCCATTTCCATGGTCCAGAAATCATGGCATAAAAGGGTGGGCTCATATATGTTATTGTATCTTCTATGCATGTACTTAGCCTTCAAAAAGTGATAAATTGGGTAATCTCTAATAAATGTGATTAATTATACTTGTTTTCAGCCAGGATTTTCCCACCTGAAAAGAATTTCATGGAAAAATTGGGAGGTTGCAGGCAATGTGGTTATCCAACTGATTCTCATTCCAACTTACAGGTTTGAATTTAGCCTTTGCAATGTGGAAGTGATGTAGACACACACATGAATACACAAATATTACTATTGTCTTTTCTTCTAGTTCTTCTGCCTTTCCATAATTAGAATTTTTTCTATGATATCTAATGGGGGACATTTTGGAGAATCTAAATATTTTCTCCAGACTTCAAAGGTTTAGAAGGTAGAATAAAGGGCGTGGTCTTTCAGAAAGAATGAGACTAGTAGACTGTTATATCTGCCTGTATTCAACACTAAAGATAGAGTTGACTATTATATAATCCGGGAACAGGGATTACCAAAAGAATCAGAATGTGAAGTATATCCAAAATGTTAGACTATACAATAGCGAAGGACATGGGAGAGCATTTGAGGATGATGCTGTATGAGCATACAAATGTCTAAACTCTGGGCTGAAAGTACAGGAGGAAAAAATGTCAAGAAAAAATAGAGTCAATTAAATGAACAGATAGGGATGCCTAGAAGTAAACTTTACCTTGTACTGAAGCTGTATTACCAAGAAGATCATATTCTTACCAAATATAAATGTGTAGATTACAAATTCATTCACTTTGATAAATGAAAACACCTACCTTTTTAATTTTAAACTTTTTTATGTGTATTAAGAGGAACAAAATACTCTTGACTGATTTAAGCAGTTCCAAGTACCATATTTTGCCACGTATAAAGTGCACCCATGTTTTTGGCCCAAAGTTACAGGAAAAAAACCCTTTAATTTTCAATGTTTAATTCAGTTTATGTATGTATGTATGCATGTATGTACGTCTTTATGTATGTATGTATTTATTTATTTTTAGACACTTGTTTAAATTTATTTTTAATATTTCATTCATCTATTCATTTATTTATTGTATTCATTTTTATTGTTTTTCCAGTACAGTTGTCTCCATTTCCCCCCTTCCACTCCTCCCCACCCTACCCATCCACACCTCCCACCCTCAATACTACCCCCTTTGGTTTTGTCCATGTGTCCTTTATACATATTCCTGAAAACCCTTCCACTACTTCCCCCCATTTTCCCCTTCCCTCCTTCCCTCCTCAGACCATCAGTCTGTTCTTTATTTCAATGTCTCTGGTTATATTTTGCTTGCTTGTTTGTTTTGTTGACCAGGTTCTGCTTATAGGTGAGGTCATGTGGTATTTGTCTTTCACTGCCTGGCTTATTTCACTTAGCATAATGCTTTCCAGCTCCATCCATGCTGTTGCGAAAGGTAAGAGTTCTTTCTTTCTGCTACATAGCATTCCATTATGTAAATGTACCATAGTTTTTTGATCCATTCATTTACAGATGAACATTTAGATTTAATATAATACAAATGTTTTTGTACTATAAAGAAATTTTAGCATTAATTTTTGAATATTATGATGCAAGACATTTTTTGTAACACATAATTGCAAAACACAAGAACAGATAACAAGGTATTTTAGTTACTACCTATGTATAACACACATCTTTATTTTTTCCCTCAAAAATTTGGGTTAAACAATGCACATTACACATGACAAAATACAGATAAGTTGCCACAGTATGTAGAAAAATTTTTAAATTTTTATAAATTACTAAAGTTAGATCTCTGAAAAAACTAACCTAAAAGAAACTGTGTATTCAAAAAAGTCAGCATAGTTTGAAAAACATATTTTAAAAGATACATTTTCACTATACAAATAATATATCATTACAGAGTAGTTGAAATTTAATAACAATTTGAATAAGATTTTTAAAGAATGTTGATCCATGTTTTATTCAAGAAAAATTAATTTAGGCAATGTGAATTAATACCATATCTACATACAATACTTTAAGGGATTTGAGAATTGATATGTCCATATAATGCATATACCAAATGAAGCTAATGTATCAGCTAATTTATTTGTCCAAGCTAAATATTTGAATGTTATTATTAATAAAGTACTGTTTTTCCTCATTTTCTTATTGAGCTAAAGGGACTGTCACAAATAAATCAAAGTAAATATATAATAATTCCATTTTATATTCTTGCATGCTTTTACTCTTTATGATTCTTTCACATTTACTATTCCATTTCACCTTACTAGAAAATCTAATCTTTGATTTGATTTTACTCTGCAAATCCTGTCCTAGAGATAGAGCAGGTAATAGTTATCTCAGCTTAACAGATTAAGCTGACAAAACTGATTATGAAAAAGAATTTACATCTTTTATATGGATAATCTCCTTCACAGGGAACAATTCTTAAAACATTTTGGGACAACATGAGGTTGGCTAGTGCCTGCAAACTTGTGAAGCAAACAACCAAAAAACAAACAGAAAAAGGTACATCGTTTCCTAACACCTGGAACCCTGAAACTTGTGCATTTGAATTTACTTGATAAAGGGGCTTTGTAGATGGAAGTAAGTTCAAGATTTTAAGATGAACTCATACTAGATTTAGGATAGAGCCTCACTCCAATGATAGTTGTCCTTATAAAACCTAATAGAGAAAATAGAGGATGGTTAGAAGACAAAGACACAAAGAGGTAAAGCATGTGAAAATGGGGCACAGATTGGAATGGTGCAGCACCAACCGCAAAACGTCAGGAACCACCAGAAGCTGCAATATGCAAGGAAGGATTTTGTTCTACAGCCTATAAGGGGGTGAGACCCTGATGACCTCTTGATTTCAGACTTCTGACCACCAAATCTTGTAGAAAATCGGTGTCAGTTTTTTAAAGTCACCTAGTCTGTGGTAATTTGTTGCAGCAGCCTTTGGAAAAGACTACAGAATATTAGTTAAAATGGAAATGTATAAGTCAGTCAGCATTTATCACTCTGTGTTTCCAAAAATATTTCCCCAATTATTGTATATTTGTACAAATAATAAGTTTTATTTGTCTAAGCTAAAATCTAGAGAATCTGAAATTTTGGATAAAATATTCAACCATATAATAGAAAATGCACTTACTTTTCTAATACAAGTAATGTATCATGTATATCCTATATCCTGAAATACAAAGCTTAAAAAATTAAATGCTCACGGGGCATAAATGATTGTATTTTGCATGGAAATGGATATTTTAAGCCTAATTGCAAATGAGCATTAGGTAATTTCAACCCATGTGTGTAATTAATTGCTTTTGTGGTTCTGAGAAGGCAAATTAGACTTAAAGTTGGTCAACTTTAAGCCATTCCTCCCAAAGAACTTTTGCTCTACTTAAAATAGATAGGCTCTATGAATAAAATTTGTCACACCACACAAGCAATACAGTTTCTCATTAATTGTCTTCCAATGGTCAAATTTGATAAAAGCAATTATAGCCTGAGTAATGGTAATCATTTCTTATCTAATAAAGCATAGTAAGTGAACATTACAACACAACAACAATTTATAGCTTTGGGCATAATCTGTGAGGTCAGATCCAGAGGACATTTCTAACTCAGGATGATTGACCTAAGAATACCATTTACACAGCTCAGGCAGTGAACTTGACTGTTCTAAAAATGGAATCTTTCTCATATTCAGCACAGTGTTTCTCAGCATTATATTGGGCAGTTCTTCAGTAACACATACATACTACATTATATTTCCTATAGATTACGGCACCTTGTTCATGCTTTACAAAGTGATTGTTTAAACTTAATAGACCCTTCCACAGGCTTCACCGGAGGGTAGGGGTATACCTGTTCAGGTGTCTCCTGAATCAACTTTATCTGCCTGTGAATTGTTAAGAACTGTCTCCTAGGGGCATATAGGAGTTGTACATATAACACTGCTTTTACTTTACAAAAATAATGTAGACGTGTGTATGCTATACCATTGTAGAATTAAAATATTATGGGGTCTGTTTACTTATATCTACTATTTGTGAATTACATGCTTCTAGAGAAGTTGTAAGGTTTTTAAACATAATTTTAAATTGTGATTTTGCATAATTGTCTGTGCTGAGTCTGATTTTTAAGGTTATTTTTTTCCATATTGTACTTCTGCATCTTAGAGTATTTGTTTGCATATTGTCTACTTTCATCCTTACAACCACTCTGCAGAGGAATATTTTAGAATAACTATTATTATAATCTACATTTTTAAAGTTTGCCAATGAAGACTATGAGAAGTTTATGAATTTCTGAATTATATAATGAGACCAAAGCAATAGCTTATTCTCTCTGATGCTTGGCTTTAAATCTAAATTTTCTCCCTAGAACATTCTGATGAGATTACAGAGTATCTTTAGAGTTTAAACCAAAACCGTATAATTGCTGGGATTATCTGGAACAAAATTTTATTGCTTTCCTGGACCTATAATCCTGCTATAATATAAACTTAAATTTTTACATACCATGATTTTAGATACTAATATTTAGATAGTAGTATATGATTTAGGAGATATGAGCATTCCTAGCAAATCAGAATATAGAACCATAAAAAAAAGAAACCAAATTTCAAACATACACTATGTTTATCAAGATAAGTTAGATTTTATGGTGGTTAGATAAAAATAGCCCCCAAATGTGGTGTCTTAAAACAACAAAGGTTATTTCTCATTCACTAAATAATATCCAATGCAAATAGATCATGTATAAGGCAGGAGAAGTTAGTGGGAATTATTTCTGTGGTCACATAGGTATCCAGGCTGATGGAGGCTTCATCTCAACACATGCTTCCATGGTTGTTATGGCATAGAAAGAGTACAGCTAGAATATCTCTCTTCTGCAATTGAATAATTCAGCATGAAAGTGATTTGCATCATTCCCACCTATAATATGTTCACCAGAACTAATTATACCTCACTTCAAAAGGATGGGGAAATAAAATACTCAGATGTGTCTGGAAGGGAAGGGAATCCACATATCAATGAGCAGTTGCAATGTATGCCACAGACATCAGGGTAGACTTTTAGAAAATTCTAGAAGGATCATCTTTTAAAATGTAACACAGATGGTTCTAAGTAAGATAATAGATGCAGGGTCTCAGAAGTGAAGGAGGACTTGCCGTTTATTGGGGCTAGTCTCCAATCAATGGAGAAATTTCATCTTAAATACTCCATGTGGATTTTTCTTGAATATTTCCAGTGGTAAGTTGCCCACTGGAAATTAATAACAACTACCAGGTTTAGATAGTTGTTATTCTACTGATGCCTCTATTGTTGAAGCTTATTGATGTTTTCCTAGGCTTATATCTATGGAACTGAAACTCTCACTTATTAAACTACCTCTGCCTTCCAATCACTATGCAATATTGCAAGTGGATTTGAAAAAAAAAATCAAACACTAGCTGAGGTGGTATTTAAGAAACTACAGACTATAGAACTAATCATTGACCACTAGATGAAACATCTCCTGTAAAGTTACAACTCTCTTTCAGGTCATACTAACTTGTTTCTGCACCTTGTCAGATGCTCTTACCCCATTGCATTGTTTCTAACTCCATAGGGGATCTCTTAGTTTGGAAACGTAATTTATCTTACATCTTTATATTCTTTAAAAATTAAATTCTGAAGCCACAATCAGGTATAACATCATGACAAGTAAGATGGCTAATCAAAAAAGTAAAAAATAATGCGTGAGCCAGGGTGAAATAGGAACCATTGTGTATTGCTAATGAGAATGAAAAAGGGTGCAGCCTCTGTTGAAAAGAGTATGGTGGTTCCTCAAAAACTAAAACATAGAATTACCATATGATTCAGTAATTCTACTTCTGGGTCTATACCTAAAACTATTGAAAGTGAGGACTTGAATAGATATTTGTACATCTGTTCATAGTAGCATTATGACAATAGCCAAAAGGTGCAAACAATTCAAAGGTCTATCCAAAGATGGATAAACAAAATGTGACATATATGAGCACATACAATGTAATACTATTCAGCCATCAAAAAAGAGAAAATCTTAAACACGCTATAACATGGATAAGTCTGAAAACATTATGCTAAGTGACATAAGCGAAACACAAAAAGATATTTAATATGAATCCCCTTATATGAAGTATCAATAATCATCAAATTTATAAAAACCGGAAGTGAAATGTTACCAAGAACTGGATTGAGTGGAGAATGGGGAGTGGTTATTTGATGGGCATAGAGTTTGTAGTTGGAAAGATAAAGTCCTGGAGATGGGTGGTGGGAATGGTTGCATAACAACGTGAATGTACACAATGTCCCTAAACTCTTAAAATAATAAAAATGGAAAATGTTATGTTATGTTTATTTTACCAAAAAGAAAAAAAGAAAAAAATCAAGTTTGTTTCATACTGAAAAATTTGTTAAGGCCTTAAAATAAGAAATTTCCCCAGACTTAATAAAAAATGTCTATTGACATGAGGAAAATAAACATGTAATTAGAGGTCAAAATAAATGTCAGGGTAAAAAAAGAGATCTGATCAAATAAATGATGTCTAATTCCAAGGATACTTGATTATGATTTAAACTGTGAAATGGATCACCAAAAGCTGTATCTGCTCAAATCTGCATGCTTTCTAAATGACTAACACATGCAAAAAGTGATAGCAAGGATGACTTTTACTTATTACATTTTTTACTTAAGTAGAGTTGATCAGTGTTAGAATACCTTGTAAATGAGACCTCACTTGAATTTAATTCTAACTGAAGATATTGTCCGGAATGCTAATATTTCATCAAATAACTCAGTTCCAGTCATCAATACATTCATCATTTCCTCTCTTGACTAAAATGAACTGCTGTTTTCTATCTTCTTTCCTTGAACAATACCTTTCATTGGTGTTTTATTGCTTGAAGAGGTAGGAATCCAATAAATGAGGGAAGTTGTGATCATCTCCATACACAGGACTAATCTCTCTTTTGTCCCAAATATGCTCTTATCCCTGGCTTTCACTTTCAAAGTCCAGTTTGGCTGATACTATTTGATCCATACTTGATACATTTGATTATTGTCAGAAGGAGTCTCTCTATTCCAAAATCACGTGTGCAAGAAAGAGCCACGGTTTGAAGTGCTGTTGCAATAAAAGGAAAGCCTAAGTCCTCCAAAAGAAGATGTAAGCACCAAATAGAAGTCTGAGGAGGAATGAACAAGGAGAATTCAGCAGACACAAAGCTAACCTAAAATGAAAGGGTAAGCAGTCAAGGGCAGCTGGCCTTTTGCATTCCTGTTAAAGGAGTAAGTTTAGGAAAGAAAGATTGCAGATTCTGCAGGGTATTACTAGATAGGAGATGTTTGGAATTAAGGGTTGTTTCATAGGTGGGATCTCATTTTTTTTCCTTTATTAGTTCTTTTTCTTTCCCTTTCAATATTTTTATCTCTTTACTTTATTTCCATCCTATTATTCATCTTTCCTTCTTTTCTTCATTCTTTTTTATCATCTTTCTCTTCCTTAGTTCTGTTTAAAAAAATATCCCTTTCAATGTACTTGCTTTCACTCATCATCATCATTTTGCATTATTTTTCCCTTGTCCTAATTTTTTTAATTCTATCTCTACTTTTCACCAGGCTAGCTCCATGGCCCACAAATTATGTTGTGTTTATTTTCTTTGTTTATTACCCCATTTAGTACCTGATGTTCTATAGTAGCTCTTCATAAACATTGCCATTTCAATACTACTGATAACATTGCACTTAATCTTAATTCCTATATTAATCTGCTTTCATAAGTGTGTTTTCCAGTCTCACATAAGGAATAAATGGTAAATAAACCTGATGGTTCCTTTTGTTTATATGCAATTTCACAACGGGGCTTCTGTGAAAATTCAACTTAAATGAATTTGTTCTGTATTAGTTTTTTTCACTGCTGCTGTAACGAATTATCATAAAGTTAATGACTTAATATCAGTTTATCACCTTACAGTTCTTTAAATCACATGTCTGGCATTGCTCTTAGCAGGTTAAACTCTAAGAGTCAGTAAGCTGCATTCCTTTTGGAGGCTCCAGGGGAGAATCCATTTCCTTGCTCATTCAGGTTGTTGACAGAATTGTTTTTTGCAGTTCTGGATCTGAGGTTTCCATTTTCTTGCTTACTCCTAGCTTTCAGTGGTTCGAATCTGTTACAGAACAAAGGGGTCAAGTGTGGGTACACCAATATACTATTACTGAAAGGAACCCCCAGGGTCATTATGTCCGCCACCTTATAGGAAAGATGTCTCTCAATGCCAGAAATTTGTGAAAAGGAAAGGAAGTGTTTATTTAAGGCTGTACAGACTTAAAGTAGTGACTTACTGTCTTCATTAAAATATCAAAGTCCTTTAAGATACCCACAGCTGCTCACAGTGCTTCCTTATCCCCCTGTCCTAATTTGGTGTACTGTAACTCCATAAAAGAGACAAATGTCCGTGTTTCAGGCCGCTGGCACCATCAGCTGTGTCGCCATCCAGGCAGGATCTCTAATTATTCCAAAGCCATGTGGCACCTTATCATGGCCTAGTGGCAAGAGTACTTCCACCCTTCTTCCAGGCAGTCTTTCCTGCTTCCCAGGCCACGTGGCCAAAGGGAGCACTCCAAAGCTGCGTGATCCTCTTCTACCAGAGCTCCAGGGCTCCCCACCCTGGCCAAAACCGCATGGTTCTTCTCTCCACCAAAGCTGCGGGAGTCTGCACTCTGGCAAACCACGTGGTTCTCTCTCCTCAATGTTGGAAGGAGAGGGGGTTGCCACTCTGCCAAAGCTGAGTGACAGTTTTCTGCTAAAGCCGCATGGTGGTTCCCCCTACTAAAGCTGCTTGGGTGTCCACTATGGCAAAGCCTCATGGTACTCCCTCTTTAATGGCTGCCATGTCTGGGTTTAAATCTCTGTGCCAGTCTTCCTCTGTACCCCCATTTCTGACTCCTCCTATACTCAGTTACACCTGCCAGCATTCCTGTATTATTCCAAGTTAAATGTGCTACCATCGTGAGTCTGGGAAGGGGTGGCCCCATGTCATGGAGCCAAGCTTGTCCAAGCTCTCACGCAGGCACTGCCACTTGGGGGCACTGCCCCCCAGTTACATCTTGGGTAGAAGTCACTCCCTTCTCCCTGGCTCAAAGCATGGCCACAGCTATTTAACATACCTATGCAACCAGTTAAAGGTTATAGATATGTTAAATGACCATGCCAGAGGTTAGCTGCAAAGCTGTTGCTCTGCAAAACAGCTCTCCATGTTCCTGCTCCATGTGTCCCTTCCCCCAACTCACTCTTGTAGGGGGAAGGGGTGAGGACATCCTAATATTTCCTGGACACCTTTAGTTGTGGACTCCATTCCAAATCCCTATTTGGGGCCCCCCTCTTGGATGCACACTGTTTCAAATCCTTCTCACACTCCAGATCTCTTCTGCCTCTTCTTTCCATTGTTGCTTCTATCTGAAATAATTTTCTATCATCATTTTTCATGCATATGATTAAATTGAGCCAACCTATATAATCCATGGTAGCTTGATAACCTTTCCTCAAATATCTCAGGTTTCCCTGCTCTATTTTTATCATTATCATTTTTATTCATGATAATATATCTAATCATACCTGCAGATTTACATCATCAGGCTCAGGAGAATCCTATGTCAATCAGAGTCCTAGAAAGAAGAAAAGAGATTTAAAAAAAACTTTTTTGAAGAAAAACAAGATGTGATGTATCAAGGTTTGGCAGTTAATAGGAACATTACAACCCCAGGACTAATGAGGAAATGAAAAATAATGATGTTTGTTACTGGGACCTTGGGTGAGCTGGATACTCTGAGCAGGGGGTGTTTAATCTGAGCTACAGCTGTAGTCAAATACAGCTACACCAGAACTATGGAAATTATACATTCCGGCAGTGGGGAAAATAAGTATCTTTCGTTCTCTCTATTCCAGCATTCTGATCTTGCCAACTTATTCCTCTGTCGATTTAATAGGAAACTAGAAATAAGCAAACATGAAGATAGAACCTACCAATTCCAGAAACTCTTCTACTCAAAGCATAGTACAGCGTAGTAAAGAGTGGGATTAGCCATGTATGAGGCTGGTGGGCTGAAAGAAACAAGATTAGTTAGCATCATTGGCCACTTTTCTATAAATGATTTGAGGGTAGATATGCAGTCTCTATTGCAACTGCTGAACAATGTCTCTGCAAGGAGAATGCCTCTCTAGATGGTATTTAAATAAATAGGTATGGATAAATTCCAAAACAACTTTAATTATAAATCCAGAAAGCTTCACAGATGTGGCCCCTGGGCTATAGTTTGCTGGCTCCTGATTTAGAGCATAGACTTTGGATTCAGGTGGAAAGTATTAAATCCTTGTTCCACAAACTCATAACTTAGACTGTTTGTTAATGCCAAAGACCCATTCTCTCTTACTGTTGGCTATAGAGGACACTTTCCAACATTTCAGATATAGCAATATGGTTAAGTCCTAGCCAATGGGGTGAGTAAAAGTTATGTCTACAACTTCCAGGTGGTTTTCTTAAAGAGAGATGATGTGTCTTCCACTTCCTTCTTCCTTTTTCCTGGTAGTTTAAAACTGAACCTAGTGGATGTGGTAATGGTGATGCATTTTTGACCATGTAAGAGAAGATAGTGGAATGAAAGGGTGTAAGTACTATGTACTTCTAGCAGTTTATACCCAATCTGCTAGTCTGTGGTTGGTTATTCTAACTTTATGAAAGCTGCATGAAGTTGTCTCCTGTTTAAGCTACAGTTTTTTTCAAGTATTGATTTAGCAGTTAAACTTTTATCATTTGAGTAGTCCCTAAAGCTTGCTTGTTTTTTCTCTCATAAGAGTATTATTATCATATAGAGTTACTGTGGAGCTTATATAACCTCGTCAAGTCAACTAGAATTTAACAGGCATTCAGTGAAATAAATATTTAAGAAAAATGATATTAAAAGCTCATTATTATATTAAACATCATTAGAAATATAAATTAAATATTGGATACAATATAATTTAGTTTTAAATATGACTTCATTATTATTCATTCTTGTGCCCTTGGAATACTTCATTATAATTTTGTTTAGAAATAATTCAGGGGGCATACAATTAGAAGTTAAAACTAAGTTGCATATTTTACCAAATATTCTTGGTTTTTTCCCATGATGATGTTCTGGAAAGCATGTTATAGAGGAGATTCATACACAGCAAATTATACTCCAACAGAGAAACAATTGAGTGCTTAATCACTGCCAAGGAATGAGAATAAAATAAGTTATAAGTGAAAAAACAACATTTATTTATTCAAATTGTTCAAAACCTGTAAAGGAATAAAACAACTTTGGGAAATCAAAGCCTCCTAGGTATCTAATGTCTAATCAAGGTTCCCAACCTCCCAAGTGAGGAAATTGGCCAAGAGAGTTTGATGAGATGAGTGGATGAGTTTGATGAAATTTTATAAATTTTCCAATTGAGTATCATCTTCCTTTTAGAGTAAGAGAACTTGCCCCACAAGTGAGTAGGAAATCTTCCCAATTCTGGAGAAAAATTTGAAGCCAGTCACCCCTTTATATTTTCAAATCATCTTTTTAAAAAAATATATTTTATTGAATATGCTATTACAGTTGTCCCATTTCCCCTGCTTCATCCTGCACTCTCTCCTACCCACATTTCCCCCCTTTCGTTCATGTCCATGTGTCATAAGTTCTTTAGCTTCTACATTTCCCCTACTATTCTTGCCCTCCCTCTGTTTATTTTCTACCTACCATCTATGCTACTTATTCTCCGTACCTTTTCCCCCTCTCTCCTCCACCCACTCCCCTGTTGCTAACCCTCCATGTGATCTCCATTTCTGTGGTTCTGTTCCTGTTCTAGTTGTTTGCTTATTTTGCTTTGTTTTTTGTTGT
>CM052539.1:115765003-115834168 GCA_028533065.1 Trachops cirrhosus | reverse complement strand
GGATAGAGCAATCTTGGGTGTAGGTCCTTGCCTTTCATGACTTGGAATACTTCTTTCCAACCTCTTCTTGCTTGCGAGGTCTCTTTTGAGAAATCAGCTGACAGTCTGATAGGAACTCCTTTGTAGGTTACTGTCTCCTTATCTCTTGCTGCTTCTAGGATTCTCTCCATTTTTATCTTGGCTAATGTAATTATGATGTGCCTTGGTGTGTTCCCCCTTGGGTCCAACTTTTTTGGGAATCTCTGAGGTTCCTGGACTTCCTGGAAGTCTATTTCCTTTGCCAGAATGGGGAAGTTCTCCTTTATTATTTGTTCAAATAACTTTTTCACTTGTTGCTCTTCCTCTTTCCGTTCTGGTACCCCTATAATTCTGATGTTGGCATGTTTAAAGATGTCCTGGAGGTTCCTAAGCCTCTCCTCATTTTTTTGAATTCTTATTTTTTCATTCTTTTCTATTTGGTTATTTGTTTCTTCCTTCTGGTCCACTCCATTGATTTGAGTCCCAGTTTTCTTCCCATCACTATTGGTTCCCTGTGTATTTTCCTTCATTTCACTTAGCATAGCCTTCATTTCTTCATCTAATTTGCAACCAAATTCAACCAATTCTGTGAGCATCCTGATCACCAGTGCTTTGAACTGTGCATCTGATAGGTTGGCTATCTCTTGGTCACTTAGTTGTACTTCCTGTGGAGCTTTGATCTGTTCTTCCATTTTGGCCATGTTTTTGGTTTGTTTTGTTGCACCTGTTATGTATGAGCGGCAGAGCCTTAGGTGTTCACCAGGGCATGTCAACCCAGTACCTGGGTTGTGACAATGTACGTGGGGGTGGGGTCCAAGAGGGAACAATGGTGCTTGCTCCACTATCCTTCGGACTTCAGTTCCTTCCACTGCTTCCCCCAATCAAACTGAGCCTTTCTGGTGCTGATTTCCATGTGGGTGGGCTTGTGTATGTTCTAGATCCCTGTGGGTCTCTCCCCCAAACTCTCCAGTGAGGCTGGGAGTCTCTCCCTGCGCCTCAACCCCCACAGGTGTTTTCAGTGGGTGTTTTGAGGCTGTATTTCCTGGTGCTGGGACCCTGGGTTGTGCTGTCTGTCTCACTATCCAGTTTCGCCTGGTTTATCTGCATGCAAATGTGGGACCGCTGGTCAGCCAGCCACCTTGTATACAGTGCCTCACTTCACAATTGCCGCCTCACTGGGTCTGCCTGTTGCCACCCTGTGTCTGGGGTGTGCCAGCTGCTGCCTGGGCACCCAGGGTCCTCCCGCTACGGTCTTGAGTGCCCGGGATGCCTTGCGTGGCCGGTGCCACCGCTTTTTGTGCTGCGACCCCTCTCTGCCCAGCCGCCTGACTCTGCCTCACCTACCAGTCTGGATGAATGTGTCTATTTTAACTCCTTGGTTGTCCGACCTCCATACAGTTCGATTTTCTGGCAGTCCTGGTTGTTATTTTGTTTCTAAATTGTTGTCTTTATTTTGGTTGTGGGAGGAGGCTCAGTGTGTCTACTTACACCTCCATCTTGGCCAGAAGACTATATTTCCAAACCATCTTAAAGCGCATCTTCCCTAATTCTACCTATATATATTAGTATTTGTATTAAAATGGTTTAAACAGACTTTGGATTAGGATGCTTAAATAAGCTATAATTTTTTAAATCATCCCTCATAGCATAATAAATTAAATCAAATTTCTTTGGTATTTTACCTAAGTGTACTCTGAACCAGTCCAGATTCATCTTGTTGCATCCTTCTTTACCATAAACCCTAGCCAATTAGGTTATGCAAATATATGCTGTTGGCTACAGATTTTCCTCTTTGTTGTTTTTCATGCGTCAGACCTTTGCTTGAACATATACCCTTAGCTAAAATGCTTCATCTTTCCATTATTCTCCTGGTTTATTTCCATTACTTTTCAGGACTTAGCTCAGCTGTCTTCTTCTGGTGCTCTGTTTTAAGTAATAAATTAAGTGCCCCTTACATGTTTTGCCTCACAACATCACATTTAATAATAACTATTTTTCACTTGCCCCCACTACTCTCTTATCTGGATGTTCTCAGGTAAATAGTAGTACTCAAACACTGTTCAAAGCCAAGCTATAATTAGAGACTATAACCTAGTTTTCTTCACTTTACATCTACCTTTCACTCTATCACATTGTCCTCGGTCTTATAAAATAAATATAAATTACTTCTCGAGGGAATACAAATGATTTTCTTAAAGAATGCAAATCTGTGTGATCATAGATTTTGTGCCTTAAATTTCTTAATGCTCGCTGTATTCAGTGATAACTACACTTGTTTTAGGCTTAAGCAGAAATTCGGGTTAATTATCCATTGGCTTCATGATGAAAAATTTGCCATATACAAATTAAAAAATTGCTTAATAATTTAGAGCCATGTAACAGGTGCTCAACATGTGCAATAAGCCAGTACATTTTATAGTATGAAAGGAGGAAGACAAAGCTTCAGCTATGATGAATGGGAAAGACCAGCAGAGAAAGAACCTCTGGGTTTCATTGAAAGCTATACATACTTTCAAAAGCTTACAAGCAGATAGATAATTTTCACAGAATTTGGTGGTTACAAAAAAGTAAAAAGAAGGGATTAATGGTGAAAAGTGAGAAGTAATCAAATCTGTTTTATCATATACTTACCCTGAGAAATCTGTAAATCATCATGGTAAATAATGTAACACTATATTTTTAATCAATTGATTAATATGCATTTTCTGAGGTTTTCTCCCTGGAGCCTAGGTCAGATTTTACATTGCAGCATATTTGCCAATGTGGCTATTGCAGCATAAGTGAAGCACTTAGAAGACAAATGATATCAGTGTAATCCTCCCTTTATCTTTAGCAATCTCATAATTTCTATAAAGTCAAACAATCTCTTTGACTTAGACCTTTTAATGGTTATAAAAGACAAGCAGTTACATCTTTAAACCCAGATACGGTGGGTTGTGCTTTTACCCTGATGAAGAAAAAATCCTGGAGAATATATTCTGAAGACCAAGTTTAGGACACATCGCAGGTGATGACATTTAGTAGCAAAGTAAGACAGCAAACAACAAAACAATTCATTTGAAATCGATCACTGAGGTGATAAGATAAAGGATTTACTAAACTCTATTAAATCTATGTGTACTGAGCTCCTAGTATATGCTAACAACTTTCCTGATTTAGAGATTAAGAGGGCAAATAATACAATCCCTGCATCAATGAAGTCACAATACAGTTGGTTAACATATGATATTAAAGCATTGAACTGGCATAGGTTCAAGCTCAGACTACATATTTTGTTTTGCTCCATGCTTCAGCTGACCCACTAGAACTCTTATAGAAAAAAAATTGCTATTGATTGTAAGATGGCATCTAAATTAAGGGATAGGTGATTCAGTTTAACAGAGGCCATGTTCAATAAAATGGCTGAGAAAAAATATTCATATCTGAATAAGAGTCTGACTCCTTATTAAGTTTGGCACATGATAATCTAAAAATCAATCACATTTTTCTAGACCTGGTTAAAAATTTACTTCTACCATTAAGTCAATCTAATATATAAAAGCAAATATTGGGCAAGGTGACAGGAGACTGGAAGTCTAGTTGTATAACTGCTTTGACTCAGTGGGTGATTTGGAGCAACGTGTTTACTCTCTTTAAAGTAGAGCTTGTTTTCTTGCAAATGATAAGAGGTTTACCATATGAACTCCTTCCTCTCTTCTGTTCAAAAATTCCATTAATTTTGATATTTCCCTCACTATTCTATCTGTCAATGTTCTTTCTTTTTAAGAATTCTTAAAGTATTTGCAGACTTTGTTGATCTAGCATGGTAGCCCTTTTATGCTTATTGAATTTGGTTAAGTGTTGGATTTGATCTTATGGCTGAGGTGTTCTTAGGGTGCTTTTTCAATATCATCCATTGAGTAAGATGAGAAAATAGAGGATATTTTTAAAGGGCGATGGGAATGCGGAGACTATTTTTTAAAATAAATGATTGAATGTCTTGACTCACCAATAATACAATAAGCAAGTAGAGGTCAGGAACTGTGGCTTTTTACTTCCTTTCATTCTCTGTAGTGATGAGTACACTAATGGAAGTAATCAAATCTTGGTAGAGTATGAGCTATTTCATAGCATTAAGAACTATTAAAGTTCATCCTGATAAAGGAATAGAGGTTAAACCTTTAATGAAATAAAATTCCTTCTTTTTTTTTAAGCTGACACCTACTGTTTGTCTTTAATGTACCAGGAGACTGTCACTATATCATTTGTCTTCCCTCAACAGTTAAAAATACTTTCACAAGAGTTTTCAATATATTTCAAGTCAATTTTTAAATAAAGAATCTAACTGACAAATCTAAGTCATATCTTGCACTAGCAATTATTATTTTGTTTGTGAACCCTAGTGGGTAGAGTTAACCTATGACAGATGCTGTCTTATCTTTGAAAATTTTCAATCTCCTATAACCAGAAAATGTGTTTGTTGACTCTGCTCAACAAGCTATGCTCACTGTAATCAACATTTCTGATCATGATGTCTAGAACATCAAACCCTAGCATGCAATTACCTTTGGAATGCAAGGAGCTGTGGAGTTGGAAACTACATTCAGAACAGTGGTGCAATTCAGCAACAGAAAAAACCCAGTGCAAGGTTGTGTGTCATTATCTTCTCACATTCACCTTATAGTCAATACAAGATGCAGAACAAAACAACAGTACTTATTTCCACAAAACTGTGGAGTTCAGGCTCAGTTTTCAGTAGAATATGTGTCAATTTTGAAATTAAAGGAGAAATTCAGCATACACTGGAAAAGCATTGTATAGCTGTCAAATGCAGATCTGTTTGAATGTCAAGTGACCCCTTTACTCCTGAACTTGCCAATCCACATGATGCCATGATTAAATTTTATAAAGGGTTCAATTTAAATACTACATTAATGCAGCATTAAGGTTGACATTTTAATCATTAATAATTCTAAACCAAATAATTCAGAGTTACCTTTCACAGCCACTGTCACCAAGTCAAATTTATTCCTCACTTAATTTGCTAATAAATTCAGCTCCAAAAGTGAACTTATGCACAAAAACCAAAACAGTTTTTTCTTCCCAAGAAACATATGATTACCAGGATTTTAAAAATATAGTAGAAAGAAAAAGGACGATTTCACAATTATCAAACTCACTTGATGAACACAGATAAATCCAGAAAGCAGATTTATGGGGACTTGATTTCATTCATTTCTTAAATTTATCACATAGTTAATATCATTTTCTTTACTTACTGTTCCAGAATTACTTAGCTATAGTGACAAAGGTTAAGCACCTCATGTTTTGCTTAATTTACATTTGACTGGATAGGGTAATGAGATACTGGTCTTTATAAGAAAATAAAGAGGATTTGCATATGTTAATCTCTCTACTTTTTAAAAGTATATTTTATTGATTATGCTATTAAAGTTGTCCCATTTTTTCTCCCATTTATTCCCCTCAGCTTTGCACTACCCTTCACACAAGAATTCCACCCCCTCTTAGTTCATGTCCTTGGGTCTTATATATAAGTTCTTTGGCTTCTCCATTTCCTATACTATTCTTAACCTTCCCCTGTCCATTTCATATCTACCATTTATGCTTCTTATTCCCCTACCTTTTCCCCCATTTGACCCCCTCTCACTCCCCTGCTGATAACCTTCCATATGATCCTTATTTCTGTGATTCTGTTCCTGTTCTAGTTGTTTGCTTAGTTTGTTTTTGTTTTAGGTTCAATTGTTGATAGGTGTGAGTTTGTTGTCATTTTACTATTCATATTTTTAATCATCTTCTTTTTCTAAGATAAATACCTTTAACATTTCTTATAATAAGGGCTTGGTGATGATGAACTCCTTTAACTTGACCTTATCTGGCCTTCCATTCTAAATGAAACCTTTGCTGGACAGAGCAATCTTGGATGTAGGTCCTTGCCTTTCATGACTTTGAATACTTCTTTCCAGCCCCTTCTTGCCTCTAAGGTTTCTTTTGAGAAATCAGCTGATTGTCTTATGGGAACTCTTTTGTAAGTAACTCTCTCCTTTTCTCTTGCCACTTTCAAGATTCTCTCCTTATCTTTAATCTTGGATAATGTAATTGTCATGTGCCTTGATGTGTGCTTCCTTGATGAGTGCTTTTTTGGGACTCTCTGAACTTCCTGGACTTCCTGAAAGTTTATTTCCTTTGCTTAATTGGAGAGGTTCTCTCTTATTTGTTCAAATAAATTTCCAATTTCTTGCTCTTCCTCTTCTCCTTCTGGCACCCTTATGATTCAGATGTTGGAATGCTTAAAGTTGTGCAGAGGTTCCTAAGCCTCTCCTAATTTTTTTTAATTCTTCTTTCTTCATCCTGTTCTGGTTGAATGTTTATTTCTTTCTTTTGTTCCAAATTGTTGATTGGAGTCCTGGTTTCCTTCCCTTCACAGTTGGTTCCCTGTATATTTTTCTTTATTTCACTTTGTACCACCTTCACTTTTTCCTCTATCTTGTGACTACACTCAACCATTTCTGTGAGCATCCTGATCCAGTGTTTTGAACTCTGCATCTGATAGGTTGGCTACTCCTCATTGCTTAATTCTATTTTTGGAGCTTTGATCTGTTCTTTCCTTTGGGTCATATTTCTTCATTTTGGCACATCTATTACATTGTAAGGTGTGAAGCCAAATTTATTCATCAGCGCAGGGCAACCCACTTCGCTGCATTTTGGTGCTGTAAGTGAGGGAAGGATCAGAGAGAAAACAATTCCATTTGCAGGGCTCTTGCTTTGCTTTCAGTCACTTCCCTACTACCCACAAGCAAATTGGACCATTCTGCTGCTGGTTCCTTGGGTTCGTGGGTTTGTGTACATTGTAGGACCCTGTGAGTTTCTCCAATGAACTCTCCTGTGAGGCTGGGAATTTCTCCTACCACTGCAATCCCCACATATTTTTACAGCCATAGGTTTTGAGGCTTTACTTCCTTGTGCTGGAACTCTGATTTGCATGTTCTGTCTTGCTTCCCTGTTGTTCTTCTTGGTTTATCCACACGCAAATGTGGGACAACCTCATTCACCCCCTGCCACCTCCCTGCCCCCTGATGCCCATCTCCACCCCTCCTACCAGTCTGGGTAAATGTTTCTTCTTTAACTCCTTGGTTGTCAGACTTTCATATAGTTTGATTTTCTTGCAGTTCTGGTTATTTTTTGTTTTTATATTTGTTGCTGTTCTTTGTTTGGTTACGCGAGAAGGCAAAGTGTATCTACCTACACCTCCATCTTGGCCAGAAGTCCTTTCTACTTTTTAAAGCATTAGCTATAGAATAGGGAATCTATAGCATGTTTGCCATCTTAGTTATTTCCATTTAACCATAAAAAATTTTTCAAGTTATTTGAAACAAACTATTTGTAGGCATTTTATTGAATATATGGATTGTCTACTCATTATCTAATTTCCTCATAGTTCTTCCTAAATAGGCTGATTTTTGAGTGTTTACTCATCTCCCAAGTAGTCTGTATGCTTTAGACGTGTGCTATGTAACATAGTAGCCACAAGCTGTATGTGGCTTTTTAAATGTAAATTAAATAAAATTAAATATAAATAAAAATACAAGATGAATTTCATGTGCCCAATAGTGACATGCGGCTATTAGCACATTTAACAACACAGATACACATTGACAGTGCTGTGTTTAGATCTTACTGGTAGTTCCAAGGGAAAAAAAACTAGACTGAATTAAATACATACATATATATGTATGTATTTAATTCAATATATATAATTCCATCACACTAATGTTAAGGTGAATTTTATAATTTTTGAGAGAAATGCTGGAAAAGCAAAACTAAGTCCTTGATAATATCTTTGAGTCTTCTGAATCAAGAAACCCTGGAGTCTGCCCAAACTCTGGACTTTCCAGATAGATGACTCATTTAATTCCTAGTACACCAAGTTTGAATTTTGATTTTTTAAATTAAATTCATTGGGGTGACATTGGTAAATAAGATGATAGAAGTTTCAGGTGTACATTTCTATAATACATGATCTGTATATTGCATTGTGTGCCCACCACCCAAAGTCAAATCTTCTTCCCTCACTGTATATTTGACACCTCCCCCTCACCTCCCTTCCCTTTGGTAAACACTATACAGTTGCTGTGTCTATGAGTTTTTGTTTGTCTGTTTTGTCTATGAGTTTTTGTTTGCTTGTTGCCCTTATTTGTTCATTTATTGCTTACAGTTTTATGACTTCTTTTTAATTACTTGTTACATTTAGACATCTTAGTGATACAGTCTATGTATATGTATTTAGTACCTAATTTTATTATCATTGTGCTAACTAGTGTTAAAATTCTAAATATAAGATAGGTATGAGCATACCTTCAAAGTTTTTTCCCCTTTATCTACAGAAGAAAGATATATTACATATTTAGATATAAACTATACATAACAGACTGTGAATACATTCAAATACATAAAGAAAGGAGGTCATGAATGCTCATGAATATCTAAAGATGAAGCTGGACTTAAGTCAGCCTTGAAGGATGGTATGGGTTGGCTGAGAGCAGAAAAACTCATGTTAATCTCCTCTCAGTTAGCTTTGGTTATGAAGATTAATATGTACATATTAATGAAAAATAATTTCATTACTATAAATATCAGAAATGTGGATATGTAGAGTTTTTCTTACTATTACACACATGCTTGACTAAAGATAGATTTTATTTCTCAGAAATATAATTTTTAAACTGTACGTTTGAGTTCCCAAAAGCTTCATCGGTACTTAGATTCCTGTAGCAGACAGACTCTAAGTTAATAGCTTCAATGACTCAGGCCTCATGTGTTAGCTTGCCTAGCAACTTGCATCTAATTAATGTTAAAACAAAGGTGATTACATGCAACTTCTATGATTAGGTTATGAGTTGTAATTTCTGTCTTGCTGACTCCTTCCCTGGTTGATTTTGATGAAGCAAGCTGCCATATGGAGAGGCCCATATATCGAGAAACTGAGGGTGGTTTCCACAAATGGCAAAAAAATTAAATAAATAAAACTAAGGTCCTCAGTCCAAGACTTTGCAAAGAATTGAATTCTGTCATCAACTCCATCAGTTTGAATGCAGATTCTTCTCCACTTGAATCTTCAGTTGAGATCTCAGCGTTAAGTGAGACTTTGATTACAGTCTTGTGAAAGTCACTGAAGCAAAGGATCCATGTTATTCATGCCTGAATTACTGACCCACAGAAACTGAGATAATGTTTGTGTGTGTGGTGCTTTAACTTGTTATGCAATAATAAATAGCAGTAGCATTATCATATTTAATTAGTAGAACATCTTGTGAGGTAGGTCAAGACATGCTTTCATTTCTAATTAACAAAGGAGGAGATCAAGTAAAAAAAATTATATTAATTGTCCCAGATATCAAAGACAAGGTTATGATTGAACCCAGAGTTATGTTTAATATTCTTTATTAATCCTGTCAACAAGGAATGTCTTGCACTGGACTTGAATGTTTAGAGAAATGGAAAGATATATATTTCACCTTACCTATGGTGGAAAAAACATATTTTGTTTGTATGATCTAAAAAATAAATGCAAATGCTTTGATTTTAATATCTGATTTAGGCTTTAAATAGTCATTTATTTTACTGTCCAATCTCAGTGATCAAACATAAAGATAGAAACAAAGTTTAAAATTTATTTTACAGTTAGTCCTGAGTCCTCTCACTGAATTCTTCCACTTCAATACATCAGGCAGCAGCTATTCTCACTCTAATAAGTTTAGGTCCATTATTTTGAAAATTCAGATCATGCACTAACACCAAATGGGTATGTAGGAGAATACAGAGATCAAGTGATGGTAGTGTGGATGACATATTTGTTTGGCTATTAATAGGAATCCAAGGCTAATTATTTTATATATATCTCCTTTTAGAAACCAGTCTCCAGCTAAGTGATAGAGATGGGAAAAGATTGCTTTCTTAGTACAGCAAAACTGGATAATTCATACTAAATCACATAGTCTTGTAATCTAGCTTATCTGATTTACCCATTGAGTGGTCAAGTGGTCAGACTCCTACCTGGATAGTTCACTGGATGGTGGGACTGGGATGTCATGCTCTAGCTTTGGTGGTCAATCACTGCATTAGAGGCAGTTTTGGGAGTCTTACTTTTCTTGCTGAAAATTTATTTGCATTAATGTTCAATATTACACGTGCTACTATACAAAACATGGTTGAAAAATCTTGGCCAATTATCTTATTATATTTTTAGATTTTCAATTTTCAGCTTAATTTATTCCCACTGTCATTGGACTGGTCAAAAGCTAGTGATTGTAAGTTGAGTTTACCAATCATCTTTTCACTAGCCTTCTACTTGAGCCCTGTGTTAATTTGATTCTGCCTGTAAAGGGGGGGGGTATGTTTTTCTTGTATCGATCCTTACTTTAATATAAGGCTCTTTGAATTTTTAGGGCAACCAGAAGTAATCTATAATTACTGTCACTTGTCCCCTTTTCTTTTTTTAGTGAATTTTCTGTAATGATGATGATATGCAACCCTAGATAACACATGTTTAAGAGTTGATTAGTGATGAAGAAACCTATAGTAAAATAGTCAATGTCTTTCAACTATTTTCCTTAAGTCTCTCACTGTCTGCCATGAGACAACTCATCACCAAGTTTCAATTCTTTCAATTGTAAATGGGATTTAACATGTTATGAGCCTCTGAAAAAATATTTCTTTTGGCAATATATAGGTCATCATAGTAAAAACCCTTTGTTCAATTCACATAGGTTTTAGGATAGAGTCATTGATACCAGTTAAAATAGATGTTTTGACCTAGTATAACTACTGCTTAGTGTAATTTGGGTAATAAATATGATTATTCAGAGGGACAAAAATGAAGTTAACACTGTTTTTTCCCCTAAGTAAAATTGTAGTCTTAGTGAAGAAATAAATGATGATTTCTCTTCTTCATATATGCTAGTATGAACTTGTGCTTTTAGTATTAACAATGAAAACAATCTGACAAAAGAATATTTACATATATATCATTTATACATATATACAGTGTGTTTGTGTGTTTATTTAAGAAGAGCTAAATGATCATGGCTGTAAGTGCCTTTTATCTCTCACTAA
Organism: Trachops cirrhosus; assembly: GCA_028533065.1. Classification (NCBI taxonomy): domain Eukaryota; kingdom Metazoa; phylum Chordata; class Mammalia; order Chiroptera; family Phyllostomidae; genus Trachops; species Trachops cirrhosus. The sequence continues at coordinate 115,823,041 of CM052539.1, read as the reverse complement.
TGCCTGCTCACTTCTCTGGCATGGCTTTTGAAATGTACTCACTTGATTTTATTTTCTTAAGACCAGCATTGTCCATAATATCTACATATTTTATACTTGAGCAGAAAAAGCAGAAAAGCAGTATAATAATAGGGTGTTTCATAAAAATCAAATAATAAAAATGAAAAGGAAGAGAACTGACACAATTATATCTAGAAGCATCAGAATGGAAAATAATAAAACAATAAAATGACCATTTCAGGAAAGAAATAGAGTTGTAGTTTTGAACTGATTCTATGAGATTAAAAAATACTGTAGAATTTATATCAGTATATTAAGATACAAAGTTATAGCTGCAAAATATAATTATGTAGCAAATCTGCAATTTCTTGGATAATGTAATCAATCTATAGTCACAGACTCCATTGTTTATCCCAAAGAAGCTTTTCTTCATTAATAAAACTAACCAAGCCCTTTTCTTTTTTTTAATATTCACTCATATGTGGCATATAATGAATAAGCTGAACTAATGGAGAAAATGGGGACAGACTTATAGATGGAGGGCAGGATGACACATAGTGGGAGGCAGGGGAGGGTTAGGGGGTGGAGGGATTGAGCAAAAAGGAAAAAGGACTTATGGTCATGGACAATGGTGCGGTGATTGCTGGGGTGAGAGGGTGTAAAGGGAGTGAATAATAATGGAAAAATACAATAAAGATTAGACCAAGCAATTTTCAAATGCAAGGTTTATATATGAGCTATTCTACACTGATATTCATATATAACTCATGTTAATGTATACATATGGATATATACATAAATGTTTAAGTTTGTAACACTTTATAGAGATGATTTCATTGTCTAAATCTCCACTTAAGTGTGTTTACTCAATTTAATTAACTCTATCCCCTACAAATCTCCTGTGGACATGGAACTATTGATTTCCTTTTTCTCATTATTATGAATTATATCTGTATTCTGTTAAGGACTCATTAAATAAGTATGCAGAAATTTAATTTTCAAAATTATTTAGATTTTTAATATTAAAAGATATTGCAATATGTCTGAGGTTGTTAGTTGTGATAGATGTCTTGTTAAAGAACTTTTTAATTCAGTAATTTTATATTTTCTGGAATGGTGTTAGTCATAGTTATGCTTTTTCCTGAATACCTATTGGTGTTTAGAAGTTTAGTGCTTAGTGAGGTTATCAGCTCCAGTCTATATAAGAAGAGAGTAGGGGACCAGTGAATCAGAGTCAGAACAGAATGCACAGACAGGTTTCAAATATATCATCTTGACAATACTACTTTAGATTAACAATTCAATTATAATGGAACATTAATAGCATTGAAAATGTGTATGACCTGGTTATAATTTTACTCTTCATTACCACATAAAAATTGATGCTCTTTTCTTCTTCTGTGACTTGTAAACAGTAGACAAAATTCTTTAGGGTGAAACAGCAGAAAAGGATTACAGCCTTTCCTGAATATAACAGCGTTTGGGATAAATTTACCTGATTTAGTCTCCTTCTAGTCCTGATGGATATTCAGAGGCAGTTCCCAGAGTCTGACTGTAATAAAAATAGGGTAAACACTTTTGTTTGAAGGAAAGCCATTTCCTCATATAACTTTTGACTAATTAAAATGTTTTTTTACTCCTATTTCCCCATCTTCTCAGGTTGCAATTTTGCACCATTTGGAAAAAGACAGAGCACAAGAATACAGGCTAAATTTTGTGAAGTGAACAAAACCAACCTCCATCAAAGGCAACAAACAGCTCATTCTGAAGCTTGTAAATATCCCTTCATTTCCTACACACTTGAATTGCTTTCAAGTAGTTTGGCAAGACATCTATATATATAAGAATAGACAGCCCCCAACAAAAACAACTTATTGATAAAAATTCCATATTTATTCTTACATGCTTAAACTTCGGTCACCTTCAAAGTGCTCTCCATTTGATGCAATACACCTATCAAGATTATTTTTCTACTGTTCAAAATAGTTTTGAACTCATCGATTCCAAAGCTTTTCAGTGCCTCTGTTATTTTTTGTTTAAGCTCTCCCTCATTGGCAAAACATTTTTCTTTGAGGAATTTTTTCATCAGGGAAAACAAAAAAAAAATGTCACTTGGGGAGAAATAGGGTGAATAGGGAGGGTGGGGCACAAAGTTTCATGCCTTTTGGTCAATTACTGCTGAACACTCAGCCCAGTGTGGGCAGGTGTGCTCGTAAATTACCAATCATGAAATGGGCAAACACTTTGAAGGAATCCTCAAAGAAAATTCACTGATGCTGAGCACAGCCTCTCACAACAATGCCCGCAACACTGGTACACTGATACAGATAGATTTCTGGAAACACTCACCTAGTGGGGGAAGCCTGTACTACACCGGACACACCCTTCAGAAGATAATTCCAGTTTTTTGGGGTCTCACCCTCATACATGTTATGTATATATATACACTATATATAATGTAAATATATATTTCTAAAATATATGTGTGTGTATATATATATTTCTAAATATGTCCAAAGCAGAAGAGACATCATCATAAAATGTTCCAAGGTTTAAGAAATAAAGAGGTATCAGGTTTCTTATGTGATAATTTCCCATATATCATAACTTTTGGGTTTCACCAAAAGGTATTATTAGAGAAGTGTTAGGTATTAAAAAAAGATTCATTGTGTTACCAAGAGTTGTTCAATTTTCCCTTTAAACTAAATGAAGAGATGTTGATAGAACCTAAAATAATGTCCTCACCTTGTTGGATTTAGTGTGTGCCTTGAAGGCTGCCATAGATTTGTTCAATGGACCTTGATGAATGTTCCCAATCATTGCTTTCTTCTAGTTGTATCAAAGCCAAGGTCCAACAGATATCAGTGCAATATAAAAAATCCAAATGGATTGAGTAAAAAAGGAAAAAAGAGAGAGAGAGAGAAACAAAACTCATGGACAGGGATTTCTAGAGGTGGGGGTAGAGGCGGGTAAAGAGAGATAAACAGTGATGGACAGACACTTGACTTGGGATGGTAAACACACAGTATAATATAGAGATGATGTGTTATAGAACTGTGCACCTGAAAGCTGTAGAATTTTGTTAACCAGTGTTGCCCAAAAAAATACAATAAGAAGGAAAAAAATTATTTCATTTAAAACCCAAACATGGAAGACCAAAATTGTCATGAAATAAAACCATTTCATTGAATTTTAAGAGATATATCTATACCAAATAGGAGAGGTTGCAAAACTGGTCAACATATTCTGCAATATAAATTTTAGAACTTTTTTCTAATAGTTCTGTTATTATTAATTTAAGCTGATTAAGCTGATTTTGTATTTCTCCTTCTTTCTCATTATCATTCATTATCATTCAAGATGTAAGTCATCAGATGACATTTTATTGACTGATGGCTTTGTGTATTCACATTTTCACTTTACATTTTTCTCTTGATTTTTTATTCATTTCTAGAAAAATTAAATCACGACAGCAGTGTATTCCTTGACATGCCTCTTTATCACAGTTCAACTAAAGGTAATTGTGTGTGACTCCTACTGGCAGTGAGTCGAATGCTTGGATGTTTAGATATTCCAATAATTTTTTCAAGTATTTTTGAAATTATAATGTGAGTTGTTGATGATAAAATTGTTAGTTTACATCACATACACACAATACTTAATGAAGAAAAAAGAGATTCCGTAGGACTGACAGAATAAAATGTATAATAAAGCCCATCTTTGCCTCTCTTTGTTTACAGTTTCTTTGTGTAAAAAGCCACAGAGAGGGTTTGTTCCTACTCTTCAGCATCAAAGAACTGCTCTCTCTGACTTGATTTCTTTTTTTGTAACTGATGCCACTCAACACAGTGTCTACTTAACATTCTGGATACCAGTACCTTATGTCATGCATATCTAATGTGACTACTGTATAGAAATATATAGTGACAAAATATGACAAAGTAATGTGAAAACTGGGCAAAGTGATTCCACCCTTTATGCTTGCAACTCTTCATGATAAGATCTTGCTAGCCTGAGAATTTCACCCTAAGCAGGATCTTCAGCTACTATAATACTTCATCCTTGTTATTTCAACAAAAACCACTATTTCATTCATTTAAGGAAATGGCCAAATTAATGCTTTTGTCTAATATTTAGGTAATTTTTTCCTTGGGCATTTGAGAATACTCAATCTACTTTTACATTTCTTTTCACTCCAAATATTTGTTTACTCTTTTGTTAAAATACGTAAAGTGGCTGCTTTTTTGTGCCATATTGTGTGCATTTCATTAGTCATTAGTTTATAATTGAGTGAAGGTCACCAGTCATGTAAACAAAGTGGAAGAACACGCCAGAGCTGTGGGCATAACTCTCTACAGGAAACAGGAACCTTGCAGGGCATAGTTTCTACAGGGCTCAGATCTACTTAAGAGGCCCACTTAAGCTGGGCTGATCCCAACAAAGGCAAGAAAACTCAGCGTCAGATGCCTGAGAAATGATGATCTGGATCTCATCAGTAAAGTCAGCCAAACCAGCCAAAGTAATGACAAAATACGAGAACAGGCTGAAAAATGTTAAAGAAAATGTTATAAGTAAAATTCATTAATCTACAAGAAAAATAATAAAAGTACTACTTTTAAAATACAACACATTTGTTAAAATGAGAAAAATTATGCAGTTGTTTAAGTAAATTTTATAATATATTTAACATGATTTAACAATAATTCATGATTTTAAAAACTATAGCAAATAAAAATAACGGGATTTTCTTAACCTAAAGATGGCAAAAACAAATCCCCAGAGTAGAGTTTCAAACCGTTCCCCATAAATCAAAGAAAAGAAAAGTATATCTGGAGTCACTATGATTCATGTTTCAAAATTATAATAGAGATCTATTTCAGTACAATTGATATGGAAATTATTCAGTTTAGTCTCTTCCCACCTTCAGCACTTGCTCAGTGGGTCACTATCATCTTCTGGTTTCTTAACTCCATTGGATGCCCCTATTTTTCCCAAGATTAGACTTTCATTGTGCTTGCTGTGACAGGAGCTCTCACACCTAGAATTGAACTGGCTGGATCCATGGAAGCCCTAGCTCTCACTGCTATATCTAGATTCATATGAAATGCCAGAATGAGGCAGAGAATCTGGCTTCCCCCAAGGCTTCCTATAAATGTCTGATAACAGAACTCAAATGTTTAGAAGAGTCAATGCCCTGTGAAACCACATGACAAAGAAAGACAAAGAGATGGCAAATAAATGCTGCTCCCTTTCCTCTGTCTAACACAACATTTGCCTGTAGTTCCTCCAAAGACTTCCTGTGTGTCACAGTCTGTGTTTGGTCTGTCGGTTTTAATTTTGTTAACAACTAGGTTACACACTGTCTTGTGATTACTTTCCTTCCTCTCTTGCATCCTTTTTCTTCCAGTTTTAGGGTTGCGTCCCATTAAATAAAGCATCTGCATAAATTTAATGCCTCTGTTCCTACTTTGTAGAAAACTTGGATTAAACAAATTACTTGTCAGTGTGATAAGAATAAGGAAAAACTTAAAAGGAAAATGATTGAAAAATAGTGATCAAATGGCCATTAGATTTTGATAAAATGTTCTGTATAAATAACCTAAAAAGATTTTCAGATTAAGTATTAAATTTGAAAAGGAGTTTGCAATCACTTCCAGACACAAATGCAACATTTCCAAGTAGCTGTTAGTAATAGAATGAATGGAGTTTGATATGTGGACTGGGATACTCTAGCAGGGGTGTTCCACCTTTTGGCCACACTGGGAGAAGAGTTGTTTGGGCCACACATTAAATACACTGACACATGATCACAAAAATATCTCATAATGTTTTAAGTAAATTGATGACTTTGTGTTGGGCCACATGCAACCACAGGCTGCAGGTTGGACACCCCTGCCTATGGCATTGAGCATGAAGAAACTGCAGCTCTTAATTTCTGCACACCTCAAAAATTCAATGTTGTCGGAAAGAATCATATTCATAGAAAAGAACTTGAAGTGTGTTTCTATTTGAATAATTTAAAAAGGGCAAAACACACATATATCCACTTATATAAATTTATATATATATATATTATATATATGCTATGAAGAAAAGTATTATGGCAAAGTTGAGGCCAGTGTTACTTTTTGTGGTATGAAGGAAATGGGTAGGACAGTAGAAAAGGGATATGGAGTTTCCAAGAAAATGATAATGTTCTCTTAAATGGCGAATGCAAGGAAGTTCATTTTATTCTCCTCTTAACTCTATCCATAGCAGTGTACACTCATTATGTATAATATATTTCATATTAAAGTATGCAGTCCCTTAAAGTCTAAATTATACCAAATCATTCTCTAGATGTATTGAGTTGAATTTTGAGTAAGTAGGAGGGGATGGTAGTTCAGAAATCTATTTCAGTAAGCTCTAAATGTTCTGTCGCTCAGGTAGTTTTAGGAAGCACAAAGCTGAAACAACAGAGCAACTTCATCTTCGGTTAAATTTTGCACTGATAAACCAGCCTGTAAATCGAAGCATTGTATAAAAACTTTTCTTTTTCTTCCTTCTGTGAGAATGTGTTTCAAGTTCAAAATAACTAACTTATAAACTTTAAAGCACAACTCATACATTTATCTGAGGCTGTCTGCAGAGAAAAGATGCAAAATATTGTTTTCTTTAGTTTCATTTGAATATATCAAAGCCCCTGCAGTGTGAGGACCTTCGAAAGAATCAGAAACAGATAATATGTGCTTAGAGGGGGAAATTGAGGATTTGAAGCTGGCAGTACCTAAGGAGAGATTTATTAATGGGTGGGAGGATTTTTCCTTCTGATATTTTAAACAAATTATACCTTTCCTTCATCTCTCATAAGATTTGCTGGTTATGATTACTTTGTGGCTTCTTCATGGAAGATGAAGATTTCAAGAACCTCGACATGGTATAGCAAAGAATTCAAAGCCTACCACAATCTACCAAAATATTTAAACACATAACATAGAAAATTTTCCCAAATGGCAATAAAGGGAGAAAATAGTGTCACAAATGAAAATACCAAAGTGCACTTTGCAAACTGATGATGTCGAAAACAAGGCAAAGTTTTTAGTGTAGCCTTGTCTTAAATGCAGAATCCCTGTGTTTACAATGTCTGATTTTCTTCTTGTACCTCACCTTTACTCAGATTTATTTGATGTTACATGCTTTATCAAACTGATATGTTTCCAGATCTCAAGACAGGCTTTTCCCATCTAAGCAAATGGATTTCCCAATATGATTTTTTCTAAAAAACAAACAAACAAATGAAAAAGGTTCAGGTCTCCTGAAAATGTAAATCATGGAGTGGAAATTTTTATTTGAGGACATAATGGCCAAATATGTGTATTGATTTATATCTGAGTTAATGGAAGGGGAATAGAGAAGGGAACTGCAGGAGGGGAAATTAATAGCTAACACAGGTATGTTGAGTTGCTGAATGATCCCTTAGGGAAAATATATACGACTCACACTCATGATAAATGAATACTAAAGCAAACAAACAAACGCCAGCCTCAGATAGAATGCTGTACTAATATAATGACAATGGGTATCTGACCTGTTAAAAGCTCCACTCTGCCCTTTACTCAGCGGGAACACATAATTGCAACAGCTAAAATTACAGAAAAAAAAAGAGTGAAATAGTTCAGCTCTTGGGAGCTGAATACAAACAGCAGCTGTAACCTTTAAATCTCTAGTGACTGAATGAGCTGTGGTCCAAGTACAATAGGTTTTAAATGACACGATCTCACTTATATGTGGAATTTGATGAACACAATAGATTAACAAACAGGACAGTAACAGCTTAGATACACAGCACAGACTGACAGTTGCCAGAAAGGAGGTGGGTGGGCAGGATGAAAGATGGTGAAGGGATTAACCAGAGAACATTTATGCAAGACCCATGGACACAGACAGTAATGTGAGGATTGGCTTGGGGAAGGGGGAGAGCATGGGACTGGGTGAGGACAGGGAGGGGGAGAAAAGTGGGAACAACTGTAACAGTTTAAACAATAATAAAAATTATATATATATGAAGATTAATAATCAGTCTTTTGAGAAAAGTTATTGTAAGCATCTGAATTGAGTGATTGTTTACAATTACTAAAGTAAAAGTCAAAATTAACTTTTATCCACCTGCTTGGTACGTGTTTCATAAGGGTTCTGCTATGGTTAGAAATAGTATGCAGAGAGCATTAGGCTTTTTACAAAGAAAAATGTTTATTCATATTTCACTATTACCATTTACAAGCAGCTTGTAACAACCCTTAAAAAGAAAAACAATGGAATTAAATGAATATAGTTTGTATATCAGGGGAAGTCCATCACAGTGACTGAAATAGTACTTTAAACTTCTCGCTTCCTTGGCAGTATAAATGCACACATGAAACACCCTCTAGTAGCCACTTTACATCAAAGGACTTCATAGTGGGGGAAGAGCCAGGGTCGTCAGGCCTGGAATGGTTAAGGCTGATGTATTTATGTGAACAACTGTTATCAGAAGGGAAGAGAATGAAACCATCTCCTGCTGTATAATGTGTATTACGCACATTGAACATAGGAATATTAGTACGATAATTCAATAGGAATAAGAACACTTATGAACGATTTGAACCCTGGTCAACCTCCAGGGCTAAAATCATGTAATGATGGGTAACTAACTCTCTTTGATTGAGAAGTTGTTAAAACGTAAAAAAAAAAAAAATCCAATAGTGCACAGTCTTTGGGGTAAATCTTGCTAATATTCTCTTTTTTTTAAATTGTCACCTGAGGATATTTTTTTCATTGCTATTAGAGAGAGAGGAAGGGAGAGAGAGAAACAATGATGCAAGGGAAGCATTGATTGATTGGTTGCCTCCCGTATACCCTCAAATAAAGATTTGACACACCCAGACCGGGGATTGAACCGATAACCTAGGTAAATGCCGTGACCAGTGATCAAACCTGGAAACTTGCAGTTACAGAGTGATGCTAGGACCAACTGAGCCACACCGGCCAGGGCACAAATGTTTCTTTCAACATGAAAGGCACACAGCCTTTGAGCCATAAGACATAATAATACATATGTGACATAGTAAATATATAAAGAATGAACTTCTTTTTTGACATGTCAGATTCTTTTTGTCTTTTTTTCCAAATTTCATAAAGTAATGACCTTTTATTGGATGGGTCAAAATGTCTGTTTAAGTTTTCCCATAAAATAAGACATATTTTTCATTTCACCAATAATTACATTGATTTGGATATTTTAAGTATGTCAGCTATCTCTCACATGGTATAATTTTGATTGTTCTCAATTAATGTCTCAGTTCAAAAGCTTCCAACTTCAACTAGTCTACCCAACAGTGGAACGGTTTACTTCATACTCAACATGGAATAGACCTGACAAGGAACGGTGACAAAAGACCTCTGGCATTCCCTAACCTTGCCAAATTCCCCTAGGTGAGGTAGTGAGAGAGCCTAGTAAATCCTGGGATAAATGGGGGATGTAATTCCTAATTTGGGGGAGATGTTGTAATAAGAGAAACAAACAGCAGGTAAGAAAATATAAGTTTATATATACTATAATAAGAAAGCCTTTAAGAAATTCAGGCTCTTATAGATTTCTGGCTCATAACAGAAATTGTAAACATTAAGACAGGTAGATGCAAAGGAGAAAGAGAAACAGGGAACGTAGTGTGTGGGGGGAGAGAGAAGTCCCATGAATATGAGTTTACTGTTATGAGTTCTTTTAAAAGATGGTCCATGCACAGAAAAGTGTATTTGCAAGATTTGTTAAGCATTCTCAGCTCCAGAAGGAGAGAGCTTAGAGGTAAGTCTGTGAAAAGGACCTTCTGTGACTATAGGCTTATCAAGAAATTAGGCAGAAAGATCTTTAGAGAGAAATCAGGGAGGTTAAAAAAAATTCCCAGTTTACACCACTTGTAAATTCAAAACTAAGACTAAAATTCAGCCAGGAAGCTAGCCAATACCATATAAAGATGCGTGACTGAGATGTTTTCCACAGGTCCTAAAGCAGAGGAAAACCACACTTGCATGTGTCATAGGAGACTAGGCTATGGAAACAAAAGAAAATACAAGTCAATAGATCTGTATAGAAGTCTAGATGTATTTATTTAATACCACTCTAGTGAAATTACAACAGTGATGTTGATCGGAACAAAACAATGACCAAACTCCTCTTAGAACTTATCCGAATACTCAGTTCCAATGACATAAACTGTTTACAAAGAAGTCCTTGAAATCACTGTTATTTCTTTCATGCTAGAGTATAGGCACAACAGTTCTGAAAATAAACATGTTCAACCTTAGGATAGTTTCATTAAAAAGTCTAGGACCAATAAGCTTGGATCTAATGTCAAAAAACATGTGGATACCAGCTAAAGGAGAAAGTCTAGGAGGGAAAAGTAGAAAATGGTCAAGCCTTTCCAGTCTGAGAGGACTTATGGAACTTTTAGTGGCTGGATGGTATAGACTGATTTATGCCTTCCTAAATTCACTCATTGAAGTCCTAATTTCTAGGGCCCCCAGAATAAGACAGTATTTTTCAGACAAGACCTTTGAAACGGTGATTGAATTAAAATGAGGCCATTATGGTAGACCTTAATCCAATATGACTAATGTCCTTATAAAAGAGGAAATCTGGACACATAAGAGAGACACCAGGGATGTGCATGCACAGAGGAAAGAACAGAAGCACACAGAGAGAAGGTGGCAGCTGCAGGCCAAGGAGCGGAACCTTAGGAGATACCCAACCTGCTGACACCTTGATCTTGGACTTCTAGCCTCCAGAACTTTGAGAAAATAAATTCCTGTCATTTGAGCCACCCATCTATGGTATTTTATTGTGGTATTCCTAGCATACTGATATAATGAATAACTGATATATTGTCCACATGCATGAAAAAGGATGGGTGAATGAAGAAGGCATGAAAATCTGGTTTAACCAGTACTAAGACTTTATTAGTCTTTTTGTAAAAAAAAAATTGTCATTTTCCTGAGTTCCTGGATCAGTGGTTTCTTTTACATTGATAAATTTCAGCAGAGAAACTTGAGTAAAGTGTAGTTTCCTAGACCTAACCATAGAAATGTCACCCCTATGTTTGAGGTAAAGCTCAGAAATATGAGTATGATTCCAATGTTGAAATACTAAGAGCATTCTTTTCAAAATTACTTCCATGAATGGATGTGTGGAATACTTACATCTGGGGAAACTATGTACTATATTTTGCCAGTTTTTTGTCCAAATTTTTGAGGGAAAAATAAGAATGCACATTATACATGGGTAGTACTAATTCTGTATCTATATAAATGTTTTAATTATTTTATTTATGCTTATGTGTTAAAGTGTAATTCTAGAAAGCAGTAATGATATCCATATGCAAAATAATATCCTGGAATACAATAATTGGTTTTGTTGAACTTTTGATGAACTTGCAACAAAAGCAGTTTTGGCTAGCGATTCAATAAAGTGAAACAGTGCAATGTATTGTTACCCACAGAGTAAGATAGATGATGCCGTTTGTCATCCACTTGATAAGACAGGTGATGCCAACTTCATTACCATAAGGTGAACAGTGTGACCTTTCTCTTCGTATACTTTAGGTGGGAGAAATTATTGAAAAATCCCTTGGCAAATGTCAAAACAGTTTTCGTACACCGCAAGCTTTAAACTAAAATTAAATATGCTAAAAAACAGCAACAGAGCTGCTGAGAGCCACGTTTGATGTCCTCCCACAGAGAGTGTCAGCAGATAGTGGAGGTAACAGAAAGACAAGTTTCTTCAGAGGCCAAGACAAAAAGAGGCAATGTGAGGGAAACCTCCACAGTGGCCGGAGGTGGAGCAGGAGACGAAGACCCGGATTCTGGAGCACTGTCAGACTGGGATCTGTCTCAATCAAGATGATAGAAGAAGAAGATAAAAGGATTGCACAAGAAAACAACATTGATGATTTCTCAGGGCCACCTAAATGGTGCTTTAACTTTATGAAGAGAGAAGTTTTGAGCATGAGGACATGAACAAAACTTACCCAAAAACTTCCAGCAGCCTATGAGATCAAGTTTTGGAATTTCATTCCTATGTTATCAATCTTCAAAAGACAACTTTGAGTTGTCCCAAATTGCCAATATGGATGAGGTCCCACTCACGTTTGATGTGCCATCCAACAGAACTGTGGACATAAAGGAGCAAAGACTGTGGCTATTAAAACTAGTGGTCATGAGACAAAATATTTCACTGTTATTCTAACCAGTTGCACAGTTGTGACAAAGTTACTACCTATGATGATCTTTAAAAGAAAAAAGTTTTCAAAAGAAAAGGGTCCAAGTGATGTTATTGTCCACATGCATGAAAAAGGATGGGTGAATGAAGAAGGCATGAAAATCTGGTTTAACAAAGTCTGGTCACAGAGGCCTGGAGGATTACTTAAAAAAAAAAAAGCAACAACAGCTTTATTGTTTTTGATCACTTCAAAGCCCATGTTACACAAAGTGCAAAAGCAACCACAGTGGACTTGAAAACCCAACTTGCTGTGATACCTGGTGAGCTAACCAGGCAACTGCAACCTTTGATGTGTCAGTAAATGAGCCTTTTAAGACCCTAGTGAAGAAAGAGTAGACATGGTAGACACGGTCAGCTGGTAATGATTTAACACCTACAGGCAGGATCAATAAAGCACCCATTGCCCAGGTTTGTGATTGGGTCCTAAGATCATGGAAGTGTTGAGAAGGAAGTGGTTGTAAATTTTTTTTAAAAATGCAGCAACAGCAATGATATGGATGGAACTGAGGATGATGAAATTTACCGGGATGAGAAAAGGGACACTTCAGAAGACACTGGTAATGTAGAAATTGAAGAAGATGATGATACTTCTTATATTGACAGTGACAAAGAGTTCTTGACCTTTTATGATGCGTAAATATCATAAATTATTTACTAGGACATAAAATTTCTTATACTGTGTATCTGTTCTTGTGTTTTGTAATTATTTGTTATGTAAAATTTCTTCTACCATTATATGATCAGAAATAAATGCTAACATTCCTTTGTAATACAAAAACCAAGTATCTAAATATAAATACATAAATAATTGAATTAAGAAATTAAAACAAAATACTTTTTCCCCGAAAGCTTGGGCCAAGAATGTGGCTGCACATTCTACACAGCAAAAATACAGTATGCAGCCCTGGTTGGTCTAGATCAGTGGATTGAGCGTGGGCCTGTGAAGCAAAGGATTGAGGTTTGATTCCCAGTCAGGGCACACGCCTGGGTTGCAAGCCAGTTCTCAGCAGGAGTCGCATGAGAAACAACCACACATTGATATTTCTCTCCCTCTCTCCTTTCTTTCACCTCTAAAGATAAATAAATAAAATTTAAAAAATACAGTATGCAGATACTATCTAAGCTGGGGGCATATACAGAATTAGGAGTGTAGGGTTGGCTTTATACTCTGACTTTTTAATATCATAAAAGTACAGGATATTCCAGATGCTTTTCCTTTTTAAAAAAAATCTTCACTCCAGAATACGTTCACTGATTTTAGAGAGAGAGGAAAACATGGATTTGAGAGAAAACATCAATGGGTTGACTCCAGTGTGCAGCCTCACTTGACCCATAACCTATATATGTTACCTGAATGAACCCATGACCTTTTAGTGTATGATATGATGCTCCAACCACTGAGCAACACAGTCAGGGCTAGATGCAATTTCTTTATGATTGTATGATGGCAGTTTTGATCTGTTTTATGAATTCATACATCGTAGTGGTTTATTATGGAAGCACAGTTTAAAATCAAACATTGTGCCATATCTTTCATGCTGGGATTTCTGTCCAGTTTACTTACAGGTAGCTTATCACTATGGCACTAACATGTCTGTCTTTGCAAAGATATTTCCTACAAAGTCATTCTATACTTATAAGGGTCTCACCTTTGATTTAAGGCTCAGCCATTGACATCTTAAAATTCTTAATAATTTTTTAACAAGACAATCATATTTTTATTTTGCAGTGGGCCCTGCAAATTATGCAGCTGGTTCTGAGTAGCAAAGCAAATTTATGACTTATTAGAAAGACTATACTTCCCTTGGGCTTCATTCATTTTTTAGCCTCAAAAATAGAGCTGAATAAAATCCCTTATGATAGGAGTCACCCTTCATGTTTCTTGTCATTAATGATAGAGAAAATGTAGCTGAAGAGTTATACACATTATTTTCTTGTATTTTACATATAATACTAGTACCTCTAACCCACATAAAGGCAAAAAAGAATCTCTGGTTTCAATAATTACCAGGTGAATCTGATATGTCCTTATTTTTTAATCTTTATTTGTCAACTATTTTAAAATTCTTTAACCTCAGGTTTATGGCACAGCTTATTTTTCATACTTTAAATAACAGGGAAAGCCCTGTTAGGAATGTTACTTCTACTTTTCAAGCTACAAAACATATTTTATTCTTTGTTTTCCTTCCTGTATTAAGCATAATTATGAAAGATACGATTTTTAGCTATTCAAAATGATGTTTCAAGAAGAATTAGAGTAGTACTTAAAACAGTCTTTAATCCTTTTTTGTTCCCTCACACTTCACAGTTGTTATACTCAAGGAAACAAATTATACATTATAATTTAGAGAAGATTACACCCTGCAAATCTATAGTCTGTAAATTTTATTTCAGAAGACTGATTAAGGATTAAACATGGATTAAAATGCGTAAAATGCGTGTGTAGTAATCACAATTACAATTACAATAACATCTAATATATATTTGTATTTATTATGTAAGGTAATTTTTCTAAGATGTTTCAGTATATCAGTTCCTTTGATTGTCACAAAAACTATGAGTTAGGTGTGACCAGGAATGATGTAACCGAGTCACAAAGACGTGTAGTCACTCGTCTTCACATCTGGAGTTATTTATTGTACAGAGAAGATAGATACCTGACCTCTAGTATTAGATATAATACAAGTAGCAATTTTCAAACATCCTTTTTCTTTGTTTTAATCAATAAAACTACTTGTGTGTTTACATATTTTGGGTTTGTTTATAAACTCGCAAAGTACCAACATACAGAAGATCTATGTAACAAAGTCTATGCAACATATTCACAAGTTCTGTTAATAATTATGTAATAACTTACTGAATAAATGTGCACTATAGGCTACCATTCAACATGGATTGCAAGCACTCAATGGCTATTTGAAATAAAGGGTATTTGGGAATGAAAAAGTAAACTATCTGCACTGTGTGGTTCTTTAAATATACTAATAAGGGACAACTCTCAAAAACATCAGATTGGATGTAAATTATATCAGATTCATGAGCTTAGCACTATGTTGCTATAATTATTGAACATTAGGTGGTCACAGTTATGAAAAACAAAATATGTACATGTGTCCTTGCCTTATGAAGATGACCGTATTCACTCTATTACCACATCCGGTGGGAGAAGATGAGAGCTGAGGCATTCCCCAGGAGGCCTGGCCCCACACAAGGTTACCCGACTTTGAGCAAGCTTGGCTATGCTTTCCAGAAGCAGGTGCAGTAGAGCTAGAGAAAAGAGGAAAGTAAAGTTCTAGATCTTAGCCACATAGATGGTCCAGGATGATTGTGTAGATGTAGAGGAAGTAGGCAAAAAGGGGAAATAAAGAAGTAAAGACGGGAAAAGGCTGAATAAACAAGAAGCTGCCTGTCTGAGTGGGGATGTGGATCATGGAAAAATAGTCTGAACTTCTGAGAAGATGTTTTCATTGATTTCTGTTGGCTAAAGTCTATAATAAAGTAGAGGAATAAGCAGATTCCGGTAACAGGTGGGTTAACAAGAAATATTATAACCAACATTATTTTAAAATCTGTTACAATATTTTAAGTACAACAAAAGTGAACTAAGGTATTATTTCCTCACTCCTTGTACATGGAAGTATCAAGACTTGCCTTAAAAAATATGGTCATTATTTGAAATTCAAAAGGCCTAAACATGCAAAATGATTTAGTCAATGAATATTTACTGAGCACCTTCTCTGTGCCAGCACTGAAGTGATATGATAATTAATCAAGGAGACAAAAATTTACACTCTCAAAAAACTTCTATCAGTTTGATTGGTTGAAGTGAGTGCTTCAAGTTCATGCTAAGAAGTAGTCTAAAGTATTTTAGCTCTCCAAAAAGGATGAGCCTTGATTGCTTAGCAATGTCAGCCACTCAAGAACACGTACAAGTGTGTCTGCATTTCTGTGTATCATGTGTATGTTTTGCTAGGAAGTGTGCCTAACCTACGGCTAATGATTAGCCTGTGCTTATTGACAACAAGGAGCAAAATGTTGTGAATATTTTCTTCCCATCTGTCTCTTACTTCTAAATAATTTACATTGATCCTAGCTTATAAATAGCTAATTTGTGAAGGTGAATTAAAAAATATTTCTGAATATAAATATATTTGGAGCTACTTGCTCACCCCAGTAAGAAGAGACACTTGGAAGATTTGGAATGAAATTCACTGCCTTTGTTAGGTGCCTGGCTAGCAAATGCAGAGAACTAATTGTATGTTCTAATCAAACTCCTTCCAATCTACATCATCTCATTCCACCTTTTCCCATGGTGTGTACAACATGGTCTCTTTCCTTTACTTGAATATTTAATGCAGGTGTTAATAATAGCAGCCAACACTATATAAATATTTACATAGTCCCCCACTTGTCCAAAACTTTATCTGAACTAAACCACTTAATTTTTAAAATAATTTAGTGGGAAAAGTGCTTATCTTATAATTACCCCATTTTATAGACAAAGAAATGGAGGTACAGAAAAGGTGAGTAATTTGCCCATGTTTGCACAGCTAGCAAGCTTAAGAACAGGATTTAAACCTAACAAGGCTCTTCTCTGCTTTCAGAGTCTGCTGTCTCAACACTACACATACAAGCCTTCCTTATTTTAACTATCTTTGTTTACTTTTCTGTAATTTAGTTTGAAATATCTTTTTCTTTCCTGATATAATGAAAATGAAATAAAAGAATAAAACATATTAAAATAAAATTGTTTAATTTATTTAACAAATATTGTGTTTCTACTATGTTGTGTTTGGGACATTTTTGGTACTTGGCATACAGTGGGAAGAAAACTAAAAATTATATTCCTGTTTGTAAGAGATATCATTCTGGGTATCAAAACAAGTAAATATATAAATGGTATTTTTGGTAGTTAAAAGTAAATTAGAAAAAACACTATAAAGTTATTGAGGTGTGCAGAGAAAGCCTTTCTGAGAGATGTCAAAATGAGAAGCAGGTCATGAATAAATCTGCAGAAATTTTTGATAGAGGGAAGATAGGGTACAAAGGCTATAAGGTTTAAAAAAGAGAATACTTTGCAAAGACTAGACAGGTAGATTGATAAAACTATGTCAAAGAAATAGCCAGGAGCTACAAAAACACTGTGGCTTGTAGGGCATGATAAAATTCTGAATTTTATTCACATGTTAACCAAAAGTCAAACAAAAAGTCTCCTGCTATGTAAAAGAAGAACAAAAAAAATTCTGCTGTGAAAGGCTACGGACATGAGTTTAAGACGAGAAGTTCTTACTTACAGACTGCTGCTGGGAAATAACTTGCCAAGTCCCATTGTGATTTTGTCATCCAGTCTCATTGTCACAGAATGTGCACTCTTACTGCTGAAAGCTTCGGCAAAGGGGGGCAACTTTGGGTTTATCACAGCTGGTGGGACATGTGTTTGAAAAAGAAGTAGACATGTTAAATTTGTACAAATTGTTAAAACAGAAGTGCACATAATAGCAATCTTTGTTAAAATATTTGTAGTTTTTCTTGGTCTGCATAGTCTTGTTTTTTGTGTGTTTGTTTGTTTATATAGCCAGCACTGTCCTAATTACCTGAACACACTGGTGACATTTTGGACATAACTTTAAATTTTGAGGAATGCACATGTATGCCCTCTGGAGGCAGGCAAAATGACTATTTCACAGTGATCTGTGAATGTCCAGGACAATTAGAAAGCGCTTATCTCGTAAAATGGTTTAGGTAGAGTTACAGTAAAAACCCTGGAAACTGTCAGCATTTCTATTGTATATATTGGCATTCTGAGGAAGTATTCATGAGAAATCATGAAAAGAAGTATGCTATTGGATTTCCACCTCAGTTCTATGTGCCCTTGTGTTTTTGTAATGACAAATCAAAAATATAATATATATAATCTTAACCTGTAATCGTTAAAAAGAAAGGATCTTTAAAATACATTATTAGACTTGAAGGTATAAGAGAAATACTAACTCCTCCTTGAATTTTTATCCAGAAACAACTGGAAAACAGTATATTGTTAAAGCAACATAAGACAGCTCAAAGGCCTTAGCAACTTTCTGTTTCTACAGAATATTTTCTGTGATTGTTATTGTGAAATTACAGTGGTTTACTGGCTGCATAGTTCTTACAGGGTCAGTGTCTATGCTGCTTAGATTGAGGCCACATCAGTAGTTCTTTTTTTCTTTCAGAGCTTTATAATGCCATGGTCAAACAAAAGAATACTGCCTAAGTAAACAGCTTCCAGAATCTTAGAGACAAAATCATGACTCCAGGTCCTTACTTCCTCTCTCCACACACCTAAAGCAAGAGAGCAAAGGTAGCAGCAAATTACAAACTAATCTTTGGGTACCAATAAAGGAAGCATAAAATGTGACTGCATACATAGCTACACAAATAAAAACTCGCCTTCAGATCCACAGTTATGAATCCTTCGTAGAAACAGTGAAAGAGTTCGCTGATTGTTGGATGAATTCAGTCACCAAAGCAAAGATAATGAAGAGCTTCTACAATTTGTATTTCATAAGCGCTTTATTGCTGAGTCTTACATGGAGTGTATGATTTTTGTGGGTATTTTTCATTCCTTTTTCATGGTAAAATGCAGCCATAAAACAGACTTATGCTCTAAGCAATGCCATGAAAAGAAAGAAAAAAGTGAACACAATCTCCATATTGACCGAAGTGCTGTTATCTTATTTCATCACAACTACAATCTGATAAAAAATCATCAGATAAAGCAGACACCTCCATGCACATGTAACCATTGACAGCACTTTATGAAGGGGAACAGAAGCAAAGGACATTCTCACTCCAAGTGATGATTAGATTATGTCCAAAAGTATAAATCCCATTCTACCAACTGAAACTGTAGATATTTTTTTATATGATTGAGGCCATTCTCTCACTATGTAAAATCTGGCCTGTGGTTAAATATTTCAAGTCAGTGTAAATAAGTATGAAAATAAACTTCACTAAAACATTTGTTTATTCTTTCTCTAAAAATGGAAAAGCTACATGCCTGTTATATCAGATAAATTAAGCTGAATATGTTCCTACAAAAGGCTTTGCATAGGGCACTGCATAAAACAAACTAAAGCCAATACAAGTCACTGGTGCTGAGAAGCTTAAGCCATATACGATTGATCTCACTATTTGCTTAGTTATGTTCTATAAAGTTTTCTGGATTCCCTGAATTGGTGAGTAGGACATCATTCCCATAGGGTTATATAGGAAATATAGAGTTAGGTACTTGGTCACAATATCTTGTCCAACAGATCAAGATAAAGCTTTATTTTATGTGTGAATCTGTTTATGGCCACTATACTTTAATATAATGTTGATCAATTAACATTGAACTCACAGCCAATAGCACTATAGATTATGCCTGAAAGAAGCTTATCTCACATGAGCAATTTCTCTGTAAGGCATGTTGCAGAATTCTTGATCTTCAGAAAACCAGACAGAACTTCAGCATTATGCTTTAAAGGGACTGTAGGCAGTGAAATCACTAAGAAAATGCATAAAAATATGTAAAACATAACACTACATAGACTACAAAAAGGACATTATAGATTGAGAACTGACACAAGAACACAGAGCTTTGCCTTATTTGTCCCCAGACTTTCAAGGGCAACACAAATTTTTGCCACAGTACATTGGCATTTGTCTTTAAATGACTTTGAAAGAACCATGAGCATTGATTTTGAGATTGCAAATAAATTTTAGAGAGTGGGCAATTCACAAAAATGGAACCCAAAAACTATGAGAATCAACAGTTTTCTAACTGATTAGTTCATTAGGATGGGACTCAATGGTAAAGAAGTGTGCAACATTTATTCAAAAGGCCCAGCATCACCTCTATTATCATTCTAAAATAAACACCAATTTCAATTTAAGTTATTTAAATTGAATTACTTATATTATTTAAAGTAACCCCAATTTGACTTCATTGACTTTCCTTTAACATGTCCATTTTAAATATGAACATAATGTAAACTATCTCCTCAGGCTGTTTGTTGAATAATTAAAAAAACTTCTGTCCTTGCTGGTGTAGCTTAACGGATTGAGTGGAGGCCTGCAAGCCAAGCATCGCTGGTTTGATTCCCAGTAAGGGCACATGTCTGGGTTTTGGGTCAAGTCCCCAGTATGGGGTGTGCTAGAGGTAACCATACATTGATGATTCACTCCCTCTCTTTCTCCCTCCCTTCCCCATCTCTCTAAAAATAAAATATTTTAAAAAAATTCTATTAGTCCAGATGACTAAAAAGTACACATTTGTACCATGTCCACATATCACCTACACAAAATTTTAAGTGAAAACTAACAACCTAATATCAGGTAAATATCTTTTTAAAAATAACTTTTCTCTCAAAAATTATCTTTCTCAACATACTTTCTGAGAAAAGTTCTCCTCTGTTTATTAAGGCACAGTGAGGATGTATAAAATGATCTGAGCTACAATTTGTGTTATGTATAAAAGATCTGTCCAGAAGAAATCCAGCCACTGTTAATATAATGAGAACAGTTTGTGTGATATAGATGTAACCTGGCAGCTAAGGAGAGTGAACTGGAATGTGCATGCATGAACAATGATGTTTTCACTGTATTAGTCAGTGGGGGCAGTAGACACCACTGAGTGAGCACATGCACTGTGTGACTGATGAATTCAAAATGACTGAGCAAGTAGAGCAATGCATCTGCATCACATTTTGCATTAAACTTGACCATTCCTCTGTGGAAATTATTTGGGTGATTCAGAAGGCTTTTAGGGACTATGCAATGAGTGCAGCACAAATAAAAGTGTGGCACAAGCACTTCAAAGATGGTTGAGAATCTGTTGAAAGGGATCCACATTCTGGAAGGCCGGTGACAAGCAGAACACCTGAGAATGTTAACTTTTATGGGCTGCAGTACACTGACTGACAACTGACAGGGTAGTTACAGGGTGACTGACACTTTGAGAACTAGAAGCTGATCTGGGGATTCCAAAAACTACTGTGCCAAGGTTTTGACACAGGATCTTGGTGTGAAATGCCTTGTGGCAAAATTTGTATTGCAGCTTTTGCTACCAGAGCAGAAGGAACATTGTGCTGCAGTTGCTAATGACTCGATTCAAACCACTTCCAATGAACCAGATTCGGTGCCCTGGACTTCTGGCTTTTCCCAAAACTAAAATCACCTTTGAAAGGGAAAAGATTTCACATTGTTGATGAAATTGAGAAAAATACTATGGGGCAGCTGATGGTGATTCTAACAAAGGATTCTGCAGAGTGTTTTGAACAGTGGAAGAACTATGTAAGGTCCCAAGGTGCCTACTTTGAAGGGGACTAAGGCAGCATTGTCCTATGTACAATGTTTCTTATATCTTGTATCTTCTTCAATAAACATCTCTATTTTTCATATTACATGGATGAATACTTTCTGGACACTTAGGTATGTAAAACTTGGATTTCAGTGAAATTATATCCATTAATAGTTGAGACAAGTGAGTGGGAGAGAACTCTAGACCTCTCCCTCAAATTTGATAATTTTTGCAAAAGCCTTCTTTAATAAAATAGTGTGCTTAAAGATTAGTATGTTTTTTCAGTCTTTCATGTATATATATACACACACACATACACACACACATGTAATAAAAACAATGTACTTTCCCATGTAAACATAGCTCCAAGATAAAACCCCTACCTCTGGTTCCAACCAGATATCCACTTAAAAAATGACAAATATTCTAAACAGTTCATGAATTATCAGAAATTATGAAAGAAACTCTGTTTATTTTTAAAGGAAGTAAAACCCGAAGGTTATTTTTAGCCAGAAGCATGTGATAAATGAGAAATCATGATGTGATTTTTAAATAAGATTTTCAAAAACAGATTACAATGTGTACCACAGCTAGAAGAAATGTTATTTGGTGGGACATCTTGAGTATATATTTAAGTCATGAAAGAGAAACATTTTTGTCAAGTAAATAAAGCACTGTCCACCACTTCATGCATCCAATTACCACAAGAAAATAAAAAGAAAATGAGCAAATTAAATATAAATCATCATAGTCACAATTGGGAATTCAAGGTCACAGATAGAACTCTAACCTGCTTTAAAGGGGAGCAGCCAGCTGACTTTCTACAGAAATTGAATCACATTAATAGGTCATCTTTAAACTAGAGATGACCCTCTAGTGTTTATTAGACAAAAAACATTATACATTATGTGTATCTTGCCAGAATATTTAGTTTCTATACATGGTCTGTACATTTTGTTAGGGTGGGAAGAAGTCATATTATTAAAATGAGCAAGTAGGCAAAAATCAATTTAGGTGTTGTAAATAATAAGATTATATTTCAATGAAAATGCATTTTTGATACATATTAGTCTGACATTAAATTCAATTTACATTAAGTATTAAGCTATATTTTAAACACCAACATTTCATTATCATTTATATCAATGTCAACAATAAATATATGGCACTATATAAAGAAAACATCTCAAAAATATTTTTTAATGGAAAACCTTGCTATTTAGAAGAAATGATAAGCTAGCTGTCAGGGTGAACTAGAAAATGGGAAGCTTAGGATACGTAAAAGATCCTAAGTTTGGAGGTTTTATATAAAAGAGGACTTTCTGCTTCCAAGATAGTTTTCACACTGTGATAACTAACTTTGGGAATTCATCAGGGCCTCAAGAGATTGTTGATTTCCAAGAATTATTTGTTAAACTATGAAGAATCTTAGCATAACATCTGAAAACACAGGAAGGACAACAAGCTAAGATTATCATTCTATAGGAGTAACACAGAGCAGTGGTAACTGTAGAGAATGGCATGACAGGAGAGTCTCTCTTAAAAGAGTTCATGGACTTAAAACTTTGCCTAGAGCTACCTCAGAAGTCTATGAATGTTGTTTTCAAATATGGCACATGCCTATGGAGAGGAGTTGACTTGATCACATGAACAATATTAAATAAGGGTATTCTAGAAAGAAAGGTGAAAAAAGCCCATGTAAATTTTCTAATTATATTTTAAGAACAACATAAAATTTCAAAAACATATTATTAAATTAAATTATATGCATGCATTTTATATTCTTGTTTATATTTTAATGTGTCAGGGAATTTTTCTTCTCTACTAGTAACTGAGGCTGAAATCATAAAAACAATAGGATGCTAGGGAAGAAATGGCCACAATACTTTTCTTGGATTTATAAGGCCTAGTGCTTCTTTTACCCATATCACTCAAGTGAAGAAAGGGCATTTCCTAAGACAAAAAGTCAAATTTATCTCTGCAAATTTCTTTATTTACTCAAGGTCAGTACCTTTTAGTCCTTTCACACCCCCTTTCCCTCAGCAATCACCACACTGTTAACCATGTTCATGAGTCCTTTTTCCTTTTTTGCTCAAACCCTCTACCACCTACCTTCCCGCTGCCACTGTCATCCTACTCTCCATCTATGAGTCTGTCCCCATTTTCCTTGTTAATTCAGTTTGTTCATTAGATTCCACATATGAGTGAAATCATATGGTATTTATCTTTCTCTGACTGGCTTATTTCACTTAGCATAATGTTCTCCAGGTCCATCCACACAGTCACATATGGTAAAATTTTCTTCTTTTTTTATGGATTAATAGAATTCCATTGTGTAAATGGCCCATAAGTTATTTCATCCAATCATCTACTGATACTCATAAAATTAAACATGGATCTGCCTTTTGACCCAGTGATCCCACTTTGGGAAATAAATCTGAAGGAACTCAAAACACTAATTTGAAAGAACATAAGGATCCCTATGCTCATTGCAGCATTATTTATAATTGCAAAGATATGAAAGCAGTCCTATAGACTTTTAAACTATTAAAAATCCTGATTCTATTCAGCTGGTCATTTAAATTCCATTCAATTAATTGAAAAATTGGAAGAAGCCCAGAGTCACTGAAGCTAGGATTAGAACAGCCATCCAGGGTAGCCGAGATAAAACAATCTACAGTGTACTTGGGTTTAGGCTAGATGTCTGTCTGGTCCGTGGCGCTGGTTATTAGCACTGGATTCTGTAAACATCACCACCTCAGTTCTGCATTTGACCAAATAATTATTCTTTTAAGTACCTGAGAAGATCATATTATCTTTTCCTACAAAATTTAGCAAGTGTCCATATGTTTAATTAATTCTTCCTTTTCTCAATAATAAATTTTGTTAGACAAGACCTACATCAAAAATGAAAGGGAAAGAGAAGGAACAAGATCACTGAAATTTGGAAAGCAATGGACTTGCTCTCAATCTTCTTTGCTGAAGAAGAGATATTCAAGCAGCTGAAATTTTGTATTGATTTTGAGCTGATGAACTCACACAAGAGAAGGAAAACTCAAGTATTCAAATAGTAACATTTAGCACTATGATCTTTCCTATTTTTAAAGGTTAATGCATATGCATATGCACACACACACAAACACACTCCTGAATAGTGAAGAACATAAATAGCTTGCACCAATTTTGTTGAGAATTCTGGACAAGATGGCACCATAGGTAAATGTGGCTCCTTGCACAACTGCATCAAAATTACAACTAAAATAAAGAACCATCACTCAGAATCATCAGAAACTGAGTTGAATGAAAGTCTCACAACTATGGAATTAAATATTGACATTCATCCAGACAGGTAGGAGGGGCACAGACATGGAATGGGCTGCTCCCACATCCATGTGTGGTAGATAAAAATTCTGGAGGGATAGCTAGGGAGCAAAGAGTCCTAGCTCCATACCAGGCCCTTCAGTCCAAGGTTCCAGTGTCAGGAAGTTAAGTCCCCATAACTTTTGGCTGTGAAAAGTAGCCAAGTAGGCATTGAGTTGGTGGAAGAAACCTCTGTAGACCCAAGCAGTTCCCTTTTAAAAATGCACACATGGATTACTCAGATTCACTGCCTCTGAACTCCAGCACTGAGGTAGCAGGTTGAAAAGCACTAATGGCATACAGGGAGGAACTGAAGCATCAGGGTGAGAACTGAGGGACAGTTTTATCTCAGAAAGAAAGGTGGCTAAAGCCATTATCCCTTTGTAAGCCCTCCCCCCAAAAGCCTACAGGCTGGTGCCATACCTGAGACTCCATCAGCCTGGCTAACACTATTTGCCCTGCCTGGGAGATCCCCTTAGATGGTGTCCCCACCCACTGACAAGTCCACCCAAACTGTTAACCATGGCTTTTCCATATGAATGGCTGGTCTTGACTCATGCTTCACAATTTCTTAAATCCTATCAAACAAGCAACAGTTGGCCTCAGTGAGGCCCCAGCCTCCATACTTCTTGCTAAGTGGCCCCAGGCTCAGCACTAGCAGCAGCCAGCCTGGATTCGTACTTTGGTTTTTACCTGGGAATCTCCTAGCCCAGCACAACTATCAGACATCTCAGTTTGTTTTATACCTCATGCAGGGTGGACCCAGACAAAACACAGGTGGGGGCTGGCCTTGACCTGCACCACCTGGGAAACCCCAGACCTGTGCACCCAGTGGACAACTATAGACCACATCAGAGCATCACCACCCTGCCCCTGCCCAGTTGATCTTCCATGGAGGGTGGAGGTTGGTGGTCAGTGGTCACAGTCAGTCCTTGTAGCTGACTGGCCTGGGTAAATACCTGTCATTGATCTGCCAACAACAACCAATGCTCAATTATAAGAGCAGGGTATACTCAGCCTACATGAAGGGCACTCCTTGAGTACCCAGCTTGGGTAAAAAGGGCTGCTATGCCACTGGACACTATAGAACACCAACTATATTAGACCACTCTACCAAGATAGGAAGTCAGAACAGCTCTACCTAATACATAGAAAAAGAAAAACACATAGGGAGGCTGCCAAAATGAGGAGACAAAGGAACATGGCGCAAATGAAAGAACAAGTCAAAACTTCAGAAAAAAGACTAAACAAAATGGAGGTAAGCAATCTGTCAGATGCAGATTTCAAAACGCTGGTTGTAAGGATGCTCAATGAACTTAGTGAGGATTTCAACAGGATAAAAAGATCCAGTCAGAAACGAAGGATACACTAAATGAAATAAAAAACAATTTATAGGGAAACAACAGTAGAGTGGATAAAGCCAAGGACCAATGAATGATTTGGAACATAAGGAAGCAAAAACAACCAGTCAGAACAACAAGATGAAAAAAGAATTCAAAGAAAACCAAGGATAGTATAAGCAGCCTCTCAGAAAACTTCAAGACTTCCAGCATTCTCATCATAGGGGTGTCAGAAGGAGGAGAGAAAGAGCAATAAATTGGAAATTTATTTGAAAAAATAATGAAAGAAAACATCCCCAATTTAGTGAAGGAAATAGACCTGCAAGTCCAGGAAGCACAGAGAGTCCCAAACAATAGGGATGTGAAGAGGTCCACTCCAAGATGTATCATAATTAAAATGCCAAATGTTAAAGATAAAGAGGGAATCTTAAATGCAACAAGAGAAAAGTAGGTAGTTACTAGGGGCCATTCCCATAAGACTGTCAGCTGATTGCTCAAAAGAAACTTTTCAGGCTACACAGGACTGGCAAGAAATATTCAAAATCATGAAAAGCAGAGACCTACAGCCAAGATTGCTTTAGGCAGCAATCCTATCATTTAGTATTAAAGGGCTGATGAACAGCTTTCCAGACAAGAAAAATCTAAAGGAGTTCATCATCACCAAACCATTATTATATGAAATGTTAAGGGGGCTTATTCAAGAAAAAATAGAAAATCAAAACTATGAACAATAAAATGGGAGTAAATATATATCTATCAAAACAGACTAAACCAATAAGAATCATGGAAATGGAGAGCATTTTGAAGGTTGCTGGATGAGAAGGAGGTGTCAGAGAATAGGTGAAGAGGTGAGGGGATTAAGAAGTACAAATAGGTAG
Organism: Trachops cirrhosus; assembly: GCA_028533065.1. Classification (NCBI taxonomy): domain Eukaryota; kingdom Metazoa; phylum Chordata; class Mammalia; order Chiroptera; family Phyllostomidae; genus Trachops; species Trachops cirrhosus. The sequence continues at coordinate 115,795,855 of CM052539.1, read as the reverse complement.
TTACAGAATAGCCAGGGGATGTAAAGTACAGTATAGGTAAAGGAGTAGCCAAAGAACTTATATGCATGGTCATGAACAATGAACAATGGTCATGAACAATGGTTTGGGGATGGCCTGATAGAGTGGAGAAAAGGGGGGAAATTTGGACTACTGTATTAGTATAATCAGTAAAAATAATTTAAAAAATAAAGGCATTTTTACATATGAAAAACAGCTTGCATCATAATAGTATCTCATTCTTTGAACATTATGTAACAAAACAGCACCTTTATATTAACAATTTTTGCCTTCACTTTGCCTGTATCTGCTATTTCCAGAATTATGTGAAAGATATCTCTTTTTGTTTTTTGTTTTACTTTTACTCCACCCCCAAGAATGGAAATTCCAAAAGTCTAGTTTTGAGTGATGCAAAAGTAAAATAAAACAACATAGAAATAAATTTAGGATCTATCAATATCAGGTTGTTTAAATTGGTTTATTTGTTTACAAGGTGGAATTTTTTACTAAATGCTAAATTTTTTCTAGCATGAACTGCATTTTTTTCTCTCTCATTTGTGGATCTACCACAGCATTGGACTGGGCATAGATTAAACATTGAAAAAATACTTCCAAAATACAAAACAACAACAACAACAACAACAACAAAATAGTCAAACAATTATCAGATACTATAGTGATTCCTTTAGTTTTTGTCTTGGTTTTTATTTGTTCTCTGATTTGAAGTTGTACTACTTTTTACAATGTGGAACTGACAAGGCTGAATATAATAATACCGCAGTAAAAAATAAATTTTTCTAACTTTCTTCCTGTGTGGTCTATGTTTAAACATGGCTGTACTAGGGAGCAAGATAGAACTGCTCCATATAAACCACTAAGGAAAAAAAAATCAGACAAAATCACGTACTTTAATGTTGTCAAGATAATTCCCGGTGAGTCTGGTTAGCATGCACTGAAAAAGCAGCAAGGTACAGTGAGAAAACAAAGATTTCTTATTGTTGGTGGAGCCCTGACTGCCTTTCCACAGCATGGATCTCAAAGCCTGGAGGTCTCTGCAAAGTCTCAGAGAGCAAGAGCCACTCAAGTGAATGTGTATTATCTAAGAGGTGTTCTGAGGTTGGATATGATACTAAGACCTGCCAATATTTCTAGTTCTGGTCTATTTTTTTAAAGGGCAGCAAGTAGTCCTGAATATATACTGATGAAAAATACGTGGGTTGACATTTTAAAATTCAGGCAGAATAGCTGTGCTATCATCTCAAATGATACAGTGTCTACAGGGCTTCTTTTAAATGCCATTGGAATTATACTTCTTGATGCCCTATGAGTCAAAGTCAAGAAAAAAAGCCACCAAAATTTTTACACTAAACTAGCTCATGACACAAGGTCCCTTAAAGATAGGACTAAATCTGTGTGATGGGAAATCAAATTTTATTTAATCCCAGTGTCCCTGCGATCTCTTTTAGAATCCCCATTACCTCTTTTATTGGCATAGAAGGTCAACCTGATTCTTCTATCACCCAGCATCCAAGTTTTACCAGAATAAAGGGGGTAATAAAATGCATAGTGATATTTCAAATTCCCTGATACCTGTTCAGTATTTTTGTAATAATATTTTCATGCATTTTAAACTGGTATCAACTTCAGCAACCCAACATTTTATTGTTTTCCTTTTCCAGAGAAGCAAAATAAATTTCAGATGAATTAGAGAATTTAACCAAGATAATGGCTATAACTGTAAACCTACTCCTTGCTTCACACTGCAAATTTCTTCAGTGTTTGTTTGTGCCCTTAATAAAAGAACAATATGTACTTCTAAAATGAGAGACCAAAGGATGTGTAAATTCCTTTTTTTTTCTTGGGCATCCTTATAAATAGCTGTTTAAAGAAATTCAAATTGTGTTACAAAGTCCCCAACAAGGTGTGGCATTAAAGAGGTAAGCAATAGCATATGTTTTGGAAAAAATATGCTGAACTGCTCACATCTTATAAGGAGGGCAGAAAGCTGTGATAACACCTCCAACTCAGCATCAGCGGGGGCTGGTAGGGCTTTTAGTAGATGAGCAAAGGTAATATATTATGCACAGATTCTTAGCATTTCTCAAGTTCTTGCTGGAAGTAAACATTTTAGAACACCAAAGAACTATTTTACGAACTAGATGTTCCTTATAGACCATGGTGAGGTAAGGTATTAGAAAAGAGTATCAAATAAAAACAATTTTCTAGGTCACTTCTTCCATAGCTGAGCTTCAACTTGGGAGTAGGGAGGCACTGATTTATTTCAAACATGAAATATCCCCCACAAACTTTTGTAGAGGGCTATTTTGTTTAAGCACCTTACAATGTGAGTAAAGGAGAGGCAATCAGCTAGTAACACGTGCTTTAAAGGCTGAGGTCCACACTCCCAATAAAAAACACTGGGGAGTACTTTACTGCCCCCAAATAACTTGAAGAAAAAAAGTGTCACTATCTTCCAGGCAAATAATTTATAATTCAAGTATTAATCTTGCAACAAATTAAGTTTTCCAGAGTCTGTAAAAACTTCCCATTAACTTTTGGGATACTGAACTATGTTTAATGATTTCTGGGTCCTTTTTAGTAGTATTATGTTTGGAACTATGAGTGTCAATGCTTGCAGTTCAGTTAATTTTAACTAGGTAAGTTTACCTAGACACTAAAACAATAATTACAGATTTCCAAGAGTAAATCTGAACTATGCACTATATAGCAAATAATAATTCACAATGCAAAGTGAGGAGGGTACTAAACAATGATTTTAATAATGATTTTAATTGTTTAGTGCTTAACTTCTGTAAAAATCACTAAGCTACGTCCTTGCTGGCTTGCTGCTATAATTTTAGTTCTTAACGTTAAGTTGGTACGGCCTGGTTTATGTATGGTTACAAAATTAAAATAAGGTAGAGTAAAGCAAATGAAAAACACGAGTCATTCCCCACTCAGCCCGCTGACAAAGACTTGCCCACCTTCCCATACTTCACCGCCATCTAAGATCTCACACTGACAGGACCACCACAGCAGGGCTGAATCTTCATAGTTCTGTCCTATTCTCACCACTTCCTTCTTCTGCTTTCTTAAAAAATAAAATAAAATAAATTAAAATCCAAGTTCCTTAATACCCCAGAGTTGAGCTAATTATTAAGAAAGAATAATTTAATAAACTCATGGATACTGGATTTTTTCAAGGAAGCACACTTCCTAAAAATAAATGGCCTTGGATGCCATATTTTACTAGAGAAATCTGTCATTTTGGAATCCATGTTTACCTTAATTACTTATTACTTGTGATTTGTATACCCAGCAACTTTAGTAACCCACTGGCTATTCTGGGGACAATGGCTGTCTATGTGAAAGAAGAAAAATGTGACATAGAGCAAGTTTTGATTGAACTAAAAAAATAAATAATCTTGAAATTTCACTTTTTACATTCTAAGATTTAGGTTTCTAAATTTTTTTGGGGGAAAACAACAAATAGTGTATCTGTCGATGCTAATCCTGAATTACATCGTGGCAACAATCCCTTGGATGTGAGCTTTTGACTTAGCCTTTTTTGTCTAGGACCTAATTTCTCTACAATCCCATTTTAGTTTCTCCATCTTCCTTACTGCCTATCTCCACTCTAGATAAAAATATTGGCAGGCCATGCTTAATTGGGTGGAAACAAAGTTTGATAATTTAAAAAGTAATTAATTAATTGTAAGTCTCCTTGAATTATCTCTGTGCATGTGTAGAGAGAGTATATCTAATAAAATACATAAACATAAATCTTAGTAAACATGTTCTTGGAAACATAGTAAGATGAGTCATTATAAGATCCCCAAAGAATTCAAGAATAAAGCTGAGAAGAAGAATTCCAGACTATGGCCTTTATTTGGATTGATGCTTTCTCTGAATATTTATTACTATCTAGATATGACATTTTAAAATTTATTTTAACAGGACATATGCTTTATCACTGAAAAATATCACTCAGCAAAATATTTGTATATTTTCACATAATGTTACTTCACAATAAACAGGGGTGGGCAAAAGTAAGTTTACAGTTGTTTGTATGAAAAATAATGCAATAATTAATACATGATAATATCAGAATAAACCCTGTGTTCTTCATACTCACAATTGTAAATGCACTTTTGCCCAGCTCCATTGTTAAATAACTCTCATCACAGTTACTAACACACTCAGAAGCAATCTGGGCTGAAGCAGTGCTATCTGCAATAATATTCCTATAGAGAGAGTAGTTATGTCTATATCTCTTGTTTATATATTAAAATAGAAGGGTGCAGAGAGAGTGAGAGAGAACACTATTTCATCCTTTGGCTATACAAATATAGTACAAAAAGAAGCTTATAAAATATAATTGTTACATAAAGAAATGAAGCTTTTTAATTCTTGCTCATACAATTTTCAACTAAATATTATTTCAGTGCTTCAAAAATTCAGGAAATACTATTTTTTTTAAAAAAATATGCTTTCTTACCCCTTTCTTGAGGTGAGACATTTCTAAAAAAAATTTGAGGAATGTTGACAAAATTTGAAATGCAAAAGCAAAAAAGATGTGAATTTGTCCAGTTATTTCTCTCTTCCTCTCCAACACCTCTCTACTACGCCCATCACCAGCTCAAGTACAAGAAACAGGAACTGAATGAGGATACATGAGACATCCTAAAGAATCCTAGCAAGAACATTTTAATATATTTCTAAATATTATTGAGTCACTTAAAATACTTACAGGGACATCATTTTTCAATTTTCTATCCTTTTTGTCACCTCTATAACCTGTACTGGAAATATTTAAAAAATCCAAGCAGCTATGATGGGACAAAGATATTATTTTCATTAGTCAAGTTAGAGGCAACATATCTTTTTATGAAAATTTTTAATTAGTAGTGTAATCTGATAATATCCCTCTTGTGTCTAAGTAATGCACTATCGATTTGCCAAATTGAGTTTGACATTTGTTTTATTTGCCTTTTATATGTTCATAGTAACTTCTTAGCATGTTTGGGTCAAAATATTATTTTTCAGGGAAGTTTTATGAAGCTAATTATAGTCATTTAAAGTAAGAATACTAGAAAAGAAAAGGAAATTATCTGTATTGATAAATCTGATAAAATATATAATGCAAAATGAATTTTGAAATGACAGGCATTTCTATAAAATTTTCAGATAAATTCCCTTGCCCACTGTGGTAGGAGATTTAAAATGCGCTGAGGGTTGTCACTATCATTGCAAACTGTGCTGCTTAGCTGGTAGCGCACACTTAGGTTGTGGTGAAATTTTATTATTCAATTTATGTTGTTTCACTGCTAACATGTAGGAAAATGGAGAAATGGAAGATAATTCCCACATAATGAAATAAAAGAAGAAACAGTGATAGAAAGTGGGATTTTAACTTCAAATCTGCCTTCACACAAGGTTGTATGAAAAAGAACCATCATTCATTTAGCAGGATAGATAGGACTGTGACTGGATTGTGCGATATGTTGCCTGATAATTTTTCTTACCTTGGACCACCTCTTTATTCCTATGCTGTTCTCAGAGTTCAGGCCATTATTACCTGGGATACTTTAGTAGCTTTTCAACTGATCTCATCTCCAGTCACTTCTTTTCACCTTTATTATATGTTTTCCACTACCATTTAGTACCCTCCCCCCAGAAATCAGCACATGTGGTCCATGTACATGAGTCCTTTTTTCTTTTTTCTCAATTCCTCCACTTGGTGACTCAGTTCATTTCTCATATACTGCAAAATTCAACAACCTGAAACACATCTATGTTCAAGGCTCATCTCAGCTGAAGAACTCAAAGGGCCTCACTTTTCTACAACTTTGAATTGAAATCCTTAGGCTGAATCAAGTGTTTCAGTATCCCACAAATATGCTTGTTTATTAATATCACCCAATATTCAAGAGCCTTACATGTCAGGCAAATGAAGCTAATCACTACTAAGTAATCATTCTTCCATTCATGATTGGAGTGGCTATCTCCCCATCAAGACATATGCAAGCCCTACCTATCACTTAGGGCCTATTTAAAGTGCCAACTCACATCTTAAGTGTTCCTAGAATTTATAGCTTCTCTGGAAGCAAACTTTTCCTCTTGTAAGCAGAACTAGAACTTTGTCTGTTGGTATTTGATAAAAGTATGTTCTTCCTTAAAATCCATTAGTCAAGAAATATTTATCAACTTGGAAATAAAGAACAAACTGACAGTGATCAGAGGGAAGAGGGGAGGGAGATAACAGAGGATAGAAGAGGAAGGGGCAAGGAAAGGAACACAGAGGTCTCATGGGCAGAGACAGTGGGGGGGTACTGACTGTGGCTGTGGAGGGGATAGGGCAGGGGAGAGCAATGGTGAAATGTCAAGACAACTGTAACTGAGCAACAATAAAAACCAAGAATATTTATTAAGTAACATTTTTCTACGTGTCAACAGAAACAAAAAAATAAAGAATCTAGCAGAATTCATCTGATTTTATCAAGTACTCAGTCAAGAATATTTTCTTCCCATCTTCTTTGTGTATGGTTTATGACTGATTTATCACTGTTAATTTGCATGACATTTAATCTATTGTTTTCTATGTATTTGTTGAACTAGCAGATGGTCTTTTTTCCTGTTTGTTCATTTCTTTAAAGACTGTCATATTAATCATAAAAATGTTGCTTACATTCCATGAAAATGGAACATGATGAAATGAATGGACATTTTCATAACTTTCATGGAAATAGACATTGGTACACTGTAATGCACAACTGGTAATACTTCTCTTTCTAAGCTCAATGAACTATTTCAAATACTCATGATTATTCATCTTTTGCAATAAAAAAAGAAAAAATTAAGTGTGTTATCTTCTTTTCAAATGAGAAAATGTCAAAACAAAAAATTTACAAGGACCTGGTCATAGATACTTTTATTAGACCTAACAAAGTAGCCAATCTTTCATGTCTACATTCCAATTAGCTTTACATATAACTATAAATAAATTAAAATCATAATTGCAAGGTAATATAAAAATTTTACCTTCCAAGATATATGTAATCAAATAAAGAAATCAATGAATTTGATTCATTGAAATTTGAAATATATTATGTATATAAAGACCACTGATACTCTTCCACACAGCTAAAACTATAATGTTTTACTGAACAGCATTCTAATAATTTAGTTAGAATCAACTACATGTTTGAGAAAAAGGTTCAAAGGCAATATAGGGAGGATGCAATTGTTTTCCCCAATACTCAACAGACACATACTTAGGTTTATCATCTCCTAATCTATTTTGACAGTATTTTATAGAAGATATGATGTATTTAGTAATACTTTACATGGTTTAAGTGATATATAAAATGTATTAACTGATCTCACCTTCAAGGATTTATAAATTAGCACACAAAGAGGAGTTAATATTATAGATTATTTAGTGAAAGCCTAAGGTAAGTTACTAGGACTGTATAGGTAATCAGTTTTGTGAAAGTTCAAAAAACAATTTTGGAAGTCATTTTGTGCAATCAACTAACTGAATCATTTGGAAGGCTTATAAATAATTACACATTCATGATGGATTTTCAAGAATATGTTTACTAAGCTTTTTGTTTGTTTTCTTGTTTGTTTTTATAAAACTATCTACCCTATATCTCAAAGATAACTATAGAATTCATAAAAATTAATAAAACAGTATTATTTTTACTACTAATCATTTTCTACTCAAATTTTTTAAAAAGTAAGCCAGCCAGTTTTTGCTTCAGCTTGAAAAGTGCTTGGAAGTAATGACTCTTGGCTGCACCAGAAAACTGAGATTTTAGGGAAAACAGCTCTCTGGAAATCCCGAGAAACAGATACACCCATAGTCAAGATGTCCTTACTGGAACAGAAACTGATGGGAGGAATATTTAAATAATAATTTTGATGAGTTCCTGGAGATTGAGTGTGGATTAGTCTTAGAGTAAGAAATTCCTGGGAGGAACTGCAATCTGGAAAAAGGCCTATAATTTGTTTGTAAGAACTCCACCAACTTTTGATAAAAATTCCCTTTTGGCTCTGGCAGGGGAAGGAAATAGTAATCATTGTGAGATATGCCCACAGTATTCCCCATTTAAAAGGCCTATTTTACAGGGTGAAAAAACTTTTCCACAAAGTCTTTTCTCCTTATCTTAAAGGAAAAAATTTCCTCCCACTGCATCCCTATCCAAACATTCTGTTTCACATACTGGGGAAAAAGTCAGCACTACACTTCTAGGAAACAGATTGTGAAAAACTTCCACCAAGAAAGAAAGTTGGAAGTTGGGGGAAAATAACAATGGCTCTTGATAAACATTTGTGAAGATCAAAGGCTCACAGCCAAAGGACTCTTATTTAAGAAGAGCTTCAAAATATAGACTGTCTCTAAAGAGGAGTTTTTGGGAAAGCCCAAAGTCAAGAAAGGACACAAAAATAAGGACATTAAAAGAATTAGAAGTTCCTGACACCTGGAGTTACAGCTAACATTAAACACAGACCAACTCCTAACCAGATTAAAATAAATCCTCATATCAAAAACCATTTATTTCAGTTTCTATTACCTGATATATTTGGAATTCAACAACATAAAAAGCATATCAAAAAGCAAGAAAAAATATATAACTCTGAAGAGACGACACAATAATCAGTGCCAGACTCAGATAATGACATGGATTTTAGAGTTAGCATATAAAAATGTAAAAAGTTGAGAAATATGTTAAAAGCTATATTGGAAAATGTAAACAGTAGATAAGACCAGATGGGTAATGGAAGCAGAGAAATGGAAACTAAATATGAAAAAGAAATGCTAGAAATCAAAGACATTGTAACACAAATGAAGACTGCCTTTGAGAGACTCAGTAGTCTCAAAAAGTGAAAGATAGAATCAGTGAGCTTAAAAATGGGAAGTAGAATTGTTCCAAACTCAAATGCAAAAAGAATTAACATGAATTTTTATACCATCTTTTTCAGAATATAGAAGACAAAAACTTTTTTCAAGTAATATTATGATGCTAGAGTTTCCTGAATACGCAAATAAGACAAAGTCAATTGAAAAAAAAAAACATAAAGACAACGGAAGAAAAAAAGAAGAAAAATTCTAGGTCAGTATCTCTCATTAACTTAATCACAAAAATCCTTAACAAAATATAAGCAAACCAAAAGCAAAAAATATAAAAATAATTATACAGTGTAACAAGGTGAATTTTATTGGAGGTGTCAAGGCTAGTTCAACATCTGAAAATAAATCAATGCATCCACCATATCAACAACCATATCAATTGGAACAGAGAGAGCATTTGACAAACTTTAACACACATTAATGGTAAAAATGCTCAGAAAATTAGGAATGAAGGGGAGCCTCCTTAACTTGACAAAAAAATCTACAGCAAACCTACAGCTGATATACATATTGATGAATGACTGAATAATATCCTCTTAATATTGAGAATAATACAAGGATTCCTATCTCACCAAACTTACTCCACACAGTTCTGGAAATTCTAGTAACAGAAAATAAGAACAAATACATAAGTAAAAACCATACTAAAGAAAAGGAAAAAAAACCTTTCTATTTGCAGATGGCATGAATGTCTACACAGAAAATTAAAAACAAAAATAGTAACAAATCAAAACAAAACAAAACAAAACCTGCTAATAGTAATGAGCTCAAGTAAATTCCAGAATACAAGAGGAACACTGCAATCGCTTCTATATGCTCATAATAAACATGTAGAAACTGAAATTAAAATGAAATGTTATTGATAATTGCTCCAGAAATAAAAACTTATGTATAAACTCAGCAAAACATGTACAAAGTATGTAAGTGTAAATTATTAAATGTTAAAAAATGAATTAAAAATACCTAAATAAAGGAGAATAAACCATGCCCATATATTGAAAGATTCAACATAGTAAAGATGAAAAAATTTTCCAAACTGATTAAAGATTTAATGCAATCATACCAAAACCCCACAACATTTGTGTGTGTGTGTATATATTCTTACTTTACAATTTATATAGAAAGGCATAAAATCTGTTAAGTAGTTAAAACCAGAAAGAATAAAGCAGAAACAATCATTCTATTTGATACTAAAGCTTACTCTGTGTTTATAGTAATCAAGGCAGTATAGTTTTGGTGAAGGTTTAGTTATACAGATCAAAGTAAAAGAATATAACACAAATGAGACAAACACAAATATACTCAGCTGATTTTTTTCAAATGAGCAAAAGTAATTCAATGAAGCAATGAAAGTCTTTTCAACAAATAGTACTAGAGCAATTGGATTTCCATAGGCAAATAAATGAATACATAAACCTTAACCTAAATCTCATACTTCATACAAAAATATGCTAAAATGTGTTATGAACTTAAATATAAAATGTAAAACTATTAAACATTTAGAAAAATAGGTGGACACACAACGCAATATACAGAACATGTATCACAGAAATCTATACTTGAAACCTATATGATATTAACCAATGTCACCCCCTATAAATTTAATAGAAAAAAATCACTGGCATTTCTGACTAAGCCAATAGTCCTCAGACTTGACATTAAAAACATGCTCTATAAAGTGAAAAAAATGATGCACTGGAGTCATTAAAATTATAAACTTTTACTCTATGGCAAGCCACATGAAGGGTATGAAAAGACTGAGGAATTATGCACAAATAGCATGTCAGACAAAAACTAGTATCTAGAATATACAAAGAACTCTCAACACTCTTCAGCTAAAAAAAATTCAAATAGAAAATGAACAGAAATCAAGAACAGACATTTCACTAAAGAGGTTATACAGATGGCAAATAAGCAAATAAAAAGGTGTTCAACATCATTAGCCATTTGGGAAATGCAAATTAAAACTACAGAAGATATTACCACATACCTTTCAGAATGGCCAAATAAAAAATAATGACAACACCAAATGCTACCTAGGATACAGAGAAAATGGATTATTCATACACCGCTGGTGGGAATATAAAATATTACAGCCTGTAAATGTTACACTTTGGAAAACAGTTTGGCAGTTTCTGATAAAACTAAACATGCAGTTACAACATGACCCAGCAATTACACTGTTGGACATTTATTCCAGAAAAATTAAAACTTGCATTTACACAAAGAGGTGTACATGCATGTTTTTAGCAGCTTTATATGTATTATCCAAAAGGTGTAATCAGCACAGATGTCCTTCAAAGGTTGAATATTAAAGGAACTGTGGAATTACATACTGTGAAATTAGAATGAGCAATAAAAAGGAATGGGCTATTGGTATATAAAATGTGGATGAATCTGCAGGGAATTATATTGAGTGAACAAATCATTCACCAAGACACTAGCTTTACTCAGAAGTTCAATGTTGACTCTCATCTTCAGGCCATAGTTTGAATATGAACATGCTTTAATCCATTAACTGACAACACATGCAGAAACAAGCTATAGAATTTAAAATTATGCTTGAAATTTCAATCTGTATTCATATGAATATTAAAATTCACATAAATAAAAAGTCAAATATTTTATAGAGCTTTTGTTACTCAAAGGATGGTCCTAGGATCAGCTGCATTGGCATTTATGTTTTGAGAGCTTACTAGAAATGCAGACACTCAGTCCTCAAACTATTTAATCACTATCTTCATTTTGTGAGATCCCTCTCTGGACATTAACTTTTGAGACTCACTGTTGTAGAATAATGGAAAGCTATATGATGGGTAATTGTGCATATAAATACAAAATCACTGTGAATAGGCAGTGTTCTTCCTTTTGTATATGGGGCCTGGGCTACCATGTAAATGCCAAAACCGTGTACATCACAGAACACAATCAACAGAATGTAAAGGCAAAATACAAAATGGGAGAAAATATTTACAAATAATGTATCTTGTAAGGGGTTAATATCCATAAAATATAAATAACTCTTACAACAAAAATTCAATTAACTTGTTAAAAATGATCATATGTCTTGAGTAGACATTTCTCCATAGATGATATGCAAATAATCAATAAGCACATGAAAAAACACTTAACCACAATGAGCCATTAGAAAAATGAAAACTACAATGAAGATATGACCTCATTGCTATCAGAATGGTTACTCTAAAACAAAGCAAACTGAAACCAAACAAACAAACAAAAAAAGCAGAACACAAGAAGTGTTGGTGAGGATGTGGAGTAATTGGAATTCTTGTGCACTGTTGATGGGATTGTAAAATGGTGCAGCTGACATGGAAAACAATATGAATGGTACCCCCAAAATTAAAAATATACCTACCATATGAAAAAGCTATTCTGAGTACATATCCAAAAGAACTCAAAATAGTATCTAAAACACATATGTGCATTACATGTCCATTGCATCATCATTCAGAATAAACAAGATATGAAAACAATGTAAATATTCATCAACAAATGAATAAAGAAAATGTGGCACATGAGGTCTTTCCAGAAAAATTCCAGCCATTGTTAATATAATGAGAATGATTTGCACAATATCGATGTAATATGGCAGCCAAGGAGAATAGACTGTTGTGTGCATGTATGTACAATGGTAACTTCACTGTACTAGTCAGTTGGGACAGCAGATGCTGATGAGTGAACGTGTGTACTGTGTGGTCATTGCATTCAACATGACTTACAGCATGGAGCAACTAGTCTGCATCAGATTTTGCATTAAGCTTGAACATTCCTCTGCAGAAACAATTCAGGTGATTCAGACGGTCTCAGCTATGGGCAACTAGTGATTGGCAGCTTCATCATGACAATGTGCCCACTCATGCATAATATCTTGTGCAGAGTTTTTGATGAAACATCAAATCACCCAGGTGACTTAGCCCCCTTCCAACACAGATCTGGAGCCCTGCAACTTCTGGCTTTTCCCAAAACTAAAATCACCTTTGAATAGGAAGAGCTTTCAGACCATCCATGAGAGTCAGGAAAATATGATGGAGCAACTAATGGAGACTGAGAGAACTGTGTGATGTTTCAATGTGCCTACTTTGAAGGGGACTGAGGCATCACTGTCCTATGTATAATGTTTCTTGTATCTTGTATCTGCTTCAATAAATGTCTATATTTTTTGTATTATATGGATGGTTACTTCCTTGACAGACCTCAAATATTGGGTTGGCCAAAAATTTTGTTTAGTTTTTTTCTGTACAATTGCTCTATTATTATTGTTAGTGCTTAGTTGTCTTTAACTTCATTTGAAACAATTGTGTTAGATTGTGATAGCTGTCATATCAGTGTGCATTAAAAAAACATCATAATTAGAGAATTTTTTGTGTAGCCATTTTGTATTGAAGATGGAAGTATTTTTTGGCACATTATGCTTTATTATTTCAAGAAAGGTAAAAATAACTGAAATCCCCCCACCCCTCAAAAAAAGAATTTGTGTAATATATGGAGAAGGTGATGTGACTGATCTAATGGGTCAAAAGAAGTTTGCAAAATTTCTTGGTACTATTGACATTTTGGCCAAATAAGTATTTGCTGTGGGACTCTCATGTATTGGAAGATGTTTGGCAACACCCCTGGCCTCTATCCACTAGAAGCCAGTCACAGGAGATAGTTGACACTCAAAATATCCAAATCAATAAAGATATTGATGAAAATGAAAAATGTGTCTTTTATTTTACAGGAAAAAACTAAACAGATTTTTTGAGTAACCCAATACATACAATGGGACATTACTCAGCCTTTTAAAGAAAAACATGTAATTTGTTACAGTGCAAGTGAAAGAGAATGATATTATGCTAAGTGAAATAAGCCAGTCATGGAAGAACACAACTGCAGTAGATTTATATGATGTATCTAAAATAGGCAAGCTCATGGAAATAGAGTGTGGAATGATGATTACCAGGGCCTCTGAAAGTGGAAAAAAGGGGAGTTGCTTTTCCGTTTCAATTATAGAAGATAAAAAAGTTCTGAAGATTTCTTTTACCATATGAATATATATAACACTACTAAACTACACTTAAAACTGGTTAATTTGGTAAATGTTATGTATTTTTTAACACACTTACAAATAATCATCTCAGAAAAACCTTTTAAACCTTTGTTATGCAAATAAAGTGGAACAAAAACAAAAAGGAAACTGCAAATAATCTGTAGAATCTGGTTCCAATTTTGCCTACCTTATATTCAATATTTATGTATTTTAGCCAATATTTTATGCATCAATATGCAACCACACTGAATTTTTTCAATATTAAAAGACATGGTGAATCTCATCACAACTATATCTTATTCCTGCCTCCATCTGTTACTACAATATAGTATAAATCATTGTGTCTGAATAAGTATTCCTACTTCTTACAGCTGAGACCAGATCTTGTTAATCATCATACACCTCACATTTAGCCCCAACTATAGAATATACTAGGTTTTCAATGCTAATTAAATGAATGAAAACACTACTACTTCTGAACTGTCAACCAAACATGTCTTCATTTAAAGTATACATGCCATGCACACACCACCCCCCACATTTTTTACCCAGCAGTTTACTTTTTAATAGTTCAATGAGTTTGATTTTCTTCCTCAGTGATTTTGACCTCTAGAATTTTTCATTTCTCCATCTTTTTTCTGTCCTTGTGACATTAATGACAAGCTGACTGATATTACTATCTAAATATTTATTTTTGTACACCTTCTTTTTAAAAAGAAATGGTGGGAAAATATCCTTTATAAGTTTTTGTTTTCTTTTGGCTTTTAGATGAATACTCTGAGCAGATTAGTTTATGACATATGTTGATTTTGATTTAGAATTTGTTTAGTTAAATTTTTAATTGATTAATTAATTGACTCATTGATTGAAGGAATAGTTCTCTGTTATAATGTAGTACATGCCTGGGTATTATTTATTATAATTTGGAACAAATTTATTGAAATCATCTATTCATGGGTTCACTGAAACTCTGCTCTCATTTAGAGTCCGGATTATCATGGCCATTACATATCTATTTAAGCTTTTACAAAGTAAAGAAGCATTGCTCAGAGATGCCATTTTCCAAATAGTCCCTGACACTTGGTTCCTTGTTATTGGATTGTTTTCACAGAGATGTCCAAGTAAGAAATTATTGACTATTTCCAGTAATACAAATAACAGAGTATGATAACTCTATTGCTCCCCAGTTCCAGAAGCTAAAGATATATATTCAATGAAATGATCAAATAAGGATAAAAAAGTTAAATCATTGAGATAAAATATCAAAGCTAAAAATGTTCAATAGTGTAACAGCATTTACATAAGAGCTAGAGTTTGGATTGGTAAATTAAATTTATAGCTTTGACCTTTCCCTATTTTTTGCATGGTTAATTCTTGTCAATATTGAATTATGTAAACTATTGTGCTTAATCAATGTGAGGATGAGCTCATTATTGTTTCTATGGAATAAACCCAGTTAGAATGGTAATTTTCTGACATGAGTTTAACATATGCTGATTATAATAGCATTTCCACATTGGCATTTAAAATCATTTATAATAATTTTTTAAATATTTTTATGAGTTACTTTTTGAATTATGAGAAAATATATTAATAAAAAAGCAGAAATTTTACTTTCTTATTTTCTTAACTAAAGTCACCATCAGTGACAGCATCCACACTTTATCATTATAATCCTTGATATTCAAAGTATGGTCTTTGGACTAGTGATACAAGTATTAATTCAAAGCTTTTTTAAAATTGCTAACTTCGGTTGTTAATCTAGCCTGATGAATTCTAATGATGTCTACACATGATTAGTATTTACAATTAATTTTGAAAGTAATTCTTTATCATTATCACCATCATAATCATCGTCATCATCATCCCTCACATTGGTACCTTAGAGCTTCTGTATGCTTTGAACAATGTTTATTTTGTTTATTTGTTTGTTTTGCATCCATTGTATCATTCAATATATTCCAAAGGGGATATAAGTAATGTAGACCATTTATATGATAAAATGATATCTTACTCCTAAATGTCAATTATTTCAGTAGTTTTTTAAAACTCTATTCCCTGTATCACTGCTTCTCCAACTGAAAGTACGTATAACATTGGAACGTTTGTTAAAATGCAGATATTGGGCCAGTATGTCTGGGATAGGCCTGAGATTCTGATCCACTTAGTTACAAAACCAGTACCCCCACCCACTGCAGAATAGAATTATTTCAGGGTTCAGTGTTAACTTCTAAATAGGTTGGAAGCTTAGCACTGCACTAAACTAATCAGACTTGTTGAGAAGTAATCCTCGTTGAATTCATGAGTAAGTTCTGTCTCTTCTTCCATGATCACTTTATACATGAATTCATTGAGAAAGTAATGACATGTCCATTAAAATGGCATAATTATTGATGGTATCTTTGGCATAGAATACAATAATTTATAATTTAGTTTAGACACCAGCATTCTCATTCTATGACAATTTTGAAAGATTCATCCACATATCTCTTTCTCTGATCAAGTTGTTATTAATTCTCTAATCTTATAATATTCAAATTCATGATCACATGGCAAAATTATTATCCACTGTCCAGAAGCATACACTAAATAGCTACACATCTGGCCCTTTTTATAGTCATGCTAAATGACAATGCAATATACTGCTTTAAGTTCTGCTTACTAGGAGGATATTCCCTGCTGTTATATTTAAGAACCACACCTGAAGTGACTGTATTAATTTTGGCAATCTACTTCTGACTGGCACCAGGAGACTGGGCAAACCCATATATGTTGGGCAAAATAAAAGCCCCCACATATGTCTAGATGCTAATGTCTGGAACTTTGCAATATTTTGTTGTTACCTTGCAAGGGAGAATTAGAGTTGCAGATAGAATTATAGCTGTTAATCAGCTGTCTTTGAGGTTAATAAATATTCTAAGATTGTCCAAGTATTTTCAACATAATCCTAACAGTTCTTGGAAGAGAAAGAATGAGTCAGTGAGGTCAGAAGCAGCAAGATTTGGAGATATGAGGCTGCTCTTCTGGCTTTGAGGATGGAGCAAAGAGCAGTGAGCCAAGGAATTTAGGCAACCTCTGGCACCTGAAAAAGGCAAAGAAACACATTCTTACCTACCTCCTCCAGAACAAATGCAGCCTTGCTGAATATCTTGATTTCTAGTCTAGTGACAACCATTTGAGTTTTCTGAACTCCACAATTGTAAGATAATAAATTTGAGTTGTCTCAGGCCACTAAGCAATTAGAAACTAATATACCATTTTTATTCCCTTTACTTACTGATCATAGCAAACTTTCTAAGAGATATAAGAATATATTGAGGGAGAAAGGCAATGAAGCATAAATGGTTACTATAGAAATATGAGAAACCTGCTAATGCAATTTACTTGGGTTTTCATAACTATTCAGGTCTCATATCAAATATACCTTTTCCTCTTTAAGATTGAACACTGCTATTTTCACTGAAATTTATGACTTCATGGGTTATGAAAGATCCATTTAATAAAAAAGCAAATCAAGGGTACTGGTTACTTGTTATGCCATGGTTAATAATTAGATTCTACCAATGTCTAATAGCAAAACAAAATCTTTTCTCAAGGAATTATATATAATTGCAAAAGAAGGATATATTTTCTTCAGCATACTCAGTTATTCTTTTGAATTTCTCTTATTAGGACTTTTCAGAACTCCATATAACAAGTGACTTGCTACTGCACCAGAGCAGTAGAAAGAAGCCTAAGAGAAACCACTATACAGCATTTCGACATTTTAAAGCCAGCCATTTTACCCAGCATTCTGGATCTGGACAATAAGTTTAGTTTTCTTCATCCTTGAGAAACAGAAGCTAGGAATTAGAGAGTAGATATGGTGGGTAAAAGGGTCTCATAAGACTCCATTCCTATACACCTACATATAGTATTATCCAATATACTGAGAGAAGGATGGCACAGGGCATTTACAAGTCTCATTATATGTTTTTAAATTTATTTACCCTAGTAACATTTGTACATGGTCACCAATACAATGAAATATGTCCAGTTAAAACTGGACATAATATAACAGCAATATAATTTTAGCTACATAGGCACAGAATAATATTTGTTCATCTTTAACAAAGAGCCTGCACACCCAGTGGACAGATACAGACCACATCCGAGCATTACCACTGTGCCACTGCACAGATGATCCTCCACAGAGGACTTTAGTGGTCAGTGGTCACAGACAGTCCTTGCAGCTGACTGGCCTAGGTAAATCCGTCTAATTGACCTGCCAAAAGCAACCAAGGCTCAACTACAAGAGGAGTGTACTCAGTCTACACAAAGGGCTCACCTTGAGTGCCCAGCCTGGGTTATAGGGGAGCTTGTGCCATTGGACCCTATAAGACACCTACTACATTAAGCTAACTACCAAGGCAGAGAGTTATAGCAGCTCTACCCAATACATAGAAATAAACACACGGAGGCTGCCAAAATGAGACAAAGAAACATGGCCCATAAGAAAGAACATATCAAAACTCCAGAAAAAGAACTAAACTAAGTGGAGATAAGCAATCTATCAGACACAGAGTTCAAAATACTGGTTATAAGGATGCTCAAGGAACTTAGTGAAGACCTCAATAGCATAAAAAGTATCATCAGAAATGAAATATACACTAATTAAAATAAAGAACTATTTACAGAGAAACAATAGTAGAGTGGATGAAGCTGAGAATTAAACAATGATTTGGAATATAAGAAAGCAAAGAAGTAATCAGAACAACAAAAAGAATAAAGAATTCAAGAAAATGTCCCTAGCTGGTGTGGCTCAGTGGATTGAGTGCTGGCCTGCAAACTAAAGAATTCAAGAAAATGAGGATAGTGTAAGGAACCTCTGGGACAATTTTAACTGTTCCAACATTCATTTCATAGGGTTGCAAGAAGGAGAAGAGACAGAGCAAGACAATGGAAATCTATTTGAAAAAATAATGAAAGAAAACTTCCTTAATTTGGTGAAGGAAATAGACATGAGATTCCAGGAAGTACAAAGAATCCCAATTATGATGGATGCAAAGAGGCCCACTCCAAGACACATCATAATCAAAATGTCAAAGGCTAGAGATAGATAATCTTAAAAGCAGCAAGAGAAAAGCAGCCAGTTATCTACAGGGGGGTTCACATAAGACTGTCAGCTGACTTCTCAAAAGAAATTTTGCAGGCTAGAAGGGACTGGCAAGAAATATTCGGAGTCATGAAAAGCAGGGACTTACAGTCAAGATTGCTCTACCCAGCAAAGCTGTCATTGAGAATCAAAGGGCAGATAAAGAGCTTTTAAAAACTAAAAAACTTCATTATCACCAAAAAAAAAAAAAAAAAACTAAAAAAGTGAATCATCACCAAATCATTATTATATGAAATGTAAAAGGGACTTATGTTTTTAAAGATAAAACTATGAACAATAAAATAGCAATAAATACATACCTATCAACAACTGAATCTACACAACAATCTAAACAAACAAGAAGAACAGAGACATAATCATGGATGTGGAGAGCACTTTGATGGGTGACCTGATAGGAGGATGTGTGAGGGAATGGGTGAAAAGGTGAGGGGATTAATAAGTACAAATTGGTATTACAGGATAGCCATGGGGATGTAAAGTACAGTGCAGGAAATAGAGTAGCCAAAGAACTTATATATGCATGACACATGGATGTGAACAATGGTGTGGGTATGGCCTGAGGGAGTGAGGAATACTGAATGGAGGGGGCAAAGGGAGAAAAATTGGGACAGCTGTAATCATGACAGATGTTATATAATCAATAACATACAATTAAAAATAAAAATAGACATAAATTTCAGTTTCTGTTTTTGAAACATCTGCACAATAAAAGGAAATATATATATATATTCTGGCTATCTAAACATTTCTCCAATTAGAATAACATGTTTAAAAACAAATGGGTTATGTATTTTATAAACAGCAAGTTTATATCAAAAAGCTAATCAAAATACTTTATATAAGTAGGGACTAAGTGGAAAAAGGAAATAAAATTTTATGAACTATTTTGATAATCTTCTAGGATGCACTGTAGAGTTTTAAAAAGGGGTAAATTATACTTAGATATCACCTGATATGTTTTTGAGCACTAGAGTGAGCATGATAGATTACACATTGTGAGCATGTGAATATAATTTTATAAACATATGTACTGCTTTGAAATTAGACTCCTCATAACCTAGGCATTCTGAGTCTACATTGTATTGTCTATTTTTGAATAAATAACCTCAGTGGCAAGACTGCCTTCCTTAGATATTTAGCATGGCATGAAAAAAAATGAAATAGCCTGAATAAATTATACATACTATTAATTATAAAGTATTTAATAGTTAATAAATGTTGAACTTTTGCTTTTTCACCTATTATTAATTTATTATATCTTTATCAAAAGCTTCAAATTACTATTTGCTTATTTATAAAGATATGAACCAATAGTTCTTGAAAAACAACATTTATTTATTTCACAGCTCAGGCATCTCTAACCTTGAAGCTATATGGTTGGACAAAAATCTATATGTTTTTCCATAAAATAAAAGATATATTTTTCATTTTCACCAGTAACTTTATTGATTTGGATATTTTGAATATATTGGCTGTCTCCCATGTGATAAATATTGATTATTCTCAATTAATGTCTCCGTTTGATAGCTGTCAACTTCAGGTGTTCTACAGGATCATGGAGCATCATTCAGTGAGAAATCTCCAGCACAAAACTTTGCAAACCACTTTTGACACAACCAATAATTCACAAACCTCCATAAACTGTACAAATCTTTTCTCACATTTTAGTTGCATTTCTAAAATGCTAAATAATATTTCTCAAAATAATATAGCATAATATGGCAAAAATGTCGATTTCCTTCCATCTTCAATATTAAAATGTCTACACAAAAGTTCAACAATTTTGATAAGTTTTTTTATTGCATGCTGATATTGCAGCTGTCACAACACAGTCTAACAAAATTGTTTCAAAGGAAGTTAAAGACAACTAAGCGCTACTAGAGACATCTTACAGAAGAACCCAATGAACTTTTTGGCCAACCCAACATTTGGTAGACTTAGCACAAATCATAATAATGATTAGATTCTTTAAAAGTTTAAATAAAGTGCATAGACCAGTGTGTCTCAGTTAGATGGGCATTGTCCACAAAGTGAAAGTCACTCGCTGGATTCTTGACCAGGGCATATGCCTGGGTATCAGGTTTGGTTCCTGGTTGGGACACACACAAGAGGCAACTGCTTGATGTTTCTCTCACATACCACTCTTTCTTTTCCTCTCTTTCTCTTTCGCTTCTCCTCTTTCTAAAAATCAATAAATAAACTATTTTTTAAATTTTAAATAAAGAACAATGTTAAAAATTCTCAATATTTTCTGTAACTGAAAAGAGATTAGCTACTATAATTTAAAGAAAGATTTAGCAGACTGCAATATTAGAAAAAAAAGCACATTTTATGCAAATAACTATCAAAAATTTAATTATATTAGTTTAATTAATAGTTTAATGTAATACATGGCCATAATATAGAGAATGGTGGAATTCAATAAAAAATGCAAGCAAAAAAAGAATCAAAAGAAACTCTGGTTTAGGGAGAAAATAAAAAACAGTGAAGAGGTGATGTTAAAGATAAAACTGCCACTGTGACTCAATTTGTTGGGTGTCAACCGCAAAACAAAAGGTCACCAATTAGATTTCTGGTAGGGTACATGTCTGGGTTATGGGCTTGGCCCTGGTCAGCGCATGTGGAAGGCAACCAGTTGAAGTTTCTCTCTTGCATTGATGTTCCTTTCTCTCCTTCTTCTTTCTTTACCCTCTTCAAAGTAAAACATAAATTAATTAATTAATTTAAGGAAAGATATAACCAAAAGTTTAATTAAAATTTTCTCACCTTTCCTATATAAGAGGTTTCAGCAAAGAATAGTCTTATACAGTTGACAGCAGTCCGGATATGAAGAGATTACAGCTCAGACAAAGTAACTACAGTTAAATCTCTTTAAATTTAAGACAGCAGATAAGTACACAATAATTTAGATATAATTAATATCAAAGAAGACATCAAAAGAGATAATGAATATGTGACAATGTGCTCCACATTAACAGTCATAAGAATGCTACCAGAAGGCACCACTAAACCCCCACCAAAACACTAATTTGAAAGAATATATGCACCCCTATATTAATTGTAGTATTACTTAGAATAACCAAAATCTGGAAACAGCCTCAGTTCCCATCATTAGATGAGTGGATAAAAAATCATGGTACATTTACACAGTGGAATACTATTCAGCAATAAAAAATAAAATTAAGTAAATAGAATAAAATAATAAAAGAAAAAAGAAAAAAAAAGGATATCTTACCTTTTGTGGCAGCATGGATAGATTTGGAGGTTATTTTAAGCCAGTCAGGGAAAGATAAATACCATATGATATCACTTATTTAAGTGGAATCTAATGAACAAAATAAACTAATGAGCAAAAAAGAAACAAAAGCATGCATGGAACAGACTGACAGCTGTCTGAGGGGAGGGGCTGTGAGAGGCTGGATGAAAGAAGGTGAAGGAATTAACCAAAAAACATATATGCATAAACAATGTACGCAGACAACAGTGTGGCGATGGCCACAGGGAGAGGGAGGTGGGGGTCGGTAGAGATAGGCAAAGGGACAGGAGTAGGGGAAATGGGAACACAAAAAGACTTTGCTTGGGGGAATGCGTGCAGGATGTAGTATGCAGGTGATGTTTTGTTGAGCTGTGCACTTGAAACATGTATGGTTTTGTGAAACCATGTCATCCCAGTAAATTCAATAAAAAATAGTAAAATGAAAGGATAGTACAAAATATTGGAAAAGTTTTGGATTACCTGGAATGCTCATACATGTCTGGAAGTATAAATTATATAATCAGTTTAGAAAACTTTGTCAATAAAGTTAGACATATACACACAGTGCCCAGACATTTCTTTCTTAGGAATATATTTGTACAGTATTAGTTTGCCAGGTAGGGCTGCCAAAAACAAAATACCACAGACTAGGCTTAAAGGGCATAAAGATTGATTTTTCTCACAGTAGTAGAGCCTAGAAATCCAAGATTTCTAATAGAGTTTATTGTTAGTAGAGGTTTATTAGAGGTGTTTTTTGTTGTTGCTGTTTGTTAGTTATTTTTTTCCTGAAATCCATGAGGAGGGGTCTCAGCTTGACTTGTATGGCCTTCTTCTTACTGTGTCTTTACTATGTTTTCCCTCTTTCTGTGTCTTTGTCCCTATTTCCTCTTCTTATAAACACATTAAATGGATTAGGGCTCACCCATGTGACCTTATTTTAACAAAAAATCTCTTTAAAGACTATATCTCCAAATATTCACATTTTGAGGTTCTAAAGGTTAGGACTTCAACACATGAATTTTGGGGGAGGTGAAAAATAATTCAGCCAATAGCAAAACTCAATAGAATGCATATATATATATAATCATTTAGAATGTGAATTATTCACATATTCAAAATATGATCTACCCAAATAAACATAACAAACAGAATGAATAAGTAAATTTTCATGCATTTACACAATGCACTGCAGCATTTAGAACATACAGGTAAATCTCACAAACAGAAAGAAGCAGATATAAAGGAACACACACTGTATGATCTCATTTAGGTAAAGTATAAAAATAAGTAAAACTGATCTATAATGTTAGAACACTATAGATCATATAGATAGGAATTATTTCTGGTTGTGGTGCTGGGGAAAGAGATTATGACTAAAGGTAGCATTGGGGCACTTTTGAGGTGTCAGCAATATGCTCATGTTTTGTTGTTGTTTTAATCTAGATATGTACAGTTTGTGGAAATACATTAAGGGGTTCACTTAACAATCCTGTGCATTATTGAACACATTTTATATTATAGGATTAAAAAAAGAAATAAAACCACTGGCTGACTGAAACCACTATTGTTGATTTCAATAATAGGACATATTATTTTGAAATATTTTAGGGAAGACTAAGGTACTGAACTCCTGGTTTCCCCCCCTTACTGATTTTTTATAGTAACTGCTTTTGAAGCTCTCATTCAACCTTAGAATTCTGTCTTCTTATTAATATAGGGGTTTAATTGTTGAATTGAAATAGAAATTACCTTTAAACTTTTGACTGAATGTGGGATAAGTTTTCCTACTGTGAAGATAACAATCCATTTCCTACTTTATGTCACTGAAATATTTGTTTTTCATAAAATTAAGGTTAATTACAGGATAATCTTTTTGATATTAATTTTGACAGACTGGTTGTATATTCTCCTAGACAAAATATATTTATGCAAAAATAATTTAGATGGAACATCTTTTTAATATTATCATTTAATAATCTTAAGTAAAGAATGTCCACTTATTGATAATATTGAAACTCAGGAAATGTTTTTTTTTCTAATAACATATATTCTTACGTGATAGGAAACCTTGGAACTGTTCCCCAAAACACATGAAAGAGAGACAAATGTTAATTAAATATGACTCAGAACCATCCCTAAGGCCAGATAAAAAGAAAAGCATGCAGTGAGTTGCCAAGGATTATTAGTGTCACTGAAAGAGGAATAATGGTAATTTGAAGTCAATGACTGGCATAATTAAATCAACTGAAAATAATGGTGGGTTGCTGGGTAGGGTCAGGGAATCAGAATATTTACAATCAGTCAAATCCCAAGGAAAATTAAACAAAATGTAAACCACACGAGTGTGTAGGCAAATATCAATGTCTTCAAGTATACATATTGAGTGATTTCTGCAGCAAAGGAGAAATAGGAAATTATTAGTTTGGGGGTGCCTTATGTATTACACACAAAACAAAATAAAATGGCTATATTGAGCATTTTGCTTTCAGTGCCCATTCAGTTATACTTTACATCAAAACCTGCTGTAAAAGTCATACCTGTGTCAGAAAACAAGAAAAAGTAATAGGAAGAACGATGAACTGAAGTCACCCGTAAGCAGCAGTTGCCTGATATTGCTAAACTTGCCTTCCAGAAATATACATAAAATAAAATTTATGTTGGATCCATCAAGATTATTGCATTTGAAGACAAGTGGAAAGAAGAATGTGAAATATACTTAATAGCTTTCTTGTTCTAAATGCAAGCAGAGGTTTAAGTGTTTTATACTTCCTTTGAGTGGTCACGCAGTAACCTTTTCAAACTTTATGACAAACAGCCTCACAGTTGGGCAATAATGTTGCCATGTGAAAAATGCGAAACACTTAAAAAACAAAACCTATTTTCTCATATTTCAAATCTTGATTTTTTTCTTACCTTTTAACTTTAGTTTACAGTTTACATGTTAAAACGGTTTTCACCAAGGATAAAATAGAAGTATAAATACTTACAATGGTTTAAAAAACTATGCACACTATTAAGATATTTGAAATGAGGAAAAGGACTTATAGTCTAACAGATGTACATATTAAAACCTCTTTCATTTATTGTATTCTTGAAGCACAGCATTTGTCCTTGGAAAGATCATTTAAACATTCTAACATAATTTTATCACGATGCATTAGCTCCATGTTACTAATAAGCAACTTAGAAATTATATGAAGAATAAATATTGAAGGATACAAAAATTAGTGGAAAAAATTTGTTGTTTGAGTAACAGTCATAATACTAGGGAGTTGTTTCAATGACTTCAACTCAAACCAATTCAAAATTTAGCTTCACTTGTGACATACTAAGACCTTAAATTTATTTGATGTTTTTCTTAAAGACAAATGAATAAATATATGTTGTTAGTAACTTATTTTCTCTCATTGTCAGTAGCCAAGGTTATTAAAAATAGCTTTTACTACATCATGAGAAAAAATACACTCTTTATACTCTGTTCATTATTCCCAGTGCTCAGGGAATAATGTGAAATGTTACTTAAACACCAGTGGTCACATGCAGATTCCATTGTCCTGAAGAGGCTGTGCAGGATCCAAATGACCACTGGTATATGCTCTTCATCTGTTAGAGTGCTGAAGTGAATGGTAGTCTATAGCACTGGTTAACTATTTACTGCTGCAGTATATTACATTACCTTTGCTTCAAAAGTCATTGATTAGAATGTAGAAAGTCATGAAAAATGTTTTAAGGGACAATCAAAAAAATACTTTCTCCTATATATGAATGTATGTATCCCTTCATTTATTGTTAACAAACATTTACTAAGCACTTTCAAAATGCCATCTCCCTGTATTTATGGTTCTTAGACTCACTAGCAAATATATTGGTCAAATATCCTTCTGTTCAGTTCTACATCCTAATTAAAGAGGACATAAATAAAAGAAATTACATAGTACATTGGCTGTTGATCAACATTATATTTTAAAGAAAGGTAGAGAATGTAAAGGGGAACAGGGAGGGCAAGAGTAAAGTTGCCATTTTAAACAAGATACTCAGAGCAGCCTCAGTGGCAGTGTATCTTTGAGCTGACTTGATATTACCAATGCAGATATGAGAAAGAAATATTCTATTGTATGAGTGAATAAACAATACAAATATTCTAAAATAAGAGCATGCCCACTGTGTTCCAGGTAAAGCAAACTAGTGCAGCCAGAACAGGAGGATGGCAGAAAATGAGGTGTTCAGGTAAAATGGGGGCTTGTCCATGAAGGACCTGGTAAGGTATTGTGGTAGGTAATTTTATGTGTCAGTTTGACTGGGTGTTGAGGTGCCCAGATATTTGGTTAACATTATTTCTGGTTATATCTGTGAAGGTATTTCCAGATGAAAGCAGATAGTCTTCCCCAGTGTGGATGAGTATCATCTCATCTGCTGAGTGTCTAAATAGAAAAAAAAAAGGCAGAGGGAGGGAGAATTCTTTCTCTCTGCCTGACTGAGTGGAAACATCAGTCTTCTGCCCTCAGCCTGGAACCTACTTGTAATATTGGCTCTCTGGTTCTCAGACCTTCAAACAAGGACTAGAATTTCACCCCGGTTTCTTGGGTCTCCAGCTTCCGCATGACAGATTATAGTATTTTGCAGCCTCTTTAATCACATATCTTATAAGAGTCAATATCTTATATGATATATATATATCTTATAGATATCTTATAGATCTTATATATATCGTATAAGATCATATAAGATCCATAAGATCATATAAGATCCATAAGATCATATAAGATATATATATCATATATGTGTGTTTGTGTGTGTGTGTGTGTGTGTGTGTATATATATATATATATATAACTAGTTCTGTTTCTCTGAAGAACCCTAACACAGGCATTGTAAGAACTTCAATTTTCATTCTCAGAAAAATGGGAAACCACTTCAGATGTAGGAGCCATTATAAATCTTTGACTTTAGTTGTTTTTTAGAGAATAAATAATAGAAAACAATGTAACAGTTGATGCTAGATATGATAGTAGCTTGGTACAAGGAGATACTGCAGAGATGGTGAGAAATGGTTGGTTTCTTGACATATCATAGATGAAAGAACTTCCTCCTGTAATGGATATGACCTATGACAGAAAATCAGCAGTCAAAAATTATACCACGTTTTTGACATCAGTAATTGCAAGGATGTGACCATCATTATCTCAGATGGGAAGACTGTGGTTGTAGCAACCCCACACTAGAATCTCTCAATCTTCATGAGTTTTCCAGAGTAACATGATTCAGATGAAGAAAAGGGACTTTGAAATACCACTAGACTTTGAACTAATGTCATAGTACTAAGGTATGTATTTTTATTTCTATACAAATTATTTTATTGCAAAGAAAATTAAAGATAAAGCAAATGAGCAAGATGGAAACTTTTTAGGAAACTTCAATGATGCATTTAGGGAAATCAGACCTAAACCTTCCCTTACCAATTATGAAAACACTGCATGTATATTTCAACCATGTTAGTTTGCAGAATAAGCAGAAAATAAGGTAGTGCAATTCTACCACAACAAGCATAAAGGAAATCGTTTTTGGAAGGGTCGTTTTCAAATTACTTTGTAGAACCCCAGTTTTCTGAGAGATCAAGGTGTGCCAGTGAGAAAATCAGGCAGAACATAACTTCACTCTTACTGTTTTTTTAATGTATTAATATCCTGTAATTGAATTTATATACAAAAAAGGTAATTTCTGTCTTTCTTTAACTCTAAAAATCAGTTACAGAGGAAGATCTTTTATTTTATTCCTCCACTGAAAATGTGAACTTACTTATTTTCTCTGATATTATCATAGATTTTGAGTTGAAAATAAAGAGGAATACAGTGTTGATAACAGGAAATACCTGTATGGATGTGAAATATGCATGATACTATATTTGACTATGTTTGTTATAGAAGATACCTAAAACCCAGCAATACATATTTTTCTTTTCTTACAGAAGAAATAACAATGTGTGTCAATATTGTGAAATATAATTGTCATTTTTTAATTTTAATTGTTGTTCAAGAACAGTTTTCTGCCTTTTACTCCCATCCCGGTTCACCTCCCCAGTCCTCCTCACCTCCCTCCCATTTCTACCCCTCCGCTTGTTTTTGTCCATGTGTCCTTTACACTTGTTCCTGTAAACCCTTTCCCTGTTCCCCTGAAATTCCCTCTCCTCTCCCCTCTGGTCACTGTCAGCCTGTTCTCTATTTCAGTGCCTTCGATTATATTTTGCTTATTTGTTTGTTTTGTTGATTAGGTTCCTGTTAAAGGTGAGATCATATGTTATTATATGTATTTGTTCATTTCACAAACCATGAGCTAACTTTTAATTTAAAAAAAAGTGTTTTCAAAGGAAAAAAGCTAATTTTGATTCAGTGTTGTAAAATAAATATAAATAAAATTTAACTAATAATTAATATATCAAATTATATAAAACTCATTAATCACAGGGATTCTTTTGAAACAAAGACAAAGAATCACCTATAATAGAATAGTTCCATAAAATGTTATTTGTATATTCTGATCTGGTAACTTTAGATTATTTCATTTAAATGAAAGACTAAATGTCATATATTCATAGCAACATTATTTACAATAGCCAAGTGCTGGAAACAGCTTAAAAGTCCATCAGTAAATGAGTGGATCAAAAAACTGTGGTTTGTTTACACAATGGAATACTACACAGCAGAAAGAAAGAGGAGCTCCTACCCTTTGTGACAGCATGGATTGCACTGGGGAGGATTATGCTAAGTGAAATAAGCCAGGTGGTGAAAGACAAATACAACATGATCTCACCTGTAAGTGGAACTAATCAACAAAAGAAACAGACTAGCAAAAAAGAACCAGAGAAAATAAAGGACAAACTAAGAGAACCAGAGGGGAGAAGAGAAGAGGGTAACAGGGAAAGAATGAGAACATGTACAAAGGACCCATGGACAAGGGCAATGAGGAAAGGATATTCTTTGGGAGCAGTGGTTGGATGGGGCAAGGGAGAGCAAAATGGGGGTAAAATGGGGACAACTCTAACTGAACAACAATAAAAAATAGCTTAAAAAAGAAAGACTAAGAAATCATAGATAAATTAATGAAAGTGTTCTATTGACTTGCATGAGAGGCAAAAGAATGATTTGTTTCAGATCAACTAATTTTTTTTATTTTTAATTTTTTTTGATTGTTGAAACTATTACAGATGTCCCCCAAATCCTGCACCACATTGTTGTCTGTGTGTATGAGCTATGCATATATACATATGTATTCTTTGGCTAATCTTTTTCAGTTCCTCCCACCCTGCTCCTCTTTGAGATCTGTCCATCCATTCCACATGTCCAGTCCTCTGGTTTTATTTTTTTTATTAGATTCCACGTGAGTGAGATTATACAGTATTTGTCTTCCTCTGAACTGGCTTATTTCACTGGCTTATTTTTAGCATAACAATTTCCAAATCCATCCATGCTGTCACAATGGGTAAGAGTTTCTTCTTTTTTACAGCCTTGTCAAAATCAACTGTCAAAATGTACCACAACTTTTTATTGATGGGCACTTGGGCTGTTTCCAGAATTTGGCTAGTATAAATATTGCAGCTATGAACAAAAGGGTGCATGTATTCTTTCTGATTGGTGTTTCGGGATTCTTGGGATATATTCCAAGCAGTGGGATCGCTGGGTCCAAAGGCAGTTTCATTTTTAATTTTTTGAGGAAACTCCATAATGTTTTCCAAAGTACCAGTCTGCATTCCCACCCAACTAAAATTTTAAATCAGCTGCAATAGCATTATTCCCTTTGGAATGCATTAACATAGCCTCAATATACATTCTTTTATATTAGAAATATCTTCTTGTTTTATATAAAAACAAAAAAATATGTAGTTTACCATCTTATGTCAACAGTTGTATTTTATATACTGGCTGTTTTGACAGCAGCTGTAGTTATCTGCATAATTCTTTACACTTTTTTTTTGTTTCATTCTTTTTTTTTATTTTAGTATATTCAGTACAGTTTCTATCCTTTATTCCCATTCCAGCCCACCCACCCATTCCTCCCCTCCTCCCTCCCCTTTCCAACACCCCTAGTTTTGTCCATGTGTCCTCTATATTTGTTCCTGTAAACCCTTCCCTTCTCCCCTGAAATTCCTTCCCCTCTCCCCTCTGGTCACTGAAAACTTGTCCTCTATTTCAGTCTCTTTTCTTATATTTTACTTGTTTTTTGTTTTGTTGTTTAGGTTCCTGTTAAAGGCGAGATCATATGGTATTTGTCTTTCACTACCTAACTTATTTTGCTTAGCATAATGCTTTCCAACTCCATCCATGCTGTTGCAAAGGGTATGAGTTCCTTCTTTCTTTCAGCTGCATAGAATTCCATTGTGTAAATGTACCATAGTTTTTTGATCCATTCATTTACTGATGGGCATCTAGGTTGTTTCCAGCACTTAGCTATTGTAAATTGTGCTGCTATGAACATTGGGGTGC
>CM052539.1:115748846-115764503 GCA_028533065.1 Trachops cirrhosus | reverse complement strand
AAAAAAAAGAAGGAACCAATCAGACGATGGAGGGAATAAGAGATAAATTTGGAAAGTAATGGAGCAGGGTCAAAACCGGGGTGACAGAAGGAGAAGCATAAAGAATTGATAGATCAAAAAATAATAGGAATTAAAAGATGAAAGGTTACTTTAAAATAATTAAAAGAAAACAAAAACAAAACAAACACACATAAAACAAACAAAAGAAAACAAAATAAAAAACACCTATTGTTGGTTTCAGACTGGCCAAACCGGTTTTCTAGCTGGCTTCAGCACACTGAGGAGGGTGACTGGAGACAGTTTTTCTCTGTTCCCGTTCAGGACTCAGTCAGCCTCTGGCTTACTGTTCGTAGTGTAGGCATGCGCTCTCCCCCCAGCCCGTCTGTTGCTTCCCAGAAGGGATCTGTGTGTGGGGGGTCTGGGTGCAGCTATGTGCGTCCTAAGGAATTCACTGCCGTACGTTCCGATGTCCCACGGAGCGCCCGCTCCTTTTCCGGGTTCACGGGTGCGCACTCTCTGGGTCCCGAGGGGCGCCCACTTCTCCTACCTCCAGGGCCTGGGCCTCACGGGTCCCGTGGAGCGCCCGCGCCTTTTCCTTTTTCAGTGCTGTGGTTTCCGAGACTTTCACCAAACCATGCTCTCTCTTCGGGTTTTTTAAATGTCTGCTACAATTTGCGATCTCCTATTTTCATTTATGACGTGATAATGTTGGCTCTTTGCTCTGTTCCTACCTAGAATGACTAGGATTTTTTTCCTGGTTGTGGGAGAGTAGAATCTGCTGCGTCCTACCACGCCGCCATCTTGGACTCCTCCAATTCTTTACACTTTAATGAAAGTTTGCCTTCTGAAAATCCTCATGGTTCTAATGTTTAATAGATAGAAAATCTGAACTTATTTAAATTTTAATCACATCATAAATTGCTATTTCACATATCAGTGAAGTGTTTAAGGTAATTCTCTAAATAATGACTTATTTAGTAATTAAGAACAAAAGTTTTGCAATTATTTTCCATATGCACACTGTACAAGTTATTAAATAAAAATAAAATGTTTTATAGGTGGTAATAGGAATTCTTTGGAAGGTTTTCACCTTTATAATTTTTTTATTATCAATTATGTCTATGTCATTTATGGCAGTAAATATTCATGTTATTTGATATAATAAGTTACAGTCATGGGCCATTTAACAAAGAGATTTCATCACAGAACATAGAAAAGTGCACTCACACAAACCTAGATGGTACAGCCTACTAAACAGCTAGGCTATACAGTATGGCCTATTGTTCCTAAGATACAAGCCTATACAGCATGTTGCTGTACAGAATACCAGAATATATCAAGCACGAGAGAAAATGATGCAATCACACAATACCCGATGTATGACATATGAGGCTACTGCCAGCGTAACAGGACCTTCTGTTCACAGCAAATATTTTTTTTATGACTGAAAAGAGGACACTAAAATCATGATAAGAACTATAGTGTAGTAAATATATGAACCAGTAACCAAGTCTTTTGCTCTGATCAAACACAACTAGAAGCAGGCAGGGCTTTTCACACTTCATC
Organism: Trachops cirrhosus; assembly: GCA_028533065.1. Lineage (NCBI taxonomy): Eukaryota > Metazoa > Chordata > Mammalia > Chiroptera > Phyllostomidae > Trachops > Trachops cirrhosus. The sequence goes on along the minus strand of CM052539.1, from coordinate 115,762,937 downwards.
ACAAACGCATGAGTAATGTTTTACACTACCTGTGTTAACATGGCACCAACAGATGTCACTAGGCAATAGGGATTTTTCAGTTCCATCATGATCGGACAGCAGTGCTGTGGTATATGTGGTTAGCTGGGAACTGAAACATCACTTTGCAGTGCAGCATTGTATTATGACAATTTCACCAATAAGTGTGCCTTAATAATGTTTTTCTTTTTTTAGTTGACCACACTCTAGCATTTTAAACTTTATAAAATTTATTTCAGCTGTATAATTACACAAAAAATATTCACTTAGAGTAAAATATTGCATCAAATATTATTAAAATCTATGTGCTCAATAACCTTTTCATATGTGTTGAAATAACAAGGATAATTAAGGCTTTGAAGATGGAACAATGAAATTCTCCATTAAGTATTAGCAGCTATTATTGATTAAAGAGCAAATGGAATTCAAGTGATCTCCATTTGGAGGTGGGATTGAACAGGCAACTGAATCAACTGAGAAATAAGGTGGACTAAAATGTGGGTTAGCTAAGGGACAGGTATATTCAAGGACCTTTCCTTGCCTCCCTCATTCATGTGTTTGGTACAGGCAACATCTGGTCAGGTGAGCCTGTGACTTACAATTGTATTAGAGTTTGAGCTTTATTTTAATATGTGGCAAGGATTTAGGAGATTATTTTAGCACATGCATGTTTATAGTGAGTACAAAAAAAAGCAAAGAAAAGAAAGCACTCATTCTTTGAAGCTAGGCAAAAATGTTTTGTGCTCCTACTTAGGAGCAGTTAAGAGTGTTTAATTTTCTAGGCCTCATCTGTAAACTGGTGTGACAATACCTTTCTTATTGTTGTGAGAATGAAACGACATAAATGTATGCAGATACCTGGCAAGTAATGAGCACTTAAGAAACACATAGTGCTTAGCAAGTAATATGCATTCAATATATGTTAATTTCCCTCTTCTACAAGTTTTAGAAACAAACATTTTGGTATGCTAGGAAGAATGAGTAATCAAATATATGACACTGAAAAAATTCAATAATTAAAATTCCAAAATAAAGAGACACAAGCCCAAATCTTTAAGAGAGTATCCTGGGGGGTCAGTGGGATGTTCAGAGAAAACTGGACATTTGATTGATTTTAACATGGAGAACTCTTTTCCTATATATCACTTATGGTGTCAAGTAAATGTTGCCAGAGTAAGTATAAAGGAGAATTTTACAACTTTATAAGAGGTTGCAGTAGAAAGAAGGATATTTTGCAAGATTGACAGAAAACTATTGCAGTAATATTGCTTTGGGGAGAGGCATGAATTGAGTTTATATCTCCTGATAGAAACTCCTCTCCCATAAACATAAAATTGATAGCTGGGAAACTGGGGGTGAGAAAAAAGAGAGGGACTCTGAGAATTTCTACAAAGGGATTATCAGTTGTGGGAACAGATTTAGATGAGGCAAAGATCACAGAGTAGCAGCTTTGGATCCTGGATGATAGAGAAAAGCAACAGTTGGTGAACTCTACTGGGACCCAAGAAGAGTGACTACCTCCAGCACACGTGAAATGAAGAAATGAAAGGTGTAGGACTTGCAAACCCAGTGTTTTATGTGGAATGAGGATTCAGAACCATGGGAAATATTCATTGAAATTTCTGTTATTTCCATGCTGCTTCAAAGGAGTGATAGAAGATAATAAATTCACAGTGATGCTTAGAGATAAACTGATACATAAAAGATCAAATACTTACTACCCTAAATATATAAATATCTTTTCTTGTTTTTCTGAAAGTAGTACAAACTTCGGGACAGACCACCTGGATTAGAATCTTCACTCTGTCAATACCTTTCTTTTCCACATTACTTAACGCTTTTGTTTCTTACTGTTTCTATAAAATGGAGGTAATAAGGTAGTTATATTTTAAATTAATTATTATGGATGAGGCACATATTAATGCTCTATAAATTTAGTGATCATTATCTTTATTATAGTTATAATTATTGTTTATCATATTATTGTTCAATTGGGAAGAGCTTTTCATTTGAAATGCTAAGTGTGCTCTTTGTCTTTACATACTATTTATGATTAGTAATTTATAGTTGGTCATTTCACAGATTCCTTTTTCTCATAAGGAAGGAAAATAATATTCAAGCATCACCCATCTTAAATGGGGATGTTTTATCCTTGAAATTACTATGTTATAATTATTTAAAGTATCTGAAATAGTGATATAAAACTAACATCATTAAGGGTGATGAACTACTGATTATTCATAATAAATGTAATTGAATACATATTACACTAACTGATTATCTTTCTAAAATGTAAGTAATTTTGCGTTTGTTAATAAGAACGATTTAGGTCATTTATGTGCAAATGATGCATTACTTATTTAAAAGAGAACACCACAGCTATTTAACGCTTCAGACAATAGGTCTTCATCCTAAATGAACACATACACATTCACAGAGACTCATACAATTCATATAAATAAAATTCACACATATAATTTTACCTGGATAGTAATTTATTAATAAATTTTAGTTTGTGTTATGTGCTACTTTTGGGTGAAATAAAGTTTTCATAAGCAGTGACTATTTCCTGGATAAAGTAGTGAAAGATTACAGAAGGTCAAACACAGCTATTCAAATAATGGTACTAAGAAGCTTTCCCATTGTGAGTTACACAACCAGAAATGTTCTTTATAATAAAAAGAATTATAATTAGATGAACATTTGAATATTTCAAATCTACAATTATTTTACATTTAGAATATTTTTATTTTTTCCATACAATCTGCTCATTTACATTGATTATCACTTAATTTAAGGTGTGAGGGAAGATTCAAGTATTAACTTGCTTAGTCTTTGTTTTATTCAAATGTTCTATAAATATATAGTACAATTTGACCATCCTTAACTATGGTACAGTTTACATTCTATCAGGCACTCATTATGTTTACTAATAACTCTCCATGAAGGTTTAGTAGTAGCTAGTGGAGTTCCTATAAACTGAAAATAAAAAGTAGATTCTAGAATATCATTTGTATTTTGTATACTAGCTTCTCTTTGCTATAGATCAAGTCATACAGGTTGCACGTGGTAGAAATTGGCTAAAATTCACTCTATGATGAGACTGATGAATAGTGTCAATGGCTTTTCTTCTGATATTACTTTAGGTTCTTATAAAGAGTACAGATCATAGTAATTAACATATGTTTCCCCCCTATTCTGTGAGAGATGGAAATGATTTTAATTTCCTTCTCATTCCCATATCTCTTTCTTTGTCATGTGACTATTTTTAAATTAAAGTTATTGGGGTGACATTGGTTAATACAATTATACAGGTTTCAATTGTACATTTATATGATGCATGATCTGTGTACAGAATTGTGTGCCCACCATCCAAAGTCAAATATTCTTCCATCATCATGTAATTGACCCCCTTTACCTTTTTTTACCCCCTTTCCCTCTGGTAACCACAATATTTTTGTCTGTGTCTATATATTTTTTCTTTCTTTCTTAGAGAACATCCTTATGCTATTTGTAGTCAGCTATAAAAAGGCTTTTCAGAGAAGTCCTTGACACCACCTTCTGGCCATTGCTGATAAGAACTATAGGCATTCCTTTGTCCCAAATCAGATTACTGGCATTCGTTCTCTTTCCTGTGAGAAGACAGTGACTGCACTCAGGCCCTGCTGAGCATATGAACATAAAGGCAGCACAGTGCCATGCAGCGGTTTTTTACCATGTGCTCCCCCTCCCCTCCCCCCACAGAAAAGAACATCTGGCAGGATAAGGAGTAAGCTTTGGCTCCCGCTAGCTTTACTCTTCTGGGTTTTAGTTCCTGGAGAAATATTCTAAAATCATATTAATGCTTTGTTAGTTATAACCAAACCAAACTCTAAAAGAAACCAATACCTGTTTCTTATAACCAAATGATCCTCTATTAAAAACTATGTATGCAATAAATAAGCAAATTAATATACAGAATAGTTTTAGAGTTGGGAGAAAGAGTATGAAAAAGAAAGAATTATCCATCAAATGACAAAGTAAACAAGCTGGAATTGATAATGGCTAAAATTGTCAGAAATAAGTGAAATTGCATAATTGTAAAATTTAGCTTTTTCAAATATTCACTGAATTGTAAGTCCATTAGCCAACTCTGAACTAAATGTCAATGGTGTTGCTTTGGCCATGAATATGTTGGTAGGCTAATTTATTCAATTTTCTGAAAGATCAAACAATGAATAAAGGATCAAGTCTGGGAGATTATAGTTCTGATGTCTTAAAATAGTCATTTTGGATATTTCCAAGTACAGATACAAGAAAAAAGTGAAATAAACTTAAGTTTAAAGGGCTTAAACTTAAGTCTTGGATGGGATATATTGTATTCTTTTTGGAAATTGTTATATACACATATAATTTATCTAGGGAAAATGTGAAAATAGATAAAATATTCGAGAGAGACAACATCTTGAAGAACTCAAATACATAAACATGAAGTAGGTAATAATGACAAAGACTGAGCAGAGGCTAGAGATATAAGGATAACATCTGAGGCATGTGTACCATGGAATGGAAGAAAGTATAATTAAAAAGTAAGACAAAGTGACTGAGAAATCATAAAACTGAAAGGCACCTATTGGATTGAAGGCATTGGCAAAATATCAAAACTGCTATGCAGTGAGCGAAAAAGGACAGTATCAGAATGGACTGAAGCAGCATAAGTATCTTCTGAAAGTTTGGCAGTAATGTAGAGAATGAGTTAAGATGGCAATTTTAAAAAAGAGAGTGGGGTTTAAGAGGGTTTAAATTACTGTGATTTTTAAATATTTTTATTACTGTTCAAGCACAGTTGTCTCCACTTTCCCTCTATCACCCTCCCCTGCTCCATCTACACCCACCCTCAATCCTACCCCCCTTTGGCTTTGTCCTTGTGTTCTTTATACATGTTCCTTAATGACCCTTCCCCTTCTTTCCCCTGTTAGCCCCCTCACCCCATGTCTTTGGTTACAGTTTGTTCTTTATTTCAATGTCTTTGGTTATATTTTGCTTGCTGGTTTGTTTTGTTGATTAGGTTCCACTTACAGGTGAGATCATATGGTATTTGTCTTTCACCGCATGGCTTATTTCGCTTAGCATTATGCTCTCCAGATCCATCCTTGCTGTTACAAAGGGTAGGAGCTCCTTCTTTCTTTCTGCTGCATAGTATTCCATTGTGTAAATGTACCATAGTTTTCCGATAAAATATTTTAAATAATAGAAATTTGTGGTACTTAGGTCTAATTTTAAAAGATAGGAAAAATTTTGTAAAGCAACAAGTGTGATAATAAAGAAGAGAAAACATTAATCAATAAAGTAAGGTTTCCTAGAAGACAGTATATTATGTAACATAAAGCCTAATTGGAAAGAAAGGCATTAGATGAAGAGAAAGACATGTTGGTCCTTAGACTAGGGTTGCCAGATTTAGCAAATAAAAATACAGAGTTTCTAGTTAAAAATCAATTTTAAATAAATAATGAAATTTTAGTATAGGCGTGTCTAATATAATATTTGGGTCATACTTATACTAAAATTTTACTTGTCATTTAACTGAAATTCATACTTAACCAGGCATGCTACAGCTTTCAAGCAACCTTACATTGTGTCCAAGTAAGACATTCATCAACCACTTCTCTAAACCTTGGATTTAGAAAGCTTCTCTTTGGCCCTCCTTTGACCACGCTTGACAGTACATAGTGAGGAGTCCTTGGAATCAGGTGGACATATGCATGTAGAGGCCATGACCAATCCTTCTAAAACCCAAGCCAATGGAATTCCAAGAAAACATGAATGAACAGCTATTTCCAAGGCTGCTTTGACCTCTTCCCCATTTCTCCCTAGAAGGGACACCAGGGTCAGGGCACCCCAGCATGTACTGCCCTAAACCTGAGGTACAGCCAAAGGATAGCTTCACTTAGATGAATGCTTTTATGTACAGTACAATAAATATGCTGTATGCATTCTAAGCTGCATTTTGTCTTGTCCATTGATTTAATCATTTCCTTATTTATACAGCATTTTATGATTTTATATTTTATTAAGGATGTTATGAATACCAAGAATAAATCCTGGTTTCAGCTGTCCATTGGAATTGCAGACACAAAACCATATAAATAATATTAGTATCAGTAATATGTACCATAATAAAGGTTTTATAACTCTACCTGTACTATGAAACCAGTTTATACTTCTTTTTAATAATGAAAATTTTATGCATACAAAAAAGCATAGATAATAATGCAACAAGTACTCTTTTAACTACCATTTTGAATTAGCAAATATTAATATTTTGTCACATTTGTTTCAGATCTTATTTTGTAATCAAATTAATTTACCCACTTGTCTAGTCACTAGAAATGGTAACCATTATTATTCCCAAAAATATTAGAAAATTTTCTTTTATATGTGCTATTGTAAAATATGGAAGAAGAACCTCTTCTTAATTTAGCTAATTTCCTAAAGTACAACTGAGCCTAAGTGTAAGTAAGAATGACATTTTTTGTGAAAGTTTAGTAGAAATTAGGAACATATGAATAATTTTCTTTAGGTTGGTAATGACTCATTTATACCATCAGAAATGTCCAAGAATTAAATGGCTTCTTATATACTCGTCATTTTCTAAGATCTGCCTCCTTTATTGCCCAATAGTTAAACCCTCCCAGAATTTATTGTATCAGTGATACAATAAAATTATTTCTTCTCAGTCGACAATCCCTTTCCCCTACTTGAGAAGTGTTCTGCCTCCAATGAGCCTGACATATAGTCTAAATAGTCAATAATAAAATGATATGTGCTTGAAATTTAGAATAATTCAATTTCTAATAGCACTCTTTTTGGTATACCACCATATATCTTTTAGTAAACTATGAAATAAAATTAAGTCTTCATGTCCTACTCATTTTTTGCTCAGATTTTTTATATCCTAATAGAAATTTTTTGATTCAAACACACATGCTCCAGACACTTATATACATGCATTTACTTATACTAAGATGGTAGAAAAATAAAAACAAAGGAATTCATTTTATGCAAAATATTCTCTAAATCAAAATAGTGGCATAGTTTATTTACCAAATAGGATGTTGAACCAAATAAACAGAAGCATCCTAACATTTCTAAGGTTAAACCACATGAAATTAAGATATTGACATTTTTTCTTTAGTTTTATGTAAATGTGATGGTTAAGTTTATGTGTCAATTACTGGGACAAGGAATACTCAAATTAAACATTATTTAGGGGTTTGTGGGTGAGGGTGTTTCCAGCCCAGATCAGCCCTTGAATCAGTGGACTCAGTAAAGTACATTGCCCTTTCCGATGTGGTGGGCATCATTTAATCCATCGAGGGCCTGAATAAAACAAAAAGGTTGGGGGAAAAAAGAAATTAATACCTTTGCTTCTTGTGGGGGGGTCACTCCATCCAAAGAGCACCCCACACAGGCCACCATGGATGAGAATAAGTCTACCAAGACAGGATCTGTTTGGGGAGGATAGGTGGCTGATCTCTCAGAGGGGGGACAACTTAAACCTGTTCCTCAATGGGTTTTCATTGGGTTTAACTTGCATAAGAATACAGGGTATATACATAAAGCTCATCAATCATTTTCAGGCAGTAATGATCAAACAACAGAGAGCATTCAAAGAACTATGAGGGCTTATTCTGAGTCAGGGTCAGATAGCTAAAGGGCCATAAAACTTTGGGAAACACACTCATTTTACGTTTGGACCCTTATCATTTAAATTGAGGGTATTGTTAGAAAGCAGGTTTCATAGGATTTTATGCATTCTTTCTTAGGCATGATTGCCTAGGGGAACCACAGGCACAGGGCCACATCCACCTCTGGCATTGTTTTAGGCTTAAGTCAGGTGGGGGAAGTAAGGCGGCCAAGACATTAGAAGGCTTCTTACAGATAGAATGAGGACTCAGGCTATGACAAAGCTGAAGGTTGAGAATCTATCACCCCTTTTCTATAGTCCCCTAAGTCCTTCCCTGATGGCCCCCTTGTGACATGACTGTCTTAGGTCACCCCTCCCTTGATAAATCTTACTCATCATTGGCTAACCAGTCCACCCAGGGCCAAGTAGGGTGAAGTAAAGGGGACAAAGATTGCATCCCTGCTGGGAGCATAAGCTTTGTCTCCTTCGTGGCTTATGGTCCCAAGGTCTTTTTACTCAGCCTTAGCCATGGGGGGCTTACAGCTTCTGAAACCAGACAGGGTGGTTCCCAACAGCTTCTTGCCATCTTACTTGAGCTAGAACATTGGTTTCCTCATGCTCTTTAATGAACTACTAAATCATTGACTTCCCTTGTTCTCAGGTCTTTGAACTCAGACTGGAATTATACCATCTGCATTCTTGGGTCTCCAACTTACAGGTGACAAATCTTGGGACTTCTCAGACTCCATAATCATGTGAGAAAATTCCTACTAATAAATCTGGTTCTATATTTATATCTTGTTGCTTCTATTTTCCTGGATAACTCTGACAAATACAATGGCCAAATTAGGACATTTTCATATGGTTTAATCTAAGAATTTAATTGCTTTATTATATTCAAGGATTTCTTGAGAACAAAGATTTGAAATATAGTTTGGTTGTGAAAAACAGTAAGGGAGGCCCTGACCAGTGTGGCTCAGTTGGCTGAGCTGTTCTATTCCTGATCAGAGCATATGCCTTGGTTGCAGATTTGGTCCCAGCTCAGTTGGGGCATGTACAATAGGCAACCAATGGATGTTTTTCTCTCACATCAATGTTTCTGTCCCTCTCTTTCTCCCTCCCTTCTCCTTGCTAAATAAATAAATAAACAAACAAATAAATAAAATCTTTAAAAATAATTAGGGAAGAAATCTACCTAGAATAAAAGCAGTATGTACCACAACTTCAATCACATCCTCAGCAGCATTCTGTTACAGGCAAATACAGGGTGGGGCAAAAGTAGGTTTACATTGATCATGTGGAAAATAATGCAATAGTTAGTAAATAATAATATAAGAATAAACTGTTGTGTGTACTTACAACTGTAAACTGACTTTTGTCACACCTCTATTTATATCCCAATATATCTCAGTACATAATGATATATTATAAAGATTATATATTAGATTTATAACATATTATATAATAGATTTATAATATAATACAGTATATTATATGATGCACAGTAATGCATCATTTGCACATACTGCACTATATTGTATTATAAATCTATATGTAAAAGATTACATATAACTCTGGCTAGTGTGGCTTAGTGGATTGTGCACTGGCCTGCAAAACAAAGGGCTACCGGTTTGATTCCCAGTTTGGGCACATGCCCCAGGGTGTGCAAAAGGCAACTGATTAACATATTGATATTTTTCTCCCTCTCTTTCTCCCTCCCTACCCTTCTCTCTAAAAAAATGAATAAATACAATCTTTAAGAAAGTAAAATAAACAATTACAGATATATGGTAACATGTAAAGCAAAATGAACATCCATGTCAACCAAAGTGAAATTGAACCACAATATGATAGAGGCTAAAGCCATATATCTACAAGGTTTCTAGGACAAGTATTTAATTCCAACTTACTACAGAAAACCAGAAAAATTGCATACATTAGAATAAAAGGTATATCAGGCAAATACTGTGTAAAATAAAGTTGATATAATTACATTAATATATAAAAATATGTGAAATACAAAAGACAACAATAATAAAAAGCAAACATGTTAGCAATATTATAAGTTCATAAACATAAATAAGAATTCCTAATGTAAAGGCACTTAATATACTTGATAGATATAGAGCAGAAATGACATAATCATACAGAAGAATTAAAAATGCATGACTGCTGTGGAAGCTTTCAATGTAATAGTCTCAGAGGCATTTGTGCTTCAAGAAGAAAAAATTTTGAAATAAATTTGAGACACATGGAACACATAATTAATAATTCCATAATAAAAGATATGCCACAGCAAGCACAGATTAACAAAATTGAAGGACAGATTTCTTTATTTCAAAGATTGTTTAGGCATACCTACCAAAAGAGTAAAAGAGATTATACAAGAAAAAGTCCAGACATCAAGACAGAAAAACAACTTAAAAATCATTAAAGTAGAAGGTAAATAACTATGCCACTTTTCTGAAAGTATAGATAAAATTACCAATTTCTGAAGAAAAACACATTCTCAAATTGTTTTGTAAGTAAGAAATATGCATGAGTATAGAAATGATCATAACAATTATAGAATGGTTATTAAAATTGGGTGGGAAGGAAAACTCCCCCTCACTGTACCAAGAAAGACTCCAAGCTCAGATAATTGTACCCAAATTTTATACAAATTCATAAAGTTAATCAATGGGCAAACATAGAAGCATATATGCCTAATTGTAAGGGGTGGTTTGAATAGTGTCCTCCAAAAATTCCTGTCCACCCACAAACTTAGAATATGACCTTATTTGGAAATAAGGTCTTTGCAGAAGAAATTAGTTAAGAATAAATCATACTGATTTAGGATAGGCCCCAAATCCAAGGAGTAGTGTCTTTAGAAGAGAAAAGGTGGGAGATCTTCAGGCAGGGTCAACACAGACACACAGATGCACAGAGGAAAGGCCAGGTTTTGATGGAGGCAGAGACTGGAGTGATGCAACTACAAACCACAGCATGCAGGATGCAGGATGCAGGATTGCTGGAAACCACCAGAAGCTAGGAAGAAGAAAAGGAGGATACCTCCCTAGGTCCTTCAGAGGGAACAAGTTTCTGCTAACACCTTGATTTCAGACTTTTAGCCTCCAGAACTGTGAGGGAATAAATTTCTGTAATAAGCCACGTAGTCTATGGTAATATTTTCTGGTGGCCAATAGAAACATGAGGGTGGCATAGGTACAATTGTGAACCAAGGTAAGAAAAAATGAGAAAATTTTATTTTTGTATTTTATTTTATTTTTTATTAATTGAATTTATTGGGGTGACATTGATGAATAAAGTTATGTAGGTTTCAGATGTACAAACTCATAATACATCATCTTGTATCGTACTGTGTGTTTACCACAACAAGTCAAGTGTCCTTCCATCTCCATTTATCTCCCCCATGTCCTGTTCTACCTTCCCGGACTCTCTTTCCCTTCTGGTAATCACCATGCTGTTTGTCTCTATGAGGTTTTTTTTTTTCTAATTATTTTATGTTGTTCAGTTACAGTTGTCTGTAAAAATGAGAAAAATTTAAATTAGTCTCACTTATGATCATCAAATTAAAAACTTTTTAAAATTATTCAAAAATTGAGTTCATTGTGTATTTAAACTTCATGACTAAATAGAAGTGAGGCACAAATAATATAAACAGTTATTATCTATCACAAAGATGGATTAAGAGACAAACTTGCAATAGTTTTCTTAATAAATATGAAAATGGAATGCTAAAATCTTCAACATTTATGGCTGATTTAAAAAAGCAAATCCCTTAATAAAATAAGGCTAGAAGAGAAATATCTTAACTTCATAAATCATATCTATCTAAAACTCTTAGCAAAACATAACATTTGCAGACATTTATAGAAGCTTTAAAGACATTGTCAGTAATACCAGGAACAAACCAAGAAACCTCTCACATAATTATTATTCAAAGACAAGATGCTATGGACATTGTCAGGTGTCTACAAAGGAAACAACAGATACATGGATTGGGAAAAATTGTCTTATTTATAAACAATAGGATTTATAAGGAAAGAAATTGTCTCACATTACTCTCTCAGGAAATGTAAGAGAATTTATTTGTTGTATTAATTAGAGCATTAAGCAAGATTCCTGAGTGTGAGTTTAATGCACAAAAATTCATATCTTTCATATAAGTAAGCCATAGAAAATGTGATATTTTTAAAGGATACTATTTATAGTAGCCAGGAACCAAAACTTCCAGAGTTTCTTAGAATAAATTAATGTGCAATAATCTATGGCTAATGTTAAAAAGTATTATCCACAGATATAACACAAAACCTAAATATTATGTTATATACTAGACTCATGCAGATAAGAAAGTACAATATAAAATGTAATAGATCTTTATAGCCACTGATAAAACTGTTTTAATTTCAATTATGATCACCAGTATTTTCACAGAAATTAAGAAATTATTTTAAATAAATATGAAATGGTAAAAGAATGATTCTTTAAAAAAAGATAGACAAACTATCCCTACCATATGTGATAATGTTTGTAAAAATATACAAATTAAAACATCATGGTTATTAGTATGGAAATAGTCATATAGTTCAATAGAATAAAGTTTCTAGATACAATATGTAGAAACAGGCATAAATACTTCTAGGAGCTGGATATATTATACAAGTGGCAATATAAAACATTAGCAAAAAGATATATTTTTTCATTATTTCCCCTTTTTATTGAGTTTATTGGGGTTGATACTAGTTAACAAAACTATATTGGTTTCAGGTGCATAATTCCACAACACATCATCTGTACACTGTATTGTGTTCACCAACCCAAGTCTCTTCCATCACCATGTATCCTCAGTCACACACTCCTCCACATCCCTCAATCCTCCTTTTCCTGGCAATCACCATACTGCTGTCTGTGTCCACGAGAGTTTTTTCTTTCTTTTATTGTCAATCCCTCCACACTCAAGCCATCCAACCACCCCCCTTACCTGATAGCTGTCAGCCTGCTCTCTATAAGTCTGTCTCTATTTTGCTTGTTCATTAGATTCCATATACATGTGAAGTCATATGGTATTTGTCTTTCTCTGACTCTTATTTCATTTAGCATAATGTTGTCCAGGTCCATCCATGCTGTCACAAAGGGTAAGATCTAATTGTTTTTATGGATGAATAGTAGCCCATGGTATAAATGTATCACAGCTTTTTTATTCACTCATATACTGTTGAACACTTGGGCTGTTTCCAAATTATGGCTATTGAAAATAATCCTGCAATGAACACAGGGGTTCATACATTCTTTCAAATTAGTGTTTTGGGTTTCTTCAAATAAATTTCCAGAAGTGGAATCATTGTGTCATACAGCAATTCCATTTTTTATTTTTTTGAGGTAACTCCATACTGCTTTCCACAGTGGCTGCCCCAAACTGCATTCCCACCAATGGTGTGCAAGTGTTCCCTTTTCTCCACAACTTTGCCAACATTTGTTGTATGTTGATTCATTGATGATAGTCATTCTGACAGGTGTGAAGTAATATCTCATTGTGGTTTTAATTTGCATTTCTCTGATGATTAGCATCTGACGTTGAGCATCTTTTTATATGCATATTGGCCATTAAATGTCCTCTTTGGAGAAGTGTATATTCAGGTCCTTCCCCATTCTTTAATTAGATTTTTTTTGGGTGTTGGTTGTATCAGTTCCTTATAAATTTTGGAAATTAACCCTTTATTATATGTGTCATTTGTGAATATATTCTCCCATTCAGTGGGTTGTCTTTTCATTTTGTTTTTGTTTCCTCTACTGTGGAAAAACTTTGTAGTTTGATGTAGCTCCATTTGTTTATTTTTTACCTTTGTTTCCCTTGCTCAAGGAGATATATCAGAAAAAAAAACACTGCTATGAGAAATGTTAGAGATTTTACTGTTTATGCTTTCTTCTAGTGTTTTTATGGTTTTGAGTCTAACATATTTAAATCTTTAATCCATTTTGTGTTTATTCTTGTGTGTGGAGTGGAAAGCTGGTCTAGTTTCAGTTTTTTGCACATATCTGTCCAATTTTCCCAAAACCATTTATTGAATAGATTATCTTTTACCCATTGTATGTTTTTGCCTCATTTGTCAAATACTAATTGACTATAAAAACATGGGCTTATTTCTGAGGTCTCTATTTTGTTCTATTGATGTATATGTCTGTTTTTATGCTAGTATCCTGCTCTTTTGATTCTTATGACCTTACAGTATTGTTTGATATCAAGCAGTGTGATTCTTCCAACTTTGTCTTCTTTTTTTAAATTTTTTTATTTTTATTTTTTAAATATATTTTATTGATTATGCTATTACAGTTGTCCTATTATCCCCCCTTCATTCCCCTCCACCCTGAACACCCTCTCCCACCCATATTCCCCCCTTTAGTTC
>CM052539.1:115669115-115748346 GCA_028533065.1 Trachops cirrhosus | reverse complement strand
TCCATTGATGTGAAACCCAGCTTTCTTTCCATCACTATTGGCTCCCTGTGCATTTTTCTTCATTAAACTTATTGTAGCCTGCATTTTTTCATCTAATTTGTGACCAAAATCAACCAATTCTGTGAGTATCCTGATCATCAGTGCTTTGAACTGTGCATCTGATAGGTTGGCTATCTCTTGGTCGCTTAAAAGGATGGGTTCTGGGGCTTTCAATTCTTCTTCTGTTTGAGCCATCTTTTTGCTGTTTTTTTTTTTTTGTTGTTGTTTTTTGGTCCTGTGGAGCTCCTGTAGTGAGGGGCGGGGCCTTAGGAGTTCACCAGGGCGGGGCACCCCAGTGGCTGGGTTGTGACACTATATGTGGGGGCAGGGTCTGAGAAGGAACAATGGCGCTTGCTGAGCTCTTTGTAGGACCTCACTTTCCGCTGCTTTCAGCCAGCTAACTGGGCCCCTCTGGCACCAGTTCCGGTGTAGGTGGGCCTGTGTACCCCATGGGACCTTCCTTTTCTGTCAGTGACCCAAAGCTCTATTTCCTGGCGCTGGGACCCTGAGTTGTGCGCAGTGCCTTGCTTCACAGTGGCCGCCTCACTAGGTCTGTCGGTTGCCACCCCAGTCCGGGTCCCACCAGCCACCGCTGCTTGTGCGCTCAGGGTCTGCCTGCTATGGACTTGCGGGCTGCCCTGGTCAGTCAGCTCTCCGCTCAGAGTCCCTCGCCCGGCCGGACTCCGCCCCTCCTACCGGTCTGGATGTACGTGTCTATTTTTAAATTCTTGGGTGTCCGACTACATATACTTCAATTTTCTGTCAGTTCTGGTTGTTATTTTGTTTCTATATTGTTGTTGTCCCTATCTTGGTTGTGCGAGGAGGCACAGTGCATCTACCTATGCCTCCATCTTGGAACTTTGTCTTCTTTATCAAGATTACTATGGCTATTTGGACTCTTTTGTGGTTCCATATACATTTTTGGAATATTCGTTATAGTACTGTGAAATAAACCATTGATGTCTTGATAGTAATTGCATTGAATCTATAAAGTGCTTTGGGTAGTATGGACATATTAATGATGTTAATTCTTCCTGTCCTTGAACATGGTATCAAAAACCATATATATTGTTCAGTGTGTAACGATGAGTTAGTTAAGTTACCCCTCATTGTATGTATATTTAATACATACTTGAATTAAATACTGAATATATTTAAAAAGAAATTTTAATCTGTTACATAATTGTATAGTAGAATATCCTTAGAATATGAGTAAAGGAATTTCTTAGACATAATTGAAAATTGTTGATGAGTTTGAATACATCAACAAAAAAACACATATAAGAACAAAAATGTAAAAATATGTAGGAACACAAGTAAAAGACAAATAGTATAGTATAGATATTTGTAACCACAAAATTAATAATGCCAAGATACAGAATATATAATTAATTTCTAGAAATCAGGAGAAGTAGAGCACATAAATATTTAATTGAAGAGGGCCAGTTTTTGTACAATGCATATCTGAAAATATGTTCATCCTGATTAATAATCAAAGAATGCAAATGAAAATATGTTATGTTGCACTTTTGACAAGTGGAAAAAATTAAATAACTTAGAACAATTATTGAGAAAGATTTGAAGGAAATTAGACTTTGTTTGCACTGCTAGTAGTATTACATGTTTTTAGAATTATTTTGGAGAACACTTTTGCAAAATTTAGAAGCCATTTAAAATATGGTCAAGCAGCAATTCTACTACTAGAAAGACATTTTCATATGCACACACAAAACGTACATGTGGCCCTGGCCAGTGGTTCAGTTAGTTGGAGAATCATCCCATTCGCCAACAGGTTGAGGGTTTGATTCTTGGTCTTGGGACATATCTAGGTTGCGGGTTCTATCTCTGGGGAGGATGCATATGGAAGGTAACCAATTGATGTTTCTTTGTCACATCAATGTCTGTCTCTCTCTCTCTCTTTCTGTCCCCCATCCTCTCTCTTTAAAAGGAATAAATATACCCTTGGGTGAAGATTTTTTAAAAAAGGAAAATATGTACCTGTGTGTTAATATCAGAATTGATATAAAATATAAAACTAAGTATGCATATGATATAAAGAATTATTTAATACATGACAATTAAATGAATGTACAATATTTAAATAGCTTTCTGTTGTATGTATCTTTAACGTCAACATTGAGTGAGAAAAGTAATTTGAGAAACAATTCATGCAATCTGTCATCTTTTATTTAAACTTTAAAACATATTTTATAAATATTACATACATGTCTTTATAGGAAAAAATGTGTCAAACATAGAGTAAATATATAATTCCAATTGAAGAACATTGTTTCTTCCAGCAGGAAAAAGGTAATAAGATTGTACTTGAATGTATATAAGGGAAAAATCCAGTTGAATTTCTAATAAATAAGTATTCTTACATTTTACATTTTAAGTGCTATGTGTATTTGATTTTCAATTTTTGGTACTATATGGTTTGGTTTTTGTATGTTCTTAAAAGTTTTCTCTAACTTCTTTGTCTTATACCAATCATTGACCCCTCAAGTAACTCTTCATTTGAGCCTCTGCGACACATTTATATTTCTTATATTTTTGATTTGATTTTCATTTTCTCCTGTATGAGTTTTTGTCAATCTTCTTGAGTATACATAGTTAATGTTATTAAATTCTCTTTTCTGTTTTCTTTTAGAATTTTTAATTTAAGCCTTTATTGAATTTCTTCTTAAAATATCAAGAGAGAAAAATAAAACCAGGGATAATTTGTAAATTAGTTACACACTAGGGTTTACATTCATAAACTTTGAGAAAAATAGCTTAGGATAAGTCATTTAAATTATATCCTAATGACAGAGACAGATACTACAGTAGTCCCCCCGCCCTTATCCATGGGTTCACTTCCTATAGTTACTTGTGGTCAACCACAGTCTGAAAATAGTAGATGAAGAATTCCACCTCACTGCCTCTCATCATGTATGTATGTATCATCTCACATCATCACAAGAAGAAGGAAGAGTACAGTACAACAGGTATTTAGGGAGAAAGAAAAGAGAGAACTTGAACAAAGACAGGCCAGTGAACCCAGATGACCAAATTCTGAGATCTGTTTATAAATAAAGGGAAAAAGATACTGAGAGAAAAACACATATATTGTGATGACATGTTTTGTCTCTAAACAAGTGGTCAATTTTATTATCTCAAAAATAAAAATTAAGCAAAAATAAGACTACATTATATTTTCTTTCAATGTGAGATTTATATTAAAGCAAGGACAATTTATATTTTTTGACTCATTATAACCTTTTTATTGTCCTCAGATATGTTATTATTTCTTAGTATGGTTACCCTCCATTTCACATAATTATAAATTGTTACCAGAAAATAATTGATTTATTCAGAAGTCAAATTTCCAGCTTTTGACATGAGCTGAGAAGCAATTAATGCCTTTAGAAGAAATTAAAGAGCCAAAGAAGAGATACACAGAGATTGGGACTGACCATGAAGTGTGTTGGTCCTGGGATTAGGTCAGTGCCTGTGTCCTATGTGCAGGCAACAGCTAAAGAGGTGGCTTAATGTCATTCTCTCCTAGGAAATGGCACCTAGTGTTCCAAGAGATGTGGACTTCTGGAAGTAATTTTAGAGGCTTACTGAGATCGGAGAGGCCTAAGTGCTGACTCATTCCTTTCCCCTGTCCCCAATTTGTTGCCAAATATGGAATAAGAACTAGACAGATGAAGATTAAAATTACATAAATGTGTGACTATTTTTGTCCTGGCATTCCCCCCCACACAATTAACCTTATTCTGCCTGTGTCAGATGAATCCAAATAACAATAAACTTTTGAGTCTAGAGGTTACCCAAAAACACTTACCTCTCAAGAATGGAGACATTGGCATTGTGAAGACGAGATAAAACAGAGGAAAAAAAACATTCACCTTGGAAAATTTGAGTAGACAGTATGTGGGTCCCTTTATATATGGTGGTTTTGAATTAAGAATTGTAATCTTATCACCCCTGAGACATTTAGATACATATTTGCAAGGGCAGCCTAGAGTTGTCATTTAACAGGAAAATGCTGTTGGTGTTTGTTTTCTGAAACAGGAGACATCGAACACCCTCTCATTTGCAGTATAAACTGACAAAATGAAAACTTGTCATTGACCGATATGCTAAGTGTACCTGCACTGAGAAACACAATTGGAATCTAACTCTGTTAAGGACCCTTTAAACCTCATTAAAGACCACAAACTTTTAGTTATTTTCTTCATAAAATATTATATATACAGAATCAAAATTTTTCCTGTGTTTCATGACATTTCAGTTGCTCTTCTGTAAATTAGAGATGCTATTGGAGATATTAAAGGAACAATCTATTTAGCTGTATCTATCCTGTATAGCTAAATTAGGCTCACTTGAGGCACATGCAAGATGATTAAAAAATGTACTTCTGAGGTGTGGAAGTTTTAAATGTGACCTGAATAGAGCAAAATTGGAATCTAAAAGAATGAAAAAGATAAACTTCAAACAAATGTGACTATGGCAGACTTGGTACAATCAATTTTTTTAAGCTAATCTCTACTTAACTTATTAATTTACCTATTTAATCATCATTTATATCCCCATACCCCTCTCACCTCCAACCACTCCTATTCCCTACCATTGCAATCACCATACTAGTGTCCGTGTCTATGAGTTCTTTATTTTTTTCATTTTCTTTTTTTTAATATCCAACCCAATGGCAAGAATCAGAGTATACGGAATTCTCGGAGATTGGGTCTACTATACAAATGCCTAAAATAAAGTTGTACTCTACATTTATTATTAAACCTGCATTAAATCAAGATAATTAGCTGATTTGAAAGTAATAATAATTTTTTAAATCCTCTTAAGAATTAATCTCCTCTAATGGGTACAACTCAAGTAGTCAACTAAGCTGAATTAAATTTTGTTTTTGTTTTCTTTTACTTCTGCTAAGCTTTCCTGTGCTTTTGAGCACTTGCTTCTTTTTAATTTGCTTGCCTTTAAACTAATCATTATTTTAAATGTTTTCTGATATCAAAGAAGAGCACTCTCTTTTCCACACACATTTTAAAAATCTTTCCCACCCTTGTATTTTACAGTTTATTAATACTATCTTCAAAACTAGAATTTAAAATCATTTTTAGGTGATTTGAAATTAAAATGCCTACTAAAGTTTAGGATTTAGATAAGGAATTAATGCATGGCATGTTCAGGGAGTCTGAAGTGTTTTTAATTTGATAGATAATAGAGCCAAGTGTGAAATAACTTTAGCTTGACATAAAGAAAATGTGGCACAGTCAAGAAAACATCTTTACAGGTTAATGAGAAAGTTTCGCTAGTCAGTAAATGAAAGCTGCTTATCAAAAGAATTTAGTATAAAAGGAGAAAAAATAGTTAAAAGGCATACAGATGAAAGATGTGAAAATAACTAAGAAAATCATATATGAAGTTTAAAAATCTCTTAGGAAATTAGAAATGTTATATAAATATAAAATAAAATTAGTTATCTGGAAAAGACTACTAAATTTTCTATAATCTTGCATATTTTATCTTTGTTTACTGTGCAACTTTACACTCATAGACATATATGTGACACATATGTCACATCATTAAATTTGCCAGATAGTAGTTGGAAAATTGGTAAGGCCAAAATAAAAAAAGATGTGAGAAAATTTACAAAGAAAATGTTGTAGTAAAATAATAAAACATGCATTTTCTACTGGTTAATAATTTCTTGATTTACTGTTAGGATATAAAATTACAATTCATCACTCTGGTGAATTAATTGGGTAAGATAAATTATGTTAGTCTCAAAAACAATTCTGTGGGTAAAGCAAGCCCCACACTGACATACACGTATATTTTTAAAACATGTGAATTAGAGAAGTGAGGATGGCATTAAAGTACCCATTGATACAATTTTCCTAAATGCAATATTACCAAGTATCTCCAAGAAGTGTAATCAGACATCAGGAGTTTATGTGCTCTCCCTTTGAACTAAATTCTTCTGTTGATCTCCTATGGGATTTTGTGTCCTGGAGGACATAAGCCGCAATTTGACTCTTCTGTCCCAATGTTTACATTTGTTAGTGCATTAAGCGTCATAGCTGAGGGACGTGGCATGCTCAATTTCATTTCTGGATGTATTCTCAGATCACTACTCGAAATGACTGTGGGCATTATCAATTCTAAAATAATAATATTTAATTCTAGCCTATATAAATTTTACTCGAAAATAAATGACAGAATGATAATTCCACATAAGTTTTTGTGACCACAGAATTCAAAAGAAGTAAAACCACCATTTTTATTAAAAATGAACCCTGTTTTATCAATTTAGTCTTCTGTTATAGAGCCAAAAGCTTGAGAGACTTAAGGAGCAGTAATAAATTTAATCTAGCTACATGTGTTTATTTTGACTTTCAAAAGCTGGACACCTCTGAGAAATACATTCCTCAGTCAAATACTGTTGAAGCAGTCACTGATGGCCAAGATCAGCTGATGTGTTGAAACAACTCACCCACCTGAAGTTCTAAACCTCATTTCTGCCACCTTCCTCTGTGGAAAGTTTTGACTAGGTTTCTTTTACTTATATAAAAGATTAGAATATCCCTTATATATTCATATTTTCTATATCATCTCAATTGGGGAGGTATCTTTTTATCATGTAATTTCAAAGATATCTCTTTATTCTACAATCACAGAAAGTGATTTTATATTTACTATATAAGTCCACAACCTTACTATGGTCTTCAGGTTTCCAAAACCTGTTTTATATTTCTAGTCAAATCAGTGTAAAGTGCCTAGTTACCTACCACCTTTGATATGGTTTGTTTCTTAAGAGAATAATGACAGATCTTTTGGGGGATACCAATTATTATGTACTGCATGCACTAGAATTTTGGAAGGGTCTTAGGTTTAACGCGTGGCTGCACATCCTTTAAGCACATTAAATATCTTTAGTTGTTGGCTTGCCAAAAGACTTGAAAGGTGTTTGTCAGATTAGATAAGAGAATCCCCTGGGACTAGGGCTATTCAAAGATCACCTGATAACTGTTTATTACCTGTCTCCCAGTAGATAAGTAATGGTGACATATTATTAAACAAGTTGTAGAACAGTTTAGGTGTTGTAAAAGTTATGTGGTGAGTTAAATTAAGTGCAAATTACTAGTGATGGGCAATAGCACATATCTGTGGGCAATTAAACAGAAAAAAAATAAAATACTTATAGTTTCCCACAAATAGTTTGATAAGCACTGACTGGTTTAATTATACTGGTTTGATTTAGGGTTGCCACATACAATTTTGTGTCTAAATATTTTAATTCTATTTCTAAATAGAAAATTAATAAAAAGAGTAAAAATGTGATATTAGAAGTTGGGAGGAGAAGATAATCAAATCTAAATATGCCATGTGAAATACAGATAAAAATGGTTGGCCTTAATAACCATTTTTGAAGAATTATTAATATTTTAATGTTATGAAATAATATAAAATATTAAATATTTATTGAATCTGTGTCTTTATAGCTTATTCAGAATAGAGTGTGGGCTTGTTTGTTTTATCTTGCTCATATTTGGAACTTAATAAAAAGGAAAAGTAGACGGGGCACATGTACCATGTTTTTTAAATTACAGATGACCTGAAGCTAAACACATTATTTATTTTCTACAATTGTTACTTCAGTTGATCTTTGTGTCAAACTTTTTCATAGCATTCAACTTAAATCATTTAAAGAGCTAGGTTTTGAATTCATTGAAAAAATATACTCATTGAAGAGAGATGATAATTGTGTCTTGTGTTTGGTACTTTAATAATAACAAAGAACTGTTATATATATTATTCCATGTGATCCTCACAGAAAAACTTGTGACACAAGGAAGTACTTCTTTTCATTTAATAGAGTGAAAAATCAGCACTAAGTAAATGAGACTGAGGCTTAAAGTGAATCAGCCAAGAAGTCAACATACTCACCACACTCCATCAAACAACAGCAGAACACATGTATTTTCAGATCACCTTGGAAAAGTCACCACGACTTAGAATATTCTGGGCCAAAAAACAAACCTCAAGAATTTAAAGGATGGAAATTACAAAGTGTATATTCTCTAATCATAATTGAATGAAACTAGAAATTAATAACAGAAAGGCCACAAACAATCTGCAAATATTTGGAAATCAAACAATACACAGGTGAAAGATGGCTCATTTAATGTACAATAAATTGTTAAATATATGGAACTGAATGAAATGAAAATGCAATATACTAAAATATTTGAAATCCAGCTAAAGCAGTACAGAGAAGAAAATACGCCTCACTAAATCTTTACTCTTAAACACAGGAAATTTTTGATTTCAATAATCTAAGTTTCTACCTCAAGAAACTAGAAGAAAAATAAAATTAAAGTGAAAAGAAAATAAAAATAGAAATCAATTCCATTATATATAATTTCATTTCTAAAACATTCTTGAAATTACTTCAAGTAATTGAGAAAAATCATTCAAAGAAAATGCTTATTAATTAAAAAATATCAATGAAATTGGTAAAAATAGAATGACAAAAAACAAAATAGGGAAGAGGAGATACAGATCACCAGTTCTAGGAATGAAACCAAACATCACCATAGATTTTGGAGCCTTTAAAAGATAATAAGGTAATAATACAAACAACCCTATGCTCAAATATAGCAACTTAAAAGAAATGGGCCAATTTCCTAAAAAACACAAACTGACAAAAATCAACTAAGATAAATAGTCAACCTGAATAGTTTTACAACCATTTAATATGTTTAATTTGTAATTAAAAACTCCTGAAAATGCATGTGATTTTATTACATACTTTTGCCTAATACTTAAAGTAGAGTGAAAACCAATTTCATACAATCTTTTAAAAAAATAGAAGAGAATAATTACTTCTCAACTCAGCCACTGTACAAAAGTTAACAGGTATTAACTTGATGCCCAAAACAGACAAAAACAGTAACAACAACAACAAAAACTATCTCCTGAACTAAGATATGAAAATCATCAACAAAATATAGCTAATCTAATCCAGCAGAGAATACAAATAATTACACTAAATGAGTAGTGGGATTTACTCTGGGTATGCGAGAAGGGTTCAACATATGAAAAAAATAATCATTGTAATCTAACATACCAATATCTAAGAAGAAAAATCATATGTCCCATGAATTGATTCATAAAAAGCCTTTGAAAAAATCCAACATACATTCAATACAAAAAAAAAAATAAAGTAGAAACAGAGATTAACTTCCTTAATTTGATTTTAAAAAACATCAAAAAATAAGACCAAACCAACCAACCAACCAACCACCAACAACAAAATAACCCTTTCCACTGACATCATTTTTAATGGTAAAGACTGAATGCTTTTCAATAAATCGGGAACAAGACAAGGATGTCCAGCACTGTTCCTCTTATTCCAAATAATACTGGAAGGTTTAACTAAAGCCATGAAAAACACAATGTATATAGATTGTAAAAGAAGAAATAGATAATTTGATTTGTAGGTGCCATGGTTACCTATGTAAAAATTCCCCAGATATCTATAAAATAACTCCTGGAAATAGTAAGTGAATTTAACAAATTGACAGGATACAAGTTTGATACTAATCTGAGAGGCAGACCTCAAAAAGTCACATTCTCCAGGATTCCATTTATATAAAATTCTTGAAATGAGAAAATGATAGGCATGGATAGGAAGTAGCAGTAGTCAGGGGTTTATGGTGGGCATGGGGAGGTGGCAGTGGCTATAAAGTAGAGCAAGAAGGATCCCTGTAATTCAACCTACATCTTGACTACTATGGTGGGATAAAATTATGCAGAACTAAATAGATCCCCCTACAGAAATAAGTACATGCAAAATGGGTTTAATCTTTATAAAGTTCAAAAAAAGTTAATGGACTGTACCAATATCAATGCCCTAGCAATATGCTACGATTCAGGAATGGTTATATCCGGTTACTCTGTATCACTTCTCATGAGTGCAGGTAAATATAAAATTACAAAACTAAAAGTTAAAATATAGTGGAACTAGTTTTGTCAACTTTTGCATAGTTGCTGAGGGATAGAGGTAAAAATAGAAGCCACATTTTATCACTTCTACCTTGGGACACTTTTTCCTTCAAAATGACAAGAAATCAAAGTAATTAATGATATAAAGTTAAACACAATTTTTATTACTTTTAGTTATATGCCTGAACTGATGTTATTTTATGAATTCCTCTAAGTCATTGGAATTCCATAAATACCATTATGAAAGTGCAATCACGAAGGAAACAAAAGAGCTGCAGGAAAACCTTGAGCTGCAAGTCTTCTATACCATGCATAAATATGTTAGAATGTGGACATGTAACACTGAGTATCATACTCAGAGTTTCTGTACTCCTGACCTGCTTGTATTTTTTCTGTTCTGGATGATATAAAACTATAAAAGTATTTAATTATTAAGAATTTTGTTAAATTTAAAAATGGGAAGGAAGAAAATTATGTTTTCTATTTCCTATTGCTGCTGTAACAAATTACCACAAACTCAAGGGATTCAACGGCATAAATTTATTATCATACAGTTCTAGTCCTTGGACATAGGTTCTCCTGGATAAAATCAAAATGTTGTCAGGACTGTGTTCCTTCTAGAGGCTGTGGGGAAGAATGTATTCCTCACTTTTCCTAGCTTGTAAAGGTTGTCTGCATTCCTGGGCTCATGGTCGCCTCCAAAAATGGCATCACTCCAGCCTCTGCTTCTGTTATCACACCTCCCCTTTGAGTCTGACACTCCTGCCTGCCCATCTTTAATACTGTCCTATGCCTATCTGGATAATCCAGAGTAATCATTCCATCTCAAGATTCTTAATAATAATAATAATAATAATAATAATAACAACAACATAATCACATCAGCAAATCACCTTTGTCATTTAAAGTAACATATTCACAGGTCTTTAGCATTAGTGTGTGGACATCATTGGGAGGTCACTATTGTGTCTCCCACATGGGTAAACTGATATTCAATAAAACCTCACATTTCAATATAAAAATAAAAGGCCAGGTCACTGAGTCAACTCAATAAAATACTTCATGATTTAAAAGTGCATCTTCATAATACTTTCAGAACGTGGTATTATGACCCACTCCATATAGGGGTCTCCATTATAGAGCATATGAATTTGAAAATAAAATAGAATTATGAAAAAAATCTATCCTTTTGAAGCAGACATATTGGGAAGCATTTTCATATGTGGGATAATCAGCAGGAATTTTCAAATGTAAAGTACTTTCTATTAATTTTTATTTTTAAGGAAATAAAATACTAAATAAAGTGTCTAGCATAAATAATCATATTTTGAATAATATTTAGTTCATACAGGATAATTTCTCATTTGAATGCAATGCTACTGTGTAATATGCTTAATAATTGAATAATAAAATATTTCCAACCTGCCTGATGAATGTGGTATCTGCAGTCATTAAAATTCAAACTTTTATAAATGATTCATAATTCTAATGATAATTACTGAATCTCCCCCATTCCCTTCTGCAAATAAAAAGAAACCATGGATCTTCAACGAAAAATCATTTCACCATATTCCTATATCAAATTTCTAAAAGCAACTCATAGTTAACTCTCTTCTGACCATGTGGCTAAAAAGTAATGATTTGTGGAATATGAATTTTGCCTCTTTATTTCATTAATAATTAATAATGTGGACTGAAAAAGCAAAAAAACAATGAAGAGAGAAAGTCTTAAGTGCCAAATGTAGTAGTTTTAAGATATTGCACAAGTAAAAGCCTATTTTATATATAAACTGCCTCTACTAGTAAAAGATTAAGCCCTGCAAGCCATTTGGCTACTTCACCCTAGCTCTTTAACCTCTCTACTTTAAGTACTACAAAATACTGGGTTAGTGAGCTCATAGTGTTATCAGCTTCTGTTTACAATTCTATATGAAGTCAGAGAATTTTCTGAAGGAAGCTGTGTTTTGAACTGCATGTCCAGAAAATAAAACATTTCAATAGTTTGTTCATGATTGAATATTTTTGTTAGAATAATGGTGGTAAATGATTTGGTCTTATTTTAGTGTTCAGAGACAAATAGAGACAAATTCATTTATAATTTTGTATAAAATGATAAGCATCTGCATTGGAAAGTATTGCATGTAAACAAGGGGTCTAAATGATAAATGAGCATGTAAGTCAAAATGACAACTGGAGAAAAACTCAAATTATTCCTTTTGGCCTCAACTTTCTCACTTACCTCTTACAAGATAGTGATGAAATTAGTTGTGAAATATTTTGTACTGAGGCTCAAGCCCCCAGATAACTAAATGAACTTAATTATCTCTAATAAAAGAAATGGGATTCATCCTTGGGCCACAGAATTGAAATGTATCCTATTTTCTCTAACGTAAGTCCATAATGCTTAAGGGTTCCATCACTCTGTATTTTCTGAAAAATTGAGAATTAAAATATTATACAGTTGGCAACAGATAATGGCTATGGCTCTGTGTTTTAGAATGTTTACAAAAATAATAAATAATCCCACATCCATGAATATGTTAAGTGATGTGTCCATAAACCACACACACATCAAAAGCACTAGCTTGCCAGACTCAGTGCAGAAACAGCATGAAGTAAATGCCTCACCTTGAGTTAAAACAATTCACATTCTAGGACATTTAAAAATATTTACACAAAGGGAAAATTTTCCACTTGCTGGGAATAAGCAGCACTTAGTGTGTCCATCCCTGCCTTGTTATGCACTTGGCATTTACTTTTGGAGGACATTTTTAGTCTTCAAGTTACTATGACTAATGATTGATTCTCTGTGGAAAGAAGATTCTACACTACTCATAAAGAATTTAAGTTGCATCTTTTCTATATGCTTTTTTAAAAAGAAATAAAGTATAGCCTGCAGCAAGGTAGCTACTATTCATTTCATTTGGGACTTTAACATGGGATTATTGGCAAAATGGAGAAAATAAAGCATAGTAAATTTGGCTGCTGAGGATGTAGTAAAGGACTTTTCAATGAAAGTGATACCATTGTTTTGGGGAGAGAAAGAGATGTCATCATTTTATAATTTTGTATAAGCACAAAATTGATAGCATCTGTATCAGAGTAATGATGTCATCATTATCTAAACCTAACAAAAGAGAAACACGTTTTTCTTGTTGTCTAGCAACTAAAGACTGAACTGAACTTTCCCTTCAACATAAATATTGGCTTTCTTTCCTTCCTTCCTTTCTCCCTCCCTCCCCCTCCCTCCGTCTTACTCTTCTTTCTCCTCCTTCTTCTTTACCAAAGGGTTATCTTTCTTCTCAACATTACTAATATCTTCACTACTAAAAACTTGACTAAATATAGCTGATAAACTTTAATTGTAAACACAACTATTGTGGTGAGTCAAATAAACATACATAAGAAGTAGAGAAAATTATACATGAAAAAGTGAATAAAATATATTTAAAGTTATTTCAAACACTTTGCAGAAGAATACACTATATAAAACACACATATTACAAGAGCAATAAAAAATATGGTCTTTCTGGGAAATTATTTATGCATTAAAGTTATAATGCTATACACAATTTTTCTTTAACATTTTAACAAAATTGGAAATAAATATTTATATTTGTGCTATCTGGATAAAATAAAACCTTCAAATTTAGGAAAAAATTGAAGAATTAGATAAGCATATACTTACTACTGCCTACTCAGTAAGTATGTAATTACAAATACCTACTCAATTATAACATACATATTGGAAATAGTCATCATTATATTGAAGAGAAATGTATGTCAAATTATCAAAAGTATATAGGCAACTATCATTTAGTATGTGTATCAGTGAATTGTAACTCTCATAAAAAGAATGCTATACTGGTTATAAAAAACATTGATCTTATATCTAATCTTACCTAACAAATTTTTCAGATTTGTAAAATAAAATATTGTATTAGTTTTGTTCAGTAAATATTAGGCAATAAAACAATCATTTCATATCATTTAACCATGAAAAAGATTCTCAGATAGAAGAGAATCTGGGGGAAAACAAGCAAAATGAATGTGAAAATTTGCTTAGGGATTATAATCCTATTAAGAATAACCATAATGTCAATTATGAAGTGTAATTTAAAGAAATTTTAATAAAGGATAAAACCATGGGGAAAGAAGGGGAAGTGAAAATCAAAGGCACATGAATAGAGATCTCATGGGCATGGACAATGGTGAGGAGGTTGGCTGTGGAGTTGGGGGGAGGGGTTGGGGTGAGCAAGGAGGAAAAAGAGGAGACAACTGTAACTGAACAATAAAAAATAAAACCTGTTTTCTCTTTAGAAAATTAAATAATATGTATACACTTAAGATTTAAAATTGCAATTGATTCTCTTGTTATCTACCATTGACTTTATATGGGTATTTATTGAAGTCCCATGCTTCACAAAAGCACATCTTTAATTGTTATCTAAAATTAAGTAAATATTTCTTATATCAAGAAAATAGTGTTTGATATCTATAACTGACATCAATGTAAATGTATAAAGGTCATTCTCTTGGACAGATATCAATGGTAGATAAGTAGATAGATTGATTGGCATGTATATATCTATATTATCTCTATATGTGCATATATTAAAATAACTATGTTTAAGGGATTCAAAAAAATAACAGGATTTTCTTTTGTAAGAAGGGAGAAGATGTGTCCCTCCTTTATGTAAATTTATGTTCAATTTCAATAAGACTTCCTTTCCATTCTCCAGTCCACTAGTTTTTTTTTTTCTCCATAGTCATACCTATGTCCAGCTCAAAGATTTATTGATTCAATGATAGCTATTCTAAAAATTCTCCTTAAAGCCTAGGTACATAAGTTTAACACATTTGTTTTCTTCTTTGTAATTTATAGTTTCAGGTTTTATTTTAGGTCTTAAATCCATTTCAAGTTAATTTTTGTGAAAGGTGGCAGAAAGCATCCTAGTTTCATTCTTGTGCATGTGGCTTTCCCATTTTCCCAGCACCATTTATTGAAGAGGTTTTCTTTTTTCTACTGTATATTTTTGGATGTTTTGTTGAAAATTATTTGCCCATATACATATGGGTTTATTTATGGACTCTCAATTCTGTTCTGTTGGTCTGCGTGTCTGTTTTTTTTCACTAATGCCTAACTGTTTTGATTATTGTTGCTAGGTAGTATAATTTGACGTCAGAGAGTGTGGAGTCTCTGGCTTGGTTCTTCTCAGGATTGCTGTGGCTATTCAGAGTCCTTTGCGGTTTCATACAAATCTGGTCATTGCTATATTTATTTTTAAAATGCCATTGGAATTTAGATGTGATTGCATTAAATCTGTATATCACTTTGGGTAATATAACCATTTTAATAATGTTGATTTTTTCTATCTATGAACATGGAATACCTTCCATTCCTTTGCATCTTGTTCAATTTTTTTTAACTGCTAGTGGGAATGTAAACTGACAGTCACTATGAAATACAATGTGGAAGTTACACAAAATAAAAGAATAGAGTTACCATATGACCCAACAACACTTCCAGGTTTTCAAAAAGTTTTGAAAATGCTTATTAATAATGATATGTGCACTTATATGTTAATGGCAGCATTATTCACGGTGGCAAGATATGAAAACAACCAAAGTGTCCTTTGATAGATAATTAAATAAAGAAGATATGGTGCATATACTTATACGATGGGATACTACTCAGCCATAATTAAAGATGAAATAGTGCTATTTATGACAACATAGATGGATCCTGAGAATATTATGCTAAGCGAAATAAGTCAGAAAGAAAAAATCAAGAACCATATGGTTCTACTCACATGTGGGATATAAAACTAAAAGCAGTAAATGAACAAACAAGACAAACAAACAAATAAAAACTCATAGACACAGACAACAGTATGGTGGTCAACAGAGAAAAAGGAAGGTGGGAGGGTAGTAACAGGTAAAGTGGGTCAAATATATGGTGATGGAAGGAGATTTGACTGTGGGTGGTGAACACAAAAAGAAATATGCAGATAAAGTATCACAGAATTATATAATTGAAACCTAAATAATTTTATTAACTAATGTCAACCCACTAAATTTAATTTAAAAATTAAAACAGATACACAGACATAGAAACTTGGAACAGACTGAAAGTGACCAGAGGGGAGGGTAGAGAGGGGGATAATGGTGGAAAGAAGGGGAAGGGACTAGACAAAGAACACATATGAATGACCCACAGACATGGACCACAGTGTGGGAATTGGCTGTGGGAGTGGGGTGGAGGAGGGCAAAGGGGGAAAAATTAGGACAACTATAATAGAATAATATTAAAAATGATTTAATAAATATATATAAAGAAAAACTATGTTTAAAATAAAGCAGAAATTTGAATAAAAATTATATCTATTCCTAATTGTTTTTGCATCATTTTCAGGAGTGGATATTTAAGGTTTTAAATTTGTTACCTCTAAAATCTTTAAGGGGAAAAATGAAGTAGAAGGAAAAGGAGTGAGAGAGAAGGAAAAAAGGTAGAAAGAAGGAAAGAAAAAAATGTATAATAAGCTATCTTCCTTGCCCTACAAAGTTGGACAAAACATCATTTATATTATTTTTATATCTTAAGCTCCTGTCACCTTAATTGTAATATAAATGATCCCCCCCTCCTCTGGAAGAATACACTGGGTAAATTTGATGGTCATCACTATCTTTTTCAAAACACATTATATGGAAGTCAAGCTATTGTAAAATATTTCTGTGATCTAATTTTCAAAATATCAGAAATCTCAGTGTTCTACAATTAAATGTAATTTTAAATATCATAAAAATATCAGCAGCATATTTTTCACTATCAGTTTGGAGATAAAGTACCACACAACAACACTGTGTAGTTGCCTTTTAGTGTGCTAAATAAATAAGCTGAGTGATGTGGAAAATGGGAGTACAAGGAAGAAAGTTTAACCTGTCTAATCTATAACAGCTATTGCAGGCTGACTGTAACATGTGTTTACTTATTTTAATATGCCTTTGAAATAGTGAATCAAGTATATTTCTAAAAGTTTTAGATTAGTGTGTGAATTGGAATACACACAGCTTCTATTTCAAACCTTTGTTTTTTAGAAATCTGTAGAGCATAGAGAACTTCCAGCCAAGATGGAGGCATAGGTAGATACACTGTGCCTCCTTGCACAACCAAAAGAAGGACAACAACAAACTTCAAAACAAAAACCAACCAGAACGCTGAGAAAATCAAACTCTATGGAAGTCCAACAACCAAGGAGTTAAAGAAGAAACATTCATCTAGACCAGTAGGAGGGGCAGAGGTAGGCAGCCAGGTAAAGAGGACTTGTGGCAAGGCAGTGGCTGGCAGACTGGGCAAGGAGGTGACTGGTGGAGCGGGTCGTCCCACATTTGTTTGCTGATAAATTGGGAGGAACAACTAGAAAAAGAGACAGACCATGCAACCCAGGGTTCCAGTGTGGGGAAATAAAACCTCAAAACTTCTGACTGTAAAAATCTGTGGGGATTGAGGTGGCAGTGCGAGAAGCTCCCAGCCTCACAGGAGACTTTATTGGAGATACCCACAGGGCACTAGAATGTACATAAAACCACTCACCTGGGAATTAGTACCAGAAGGGTTCAATTTGCTTGTGAGTAACAGGGGAAGTGACTGAAAGCCAGCTGAGAGCTGAGCAAGTGGCACTGTTCCCTCTCTGACTCCACTGCCACATACAGGTCCACAAGTAGCCATGTGGGTTACCCTGACCTGGAGAATACCTAAGGCTCCACCCCTTACTATATAACAGGTGTACTGAGACAAAAAACATATGGCCCAAATGAAAGAGCAGATCAAACCCCCAGGGAAAATAAAACTAAGCAGTGAAAAGATAGCCAACCTATCAGATGCACAGTTCAAAACACTCATAATCAGGATGCTCACAGAAATGGTTGAGCATGGTCACAAAACAGAGGAAAAAGCTATGAAAAGTGAAATGAGGAAAATGTACAGGGAACCAACAGTGAAGGGGAGGAAACCGGGACTCAAATCAATGGTTTGGAGCAGAAGGAAGAAATAAACCTTCAACTAGAACAGAATGAAAAAAACAAGAATTCAAAAAATGAGGAGAGGCTTAGGAACTTCCAGGATAATTTTAAACACTCCAACATCAGAATCATAGTGGTGCCAGAAGAAGAGGAAAAGCAAGAAATGGAAAACTTATTTGAAAACATAATGAAGGAGGACTTTCCTAATCTGGCAAAGAAAAGAGACTTCCAGGAAGTTCAAGAATTTCAGAGAGTCCCAAAGAAGCTGAACCCAAGGAAGAACACACCAAGACATATTATAAGTACATTATTGAAGAATAAAGACACGGAGAGAATGTTAGAAGCAGCAGGAGAAAAGGAGAGAGTTACCTACAAAGGAGTTCCCATCAGACTGCCAGCTGATTTCTCAAAAGAAACCTTGCAGGCAAGAAGGGGCTGGAAAGAAGTATTCCAAGTCATGAAAGGCAAGGACCTACATTCAAGATTACTCTATCCAGCAAAGCCATCATTTAGAATGGAAGGGCAGATAAAGTGTTTCCCAGATAAGGTCAAGTTAAAGGAGTTCAAGATTACCAAGCCCTTATTATATGAAATGTTAAAGGGACTTATCTAAGAAAAAGATGAAAAACAGATACAGTAAAATGACAACAAACTCACTACTATCAACAACTGAACCTAAAAAACAAAAATGAACTAAGCCAACAACTAGAACAGGAACAGATTCACAGAAATGGGGATCACATGGAGGGTTCTCAGCAGGGAGGGAGATGAGAGAGAATGGGGGAATAAGAAGCATAAATGGTAGGTATAAAACAGGCAGGAGTAAGTTAAGAATAAT
Organism: Trachops cirrhosus; assembly: GCA_028533065.1. Taxonomy (NCBI): domain Eukaryota; kingdom Metazoa; phylum Chordata; class Mammalia; order Chiroptera; family Phyllostomidae; genus Trachops; species Trachops cirrhosus. Next base: position 115,729,433 of record CM052539.1, on the reverse strand, counting down.
ATGGGAAGTAGAGGAGCCAAAGAACTTATATGTATGACACATGGACATGAACTAAGGTGGGGGAATTATGGTGGGGGGGTACAGGGCAGAGGGGAATAAAGGGGAGAAAAATGGGACAATTATAATAGCATAATGAATAAAATACATTAAAATATAAATCTAATACAGTAGCTTGGATAAGATTCTGCAACAGAAAAGGGACATCAGGTAAACACTAAGGAAATGCGAATAAAGTATGACCTTTAATTAATTATATAGAAAGAAGTCTGTAGAGCACAGGCGCTACAGCTGCCATAAGACTTGTGCTCCACGTTTCAGGGTGCGGAGGGGGCCTTTAGAGCGCCAGCTCCCTGGAGGGCTGCTGACGTGGAGCCCGTGCACCTGCCCCGCTGCCTCCCGCTAACATGATCACTGGAAAATAACCTTCTTATGATTGCTTTTTAAAAAGTACTATACAGTTTGGAGTCCTTAAAAATCATAAACGATCTGTAAGGAGAGACTTGGCAAGAGAATGAAAGATGAAATAACTGCTTCCCTCTGAGTACAGCAGCCTTGTTTTAAGAGTGTTAGTAAAAGGATTTTAAAATTATTTTGATCAATGACATTACTGAAAATGAATACTTCATATAATAATTTGATGAGTTCCATTCTGTTAACTTATAAATATATTATTTTTGTTTATATTCCATATTTGACAAAGCAACCACTTCTCAGCATTCTGGTCAAGTTTTCATAACAGTACCCCTAAAAATCCAAAAGATTATTGACATTTGATGAAAAGTACATAGAAAAACTAGGGAATTAAGAAAAAAACAAACTAAAGTAAATGTTTGATTATACTGAACAATATGGAAATGAATTATCATTATAGGGAGATCATTAACATAAGAGCATGTTGTCTATTATATATGATAGATCCATATACTTATACCCAAATATTGTACATGTGCAGTATATTCGATATGTTAATCACAATTTTTCATAAGCATTTCATCATATTCCCCTAATATTTGAAAGATTACATATTTTTATGATTTGTTGTAACTATCCAAACACTATTATTTTAATTAGTAGATTTTCTTAAAATATAATTTCTTAAAACAATAGACAGTGAATACCAAAAATAATCTCTTAAGAGTAGAAAGATAAAGCCTGTGTTTATTGGATAAGGAGGAGACATTTTAAGTGAAATGCATGCAAGTATATAATACTCTGAGCTGTAAAAGCTGTGGAAAGAAAATTTTGCTTTTCAGTTATTGGGAGACCTTATCAGAACAACTTGTTAGTGAATAAAACAGTCAATTTATGTTTACAGCTGTATATACTCATTTATCCATGTTCTGTGTTTGCTCTGAACATCTGGAAAAAATGAAGACGTGTCTTCAAATAAAACAATAAACACTGGAGCAGAAATCAGAGAGCTTTTGAATCAAAACAAAATATTCCTTGGAAATTAAGTTTCAAGCAATCCTCGGGTATTCAGATGCTTATGTGAACATGTCTCTTTAGATTTCAGTGATATTTAACATAAATATTAATGATAATTTCATTAAAATCTTAAGTCCTACACAAGTGGGTAATTCTTTTATTCATTTCTGCAATTCAAAATTACTGTTTCCTGTTGAATATGCAAACATCATTTAAAATTGCAATGTGTGGCATATAGTTTATTACATGCATGGAGAAACAAACATTTTTTTGAGGTATAGGTATTAATAGATAGGGAGAATAGAACATATCCACATTTGATACCATGGGTATTAATATGTTCAGGCAATTCTGAAAGATATTATCACATGTGGAAATGTCAGAACAAATGAAATGTCAGATGATAGCTCAAGTAAGCACATGCAGATCACATCTTTAGGAACATATTCCCCCTAATTTCCTTCTCCATTATATTAATTAATCATTATTAATGTTTCAATACACCAAAAATTAATCATGTAGGAGGAAATCTCCTGATTGTGTCAATTTTAGTGACAAGACTCCAGTCAGTATAATAGTCTTACTGTAAGTAATCCCTTTACAGAAAACATATAAATACTATGGTTCCCAGCATTATGATATCATAGCACCTATAAATACAATGAGGAGAGAAATACATCCTTTTAAATTGAGAGTTTATAGTTCTCTTGTGGATACCTTCCAGCTGAAGATGAGCATCAATAATTCTTTTCTGACGGAATAAATTGGGAGTCCATGGTTCCTATCATGTATTATAGTAAAGTCCAGATACCTTAATCCATATGATCCACTGTTGATGAACTGACTTAATTTTTACACCCTTAGGGAACTTCCAAGCTATTGTTGGTGAATTCAAGTAATACTAACAAGATAATAACTGTGACCCAGTAATTTTAACAGGTGATTTCCACCATTCAAATTTATAATATTCTTACAGTTACTCATCCCCAGTAACAAACAGAAAAGAAAATCAAAGGTTGTTTCCAGGGTAAAGAAAGAAAATAATGGGGTTTAAAAATATGACCCTCAGTAGATCATTTATTTGTGCTTTAGAAGCCACACTGTTCTGTATGACAGATATATCACTTAGGGTAAGTTAAGGTAGTGTACATAGACATTTCCTCTACATTTTAGTGGGCCTCAATGTTTTTTGAGTTCCCCTTCTTCCCATCTTATAATTTACTCTTTGTGATAAATATTTCTGGTTTTAAAATGCTACATTAATAATATGATGATATCTTTAAAATGTCAAACAGCTAAATATCATAATTTTTGCAGTATCACTCTTTTGCATTATGAGTGCATAGTGGTTATTGACTAACCATATGAAAGGCCATTTCCACAGTAACCTGTCCCAGTTTGTGAGTGATCCATGGATGCTCTGCTCTTATAATATGTCATTATATCACCCAGTTCTGTTTGCAATGGCAATATAACACCATTGCTCCATACACTACTAGTTAATCTAAGTTTTACTAAAACAACACTCATTCTTAAACTAATATAGGAGGTTTACATTATTTCTAGAAACCTCAGAATTTAGAAAGCATGTTCTGACTTTAAAAAGATCTGAGTTACAGGATAAAGATGGACTTGCATCCAGTTCACAGAATTAAGATAGACTAAGATGGACTTTAATATGGATTGTGTGTGAGAGAGTGTGTGTGTGTGAGAGAGAGAGAGACAGAGAGAAAGAGAGTGAGAGACCTAACTGCTCAATATCTCACACTAAGCCACATGGTACCATCATGCAGTTTTTATCTAACTCTTCATTTTCTTTGTTATAAAAATTAACATTTTGAGAACAAGCATGGAAACTTTATAGTATCTTTCTACAGGGCTTTTCCCCCAAAGGTTTAACAAAAATGGTGATTAGGCAGGGAATTTTGTAAGAAAGAAAAATATATTGGTTTGTTTTAGAGTCATGACTGCTATGCTTGTGCCTATCGTGGTGGAAAGCCAAAATATCAGCTCTTCAAATATTTTTGGGAAGATGTCAAAATATCAGTATCAATAGAGGTTTGGGCTATTGGTGTTAATCATTCCATTTGCCTTTCATATTAATCGCTGATTCTATTTTAATCCATTTCTCATTTCTATTATACTTACCTATACCACACTGCCCCTTCATCTTCCCCTCCCTCTCTCTCCAGACTGTCCCAAACCAAAGGATTTCTACTGTTATGACTTGGAGAGGCAGCTTAAAATGAAATATCACATGATCTCACTTACAAGAGGGATCTAATAAACAAAATAAACCAATGAGCAAAATAGAAACAATGGCATGGAATCAGGGAATAGACTGACAGCTGTTAAGAGCAGAGTAGGGAGGTGGGGACTGATTGAAAGAAGGTGAAGGAATTAGTCAGAGAACATAGGCAAAAGACCCATGGACATGGGCAATGATGTGGAGATTGAGGATGGGAGTGGGGGCAGGCTGGGTGCAAGGGGGTAAAAGGGGGAAAATGGGACATCTGAACAATGTAAACAATTAAACATAAAAAAATGAAAAAAGAGCTTTAAATAAGCTATAATTTGTGGGAGAGAAGTATTACCTCTCAACCACAATAATAAATAGTGTTCTTCATAGCAAAGAGGCAGAATGTAACAGAGTGATTCAAGTATTTCCATCTGATTTTTACAAGGGTGTGGATTTTCATGTGTAACTTTGCCTTAATTTTTTTTATTTCTGAATGTCACTGTTATATTTTTACATATTCAATGTAGCTTCCAATGTTGAATCTCATTTCTTTGCAAGAGATAAAAATGTAGGCATAGATACACAAGACTGGCATTCACATTTTCTAAGGGAATTGACACTTATTAAGGTTCTATTGCTTATAGATGCTTTATATACCTTATTACATTTATTTCTCATAAAAACTAATAGGTAAGCATTATCTGTCATATTATGAATATAAAACTGAGTCTCATTCATGCTAAAAAGCTTGCCCAAATTCACCACCACTTAAATATTGGTGCTCTTTTCCTTGTGTTTATCCTAGTGATTTTATAACTCTTCTTGTATGGTTGTATATATTCTAATGATTAATTTTACTGTATTTTTCTAATATGAACACTTCAAATATCCATTAAAGGAAGAGAAAGAGTATAATGAACTTCTATCTACCTTCGCTCAATCTCAAAAACTATCAAATCATAACTATATTTTCCTTTGCCAGTCCTCGATTACTTTGAAGCAAATCTCAGACATATCGCTGGACCTGTAAGTAGTTTAGTATGTATGTCTAAAAATACTAAATGCATATTTTTAAATAAAATTATAATACAATTATATACATTAATAATATAATAATGTAGTATAAAAATTCAGTCATTGATAAATTCCCAGTTGTCTCATAAATGTATAATTTTATAATTACTTTGATTCAAGAGTTTCCTCACGTACTGACTTGATGCAGACCCCAGCTCATGGGGTCCGTGTCATTATGGATGAAAATGAGACATTCACACGGATTACTGAATCCAGTGAAGGAAAAGGGACAGCATGGCTTTTCTCTCAAGGGGAGCAAAAGCCTGAGCCCTTGCTCCAATGAGCTTTTATTGTCTTACTGGGCACATTACAAGAAGGTCCTCATTTACTATGCACAGGTTTGCTTTAGGTGGTTGCCTTTTACAGAAAACAAAGGAGCCACTGCTGCTATCACATCACAGAAGAGGGATATTTGCAAATGAAAAGGCAAAATGTAGTTGAACCAGTTACACTCATCCTTGGAAGGTTTAGCACGGTTTTTAGGAAGTTGCTTTGCAGTAAATGTCCTCAATTCAGGGTGAGGGAGTTTTAGCAAAAAGCAAGACTTATAGTGGCCTAGGTACACTGCAGGCCTGATTCCCCACGGGAGAACATATCCATGGGCGTGGGTCCTGTGTATCTCCAAGTGGGAGCTGGGTCCACGCCATGAAGAACAGTCTACCACATGGACTGATTATTTTTTCTTTTAATCCATATGTTCAGCTTCTATTTTTTTTCTAGAAATCAAATTGTTGAAGAAAGTATTTTACTTATATTGGAGAATTTCCTATAATCTGGATTTTGCTGAACGTTTCCACATGCCATAGTTTAAATGGGTTCCTTTTTCCTCTGTAAATTCTGTAAATTGGCATTAATTAGATGAAGAGGCTTGAACAGATTTTGGTTTCAATTATTTTTAAAGTAAATTGTAGGTGGTGTCATGTTCTTCCACCAGGAGACACATAGTATCTGCTTGAATCTTTTGTATCTCTTAGATGTTGCTATCAATAACTTATTTTATTAGTTTATTGTAGTTAAAATGATAATCTTTATTTTTTGTTATGTTTTCATTAGTTTACTTATATTACTTATAAGAGAACTTTTTGTCTACTGTGTAGTCATATATATATATATATATATATATATATATATATATGTACAAGTCATATTGGAAAAGGAGAATTAAATGCTTAATTCTTTCTCATTCATTACCAGTTTTCAAAACAGTGAGTTGTTTCCTCACACTCTAATTGTAACAAATTAGTTTTGTCCCATTATGACCTCACAGATTTAAACATGTTTATCTAATCAATTGCAATTATTTTACTTATTAATGTTAGCAGAGTCCCCAGTTTTAGAGGGCTTATAAGGTACTTCCACTTGGGTCCTGAGTCCTTTTGATATTTTATCAGAGTGAATTTTGATGGTTCAGTACTGTTTGAATTGACTGTATGTTCCAGATTTATTCTATATATTTAATGTCCCAGGGTTGGAATCAAACATTTTTCTAACAAGCCCTAGTTTGGTAGAAAATATATGCTATTTAATGGTTTCCAAATCCCTGGGGCTAGTCCAAGCTACAACCTTAAACTTGAAGTAAAATAGTCAAAAATTCACATTGATGTATGTTCCAAATAGGTTCAAAAGTGAATTTATCTTATCCCCATGAAATTATAATTATAATAACACAACAACAAATATTTTATTACCTGTATTCCAAGTATTAACACTCAGTCATTAATGCCAGAGTCTTTGGAATTAATTTAGATAATTTTCCTTTCCTTGTATTTAGTCTGCAAATACCTTTAATTTCATTTCCAAAATGTTCATAATTCTACCCTTACCATTTTATCAATTCTATCATCTTATCAACCTATTATTTATATTACTTTTGAAGTTTTTGGCCTCCCATTAACTGACTGTAATATACAGAACATTGCTTATACATAAAGAATGAGGGCTTTTTTTCTACAGAAGTAGAGATATTTTTGAGTGCTGTCCAGCCTCTACGGTAGAACACTTTTAATTTCACTTCTACCTTTTTTTTTTTTTTATTGGTTTATGTACTTACTTATACTATACTTTTATTGTTACTTGACATGTACTCTTTATACTTACAAGGATAGGTCTGCCACGAAATAGTAGCTGTGTCACGTTGCAGCGACCTCACACACCCTATGTGTCCTGGTTGCATCATTTTCTATTCTGGATTGGACCCCGCGCTTTTTTGTGCAGGTGTGCAGCGGAGAAACAGTAGACTATACCGCAGAGACGAGTGTGCGACAGTCTACTCTCTAGGTTTGTGTTGTGTGCTCCGTGGTGTTTGTTCAATGATGAAATCACCCCGGTGGTGACTTTCTTAGGTCTTGCCCTCATCGTTAAAGAGGCACATGACTGTAATTTGGCTTTGGACGGTTAGGCAAAGTTCTGAAGAACACGCCTTTGCCATTGTCCCTCTAGTAAAAATGAGAGGTTTGAGTTAAGTAACCCCACATATTTTTGACCAGAAACTCACAGTAGCAAGAGAAGGGAAAGATGACCTGGCTCTGTGGACCGCAGCCAAGCTGAGACGGTCACCCAGGACTCAGTTCCGCAGTCCTGTCTTCACTGATACAACCCAGCTCTCCACACACAGGCATGGAGCTTCCGCACTGGCTGAGGAGAAGCCTGGTGTGCTTGCTTCGTCCTGTCATTGGGGGCTGGCTGGCTTCTGTTCCCAGTCTGGCCCCTAGACAAGTGACCCTGGCCACTCTTCTCATCCACTCTGTGCAGGAATTCAAGACACTTTTTGCTCCCCTTCCAGCATGAATTGTAACATTTATGGCTATTCTTCTCCAAAGATGTCTCCTGAGTAATAAAAATCTCAGCCCACTTGTCAGTGCAAACTGGAAGTATGGGAAGTCTTCAGTTAATGAGAATGGAAGGAGGTTGAAATTTGGTCCAAATCCCTGCTATCTGGAGAGGCAATTCTAAGGTGCATTTAACACAAATACTCGGAAGGTTTCAAAGAGAAAGATTCCCAATTGCGCACTGCAATAGTGGCTGACAATGTCCTCTTGACTTTTCCTCCCTCTTTATCCTGCCCCTCCGCCCATCACCCATAAACTTTTTGCCCGCCTTTCCACTCTGTCTGTATGCTATACAGACTCTATTGACATTCAGTCTCTGTCTGTATTAGCGTACAGGTTTTGCTTTCGAGAGAATGGAAACTAAAGAACAGTTTATCTGCACAGGCACGATGTCAGTCAGTAGGCATTTCTTCCTCCTGATTATCCTGCTGTTTAAGGAGAGGTATCTATTGCCTGCTGCAGCTTAAATTAGTGGTCTGTTGAAAAGCACTTACGGCTGTTATTAAAGTATAAACTCTTAGTAAGGGAAGATTGGTGATTACCAATTTAAACTTAAAAAATATTTTATGAATGATTAAACTGGACAAGAAAAAGTTCAGTAATTCCTTTAAGATAACACAATTAGGTATGGAATACTAGATGTGAGTCAATATCATTTCTCTTAATATTGAAATAGTAAGAAATAAATACAGTTAAAAGAAGCAAATGTAGTTAAAAATAAATTAATAAATCAAGAAAACATACTTCCAACTTCAAATATTCCAATGATTCTTCATTGTCCTTAGCATAAAATACCTAATCTCTGTGGTGCACTATACAAAATTTTGCTTTATGCATCCTTCACCTATCTTGTCATGCCATTCACTGCTTTGCCCTCCTCCCCTCTCCATTAGAATTCTTCCATTTATTTGAACACGACATCCAGCTAATATCTTAGGCACTTTTTCCATATGTTTCTCTGCTTGACTCATATTTTTCTTGAGTTAGCTAATGTCTTCATAACTTTTAACTTTGAATGTTAATGTTCTTTCTGCATGGAAGTCATTCCTGAACACACAGACCAGGTTACATTGAACTGAAGTGCTGCACAGCACTTTATCTGTAAGTATTTACTGAGTGCTAAATAAATGTCGGCCACTGCTCTTGGTTGTTGTATATGCAGCACACAATTTTTAAGCTCATGTAGCTTATATCCTGCTATGGATTTGGTTAAGGTGTGTCTTTTGGCAAGACTCTAAGCTCTAGTAAAAGAGATTATGTATGCCTTACTAACCACATAGAGTTTGCTCAATAAATAGTTGCTGAGTTTTTTTCTGATGTCCATGAAATGTTTTGAAAATATGTGTACATATCAATAGCATTTTATTCTGAAAGCTCTTTTTCTCTCTTGTGAGTTTATATAAATGCATATATTGAAAAAATATACAAATTTAAAAATACTTGAGAGTATCACATATGGCATGCTATATGTAGGAGATTAAAAGAGCAAAATTCTTGAGGTGTATGTTCACCTTGCTCAAAGGGAAGGAGCTCATACTTGATATACTGTCTTGTTAGTGAGTTGAAATTCCATTTGACTAAGACACTATGCTAGAAGGCAATAGGTATGGGTAGATGTGAGTATGGGAGATGGGGTGGGGGAGTCATGTACAATACTCTGATGCCTAATACCACCCAATGACCATACATACCTCTCCTTATTTTTTAATAATGGTTATTTTTTTCATTCAGTGTTTTTATGGATATAATTTCCAGTATGAGACAGCATCAAGTTATGTGAAAAAAAGCCATTTTAGATTACAAATGGAAGATGTAACTTATAGAAAAGATAACTAACTGAGAAGTGAATTATATTACTACTACGCAAATGCAATAGTAGAACATTTTAATGTTCTTTTTTTTCCCTCAAAGCAGCATTTTAAAAAAATTAAGCCTGGTTTTGATAACTTCTGAAACTTTGTCTAAGTCATTACTTGGTTTTGTTAGTGGCTATCTTGATCACACATACTATTACCAAAATAAAATTAAATAAAATTGAAAAGGAAATGAACACTTGTCTGTTCCTCTCATTGTCCTTAGGCAATAAGGAAAGGCGTTAGGTTTGTCAGAGTTTTACAGGCATTCTGAGAATTGGCCTACTTTCTACATTGGATCTGTTCTTACATGAAGTGTGCTCTGGTGTACAGAAGCAACTCTTGGATCACTCTCCTGAGTCCCGGCAGCAATTGGTAGGCCACCATTTGGTTACAAGCAATAACCTAACAAATGCAGTTTTCTCACTCATGTACCACTTCTCTTGTGGGGGTGGAGCCTTACAAGTTCCACCACACCCAATGCACTTAAATAATTTCGGGTGAATCATACTGATCTCATCACTGAGGAGCCACACTCCTTCTCCTAGTTGGCTGATGTGCTGCTGTTGCTTCATGGCCTCTGAAGAATTAGATCTTCGCACATGGCTGCCTTAGCTGGCTGTGTTAAAAGACTCTCACAGATTTAACAATCCCCTATGTCATCAGATGCTCCCTGAAGGGCACATACTTCTCAGGCAGTTTATAATTGTGTTATGTAACTGGTTCAGTAGCTGTAAATGGTTATAAATTATCAGTAAATTTTATCAAATACAAAACAACCACAAGCACTATAAGAAATAGACTTCTATCCAGAGTTTGCTATTTCTATTATGAAATGAAGCTCATTATTTTGATTATATTACACAAATTTACTTCTTGTTTGATAAATATCTTTAAATTTGTTTTAATGTTGTCATGGAAAAGTCCTAAGAGGTCACTCAGCTAATATTCTTGCTTAACATAGACAAAAATAGTACAATTTCTTTTTATTGAATAACTTAAAGCAGCTTAAGTATTTTCGAATGTCTTAGCAATTCCAGAACTGCAAAAAAATGAGTGTGCCATGACCTCAGCTTCATTTTTACATCTTCCAGATTGGGTATTTATTATGAGTTTGACTTTTCTTCAGTTGAGAAGATTCTGTAGCATAATGGAAAGGGCAAGGACTTTTAGGATCACTGAGATCTGGGTTCAAATTCCATTCCACATCTACAACCCATTAGCTGTTTGAACTTTTCATGCCACTTATCTTCTACTCTCATTGTTCTTTCTATAGCCTATAGGGTTGCTTAGGATATAAACAGTATAAGAAAATACTGGCTTATTGTAAGTTCTTGATAATCAACAATCACTATGATTATCACATATTATGAATTTTGCTGGGAGGATTTTGATTAATTGTTCTAACAAGAGGACCACATAGTATGATGACTTAAACAAGACAAAAGTAAGTAACTGTGGAAAGGTAAGCATGTTAGACCTGTTTTAGCTGCTCTGACATTCTGACATTCTCTGGGTCAAATCTGTTATTCTATTTTCTGTCATCCTTCTACCATTAAATGGGAGAAGGACAGGTAGGAAATAAATACTTAATTTATTTATGAGCAAGTCTGAGAACCAGAAACCATTATATTTTAGGTATTAGATTGGCCAAAACTGATTTACATGACATAACTATTAAAAAGAAAAAGCAAGAGATTCACATTTAGCTGGGTGGCCACATGCCCATCCAAACTCTATTACTAAGAGAAGGATGTATATTAGCAAGTTTGGATTCTTCCTGGTTATATTTCCTTTCTTTCTTTTTACCCCATTAGTCTCGAAAAATAAGCTCTGATTTTTAGATTATAGTAGATTATAGCATTCTCCTTTCTGTAGTAGTCATAGCCTTAGGATAATCATTAAAGTTATTACCATGTTACATATGGTATCTGTTATAAATGTTGATTTAAGTTACAGATGCACACTTGAACTATGCCACATTAACCACTCATAGAAATGTCTTACATACTTGACCATCTTATTCCAATCTGCCTTCTGACAGCAGCATTGGCACTGGTATAATGATAAGTATGTCATACTTATTAAAAATAATGATGAAAATAAAGCCTAATGAGCTCCGTTTCCCAAATCAGCATATTTATTTCTGCTCATCTACTGCTACCAGTCACATAGGAAGAGAAAATAACAGTCTTATCTTCACCAAACTACTACTGAATATTAAATAATATTTAAAGAAATATAATCCTTATTATAAGCTGGTAGTTTTAGAACCTTTTCACATTATAGGATATATACCTTATTTATCCTGAAGTTTTTTTCATTCCCTCCAGTATTCTCTTCCTACATCATGATGTATAAATCTCTATTGACATTAAAATTAATGTGCAGTAAATTTCCTTCAACGTTCTAAGAAAACTTTGTTATAGCTCTTCTTTTCTCAAATCTTCCTTTCTTCACAAGAATTTTCATTTCAGTGCAGAATTCAATGTTCTATTTTGCTACCCTAATTTTTTTAGTCTGCTTATATTTACATATCTACACTTCCTTTACAATGACATAATTTCCTTGCTTTGATGATAATATTTTTTACTTTTATAAGTAAGTAAGCTGTTATAAGCTGTTCATTCAACTTTATTTATAAGCTGGTCACTTATAAGCTGTTCATTCAATTTTATTTTGCCTTCTTTAAATTTCTCTCTTTAAATTATACTCCATACCCTGTAGTCAAAATTGGATTCTCTACTGGCTCATTCTCACTGACAGACAAACATATCTCCCTATAGCTACTATCATTTTGTTTATTTTTACCTTTTGTTAAGAATAATAGCATAATTGACTTGCAATAAACTTTTATCTTTAAAGTATTCAAGCTATATTGTACCCACACAGGCATGAAATCATGACCATATCAAGATGAGGAACATACACATCACTGCCTAGATATGACTCTGTAACTAATTATCTCATTGACATCTTTCCTTTTTCCCACTCATGCCTTCCTGTAACCACTTACCCACTTTTTGCTACTACAGATTATTTTCTGAAATATTATATAAATTGAATATATAATATTAATCTTTGGCTATTTTCATTCAGCATAATTTATATCCATCCATGATTTTGTGTGTAGCATAGTCTTTTATTTTTAGTGTTGAATAGTGCTACACTGTGTTGCTATACAAAAAGTTGTTCTTCCTTTCAAAAAATGGACATTTGGATTGTTTCCAACTTTTGCCTATTACAAATAAAGTTCTTATGAACATAATTACAAAAGTTTTTTTATAGAAAGGTGTTTTGATTTCTTTTGACATTTTTTCTCTAAATGCTGACTCTAAGTTGTGGCTTGTAGATAAATAGCATGTTTGTGTAAGAATCCTAAGAACTAACTTCAGAACATACAGACTCCTTCAGCCATCCCAGCTTCAGGAGAGTTGCAGACTTTCAACTGTGGAGCCAGGATGAGATAAAGTCAGGATGACTTGAGGTAAGGATGACTAAACCAGGATGACACATACCAGGTCATCACTTGCCCTATCAGAATGGCCTGTGCTCCTTCTGAAAGTAGAGAACTTTCCAACCTCCTCCCTTGATCTCTTTTCTCTATTTCCCTCTTCTTCCTCATGAAAAACACCTGCCTGCACTGAGAGATGGAGACGAGCTTTGACATGAGTTCCCCATTTTCCCCAGATACGGGCTTTGTGACATTAGTTCCCCATGTTGCAGGTGGTCAGCATGTGAATTAAACCACTTTCCTTTACATCAGTACCTGCCTCTGGAGTATCTGCTTTCATAGTGGCAGGCAGTCGGACCAGCTTTTGGTTACAGCAAGGTTTTACAATCTCTCACAGTAATCATAGATTTGACTATTTCTTATTGCAGTTCTAGCAGCTTTTCCTTCATATATTTTTAATTTAAATATGTGGCTGAGAAGGAAATTCTACAGAAAGTGACCTCACATGGTGATCTGGTCATATATTCCTAACAGGGCAGGTCATGGTGAGTAGTCATACCCCAGACATGTAACTTTTATAGTAAAAGGTTTGTCTTTGCTTCAGCAAGCCCTGTCCAGTGTTTTGTGTATCTAGGTTAACACACCTTTGAAATAACCTTAGTCACCGTCAAGAGAGAATAGAATCGTGTTAATTATCTTGGAATACAATCACCACCTTGCTTTCCTTACATGCCCTTCTAAATCCAAAATACATTATAGAAACTTCAAAACTGTCATTCTCTGGAACAGTTGAAATCTTGCTACCCAGCAATTATTAATAGTTTGGCTAAAATAAATTCTTCTAAAAATTCTCTAGATGTTTGGACATTCTTATGCAGACAAATGTTTAGAACAGAGGTATTAAAAGAAGAACAGTAGATGTTCTACGCAGAAAATGCTAACAGGAATGTATTCTACAAGGTATGTTCAAATAGGAATGACATTTAAATGTGCCTGATCCTAGGAAAGGTAAAGAGTCAGTTTCAGAGCACACTCTAAATCAGGGGTGTCAAATTCATTTTCACCTGGGGCCAGAAATAACTTTAGGACTGTATAAATGTAACTACTCTGTAACTGTTAAGGAATTTAAATTACATTCGGCCCTTTGAAGGCAACCTTGAGGCTGATGTGGCCCCCTGGGTGAAAATGAGTTTGACACTCCTGCTCTAAACGGTGAGTTCTAAGTTCATTGCAGAGACCAGGTTTCGACAGTGATGACAACCGACCATATAAGAAGGCCCGAAGGAAGGGCTAACAAAAGGCACACCTAAGAGTGTTTTTGTCAAATTTTAAACTAAAATATTTCCTTCTTCACAGAATATGACTTTATATTTGTAATAAACAAGAATTAAGATTCCCAGTTTCATCCATCTTGGCTAGCTAAACATTCTCTAGTGTTGATACAAGGTATATATGATGTTATGGGTAATAATATATGATTCTAAACATAAAAGCAATTGAGGTCAGAGAAGTTTATTTTTCAAATATGAATTCTTTAAGTGAACTCCTGTTTTCATCTATGTTTACCAAGTTTGAAAACAGTATAACTTTTCTGTATAATTAAATGAGTACTTTAGATGGTAAAATGCATATTATAACATGAAATATGTATGTAATGTGGAGTAATGTGCATGCATCATTTACTACATAATGATGCGGATACACTTTAAATTAAACTCTATGATGTACAATTTATGACCAGAAGAATTAAGCTTTGAATAGCCAATTCTGTAAATAGTCATAAAGTGCATTATATAAGCTTCTATAAATCATTCTCTTGAACACCCCTAAATAGGGAATGAAAGAAAGAGATATTTGCTTTTAACATTAATTTTATGATATAATTTACATTTGGTTTTAAGCAATGCAACAGTTGTGCATTCCTCTAAGGATACAGCAAACTACTGATAATAAATAAGAAGGCAGGGATGATCTGACGTTCCATCTGCTGACTAACATACTGTTCTTGGCACTATGGAACGAAAGCATAATGAACAAAGAAACACACTCTTTAGTCCTAGATTTAGGTATTGGAAAGAGCTTCATCTGCACACAGTGAAGGACATCTGCTGTTGATGCCTTGTGGACCAGCTACACAGTCATTTCCAGGTGTGATTCAAGATGCTAACCACTCAGGGGGTCATAGATTTGTAGAGAAGCAATTTTCACTCTGTAGAATGTGTAAGGTTGATGCAGATTCTTCTTCAGCATAGGGAACTCTGTGGAACTAAAAATCTGAATGTTAGTAAGCCACCAGGTGGCTCTGATGCAACTGGCACAATAGGTTAGACACTTTGCTGAGGTTTGAAGCATTAAGTAGTTGGTCAATAATGCAGGGCCAGTAGGCAGAATGTATATTGGGGCACATTATGGCTCTTGCCTTGTCTATCTTCTCTTTTGCTTATTTTGAAAAAAGGATTTATGTGACAGCTTATGAAAAGAGAAAATTGTTTTTTTTTATTTCACAACGAAAGATCACCATGTAGATATGGCTCAGTGGAGCCCTATTAAAGAAATACAGTGATATGCACTCATCAGAAAATCTGTTCCCCGAATCTGCCAAATTATGGAATTCTGCACACAATACCAACCATGTGGCAATGTAATGAAATGCACAGGTGACTCTCCTATGAGTTATTTCTTTTCCTTTATCTCTTACTAAGCCCTAGTCTGCAGCTACCCGTGAACTGCAGAGTATCAGCAGATTTCTGTTTCTCAGGAGGAAACCTTTACTCTTTGCTTGTGTGGCTTCATTTGCATAAATGTGCAAATGAAAATAAAAGTTATTTTTAAATAAGAGTAAATAATAAAGTAAAAAAATGTTTGTTTTTCATTGCAACAACAAATCTTAAAATAATAAATTTGAGGTAGCTCATAAAATCAGGAGATTTTATAATTTTCAAGGAGAATAGTAAGAGTGAAAGATCTAAGATAAGTTATTGTTATTGCCACAATAGGGTAATTTTATAAAGACAGACAGAAAGGACTATGCCATTTTCATTATTGAATTTTTAAGTATTATATTTTTATGCTGAAAATGCAGTGACTAATACATTAAGTCTGCAAAATTATATTGTCTTCTACATGGAAGAAAGTTTAGGGAAATCAATTTGCAAAACCACTTTAACATTTATTCTTCAAATTTCCATATCTATAAACTTTGATCCTCACAGAAACAGATGTATCCCCTTATTATGGAATATGTTATAGACCTTTAAGGCAGCCAAGATATGTTTTTCTTTCTGTCCGGTGTTTAGAAGAATGGTGGTTTTATAAGAATAAATTCTGAACAAGTAATTTCCAAGTAATCACCCTCCTAGCACTTAGGAGGTAAAAGAGCCTGTCCAAACAAGTCTCTTGGTAGTGGTTGTGGAGAGAAAGGTAAGAAAGGGCTAGCATCTCCATGTGTGTGTATGTGTGTGTTTATTAAACTCTCTTTTATTCTGAGACATGAAGGATGCATGAGAAAGAGAGCGGGGAGGAGGAGGCCATGGAGAGAGAGGAGGGAAAAATTGTTAAAAATCAGAGTAGAAGATATAAGGAAATAGAGGGATATGGAATAAAAATCTCTGGTAATTTGTCTGATAGATGTATAAAGTTTAAAATCTTTGGGTTCTCAAGTTACAAAACTTGAGTTCAATCCCTATTTATTAACTGTATGTCTCAATGATTTTAAAATATTAGGAGACCACCATTGTTACAGAGTCAAAAAGATTGAATAAAACAATAAGTATAAAGCAACCAGCAGAGCAGAACAGTGCTGGATATTTATACAGTATTCATGCAATGGTAGCCTTTAAATATTTTTATTATTTTATAATGTGTAAAGCCTTGTATAGAATAATACAGGACCTGAAATTAAGATAAAATGTAAACCAAACCACATATAAATATCCAAATATGATAACCATTTTTCCTGATCTTTTTGCAAATTTATAAACTGGTAATATATTTATACCTTTTTTTTATTACTATTTTTGTTCTAACAAATTGCTCTAGATTAGTCCTCTATGCCAACATTCCCAGACATTCCAATGTGAAAATTTAACATACATTCTTGCTTTTTAACAAAACTATCATAAAATTACTGTGTATAATACAGAAATATTCCATGTACCCCTTATCAGTTTCCTGCAATGGTGTCATCTTCAACTCTATAGCATAATAACACTGCCAAGTATTGGCAGTGGTACAGGCAAGTACAGAACATTTCCATTGCTACGAGAATTTTTCTCATTGCCCTTTTATAGCAACTTCATTGTCACTTATACCCCAGTCCCTGCTTATAAACTTCCAGCTACTGACATGTTCTTATTTCTGTGTTTGTCATTTCAACAATCTCTGTATAAATTGAACTGTATATCATGCAATCTTGTAGGATTGGTCCAATTTGTTTCAGGTGTATAAGTAGGCTATCATTTTTTATTGCTAGAGAGTATCTCTTGCTATGGGTGTACCATATTTTGTTTAAACATTCATTCAGTGAAAATGATATGGAGTTTTTCTAATTTAGTGCCATTATGGATGAAGCAACTAAAACTCTTTATGCAAGTGAAAAAATCCAGATTTTTGTGTTAATTAAAGTCTTAAATTCTGTGAGATAAATGTCCATTTATATGAATTGCTGAATCATGTGGTAGGTTTGTGCTGAAGACATTGTCTGACTGTTTCCAGGGTGACTTTGAAATGAACTTTCCTACAAACAATATATGAATAATCTAGTTTCTGCATATTCGCAACAGCATTTGTTGTTGTCAATATTTTTATTTTAACCATTCTTAGTAGTGTGTAGTGATATCTTTGTGTTTTTAATTTGCATTTTCTAATAGATAATGATGTCAAAGATAATTTCATCTGCTTATTTTCAAAATGCATATCTTCGGTGAAATGTCTCATTATGTGTTTTGCACATTTTTATTAGATTTAATTTTTTTTTAATTTTTACCAGTAAATTTAGAGTCATACTTTACTCTGGATACTAGACCTCTTTTGAAAATGTTTTCTAAAATATTTTTTAGTTTGTAATTTATCTTTACCTTCTCTTCACATGATCTTTTGCAGTGTAAATTTTTTTAATATTGGTAAGGTCCAATTTATCAATTTTTACTTATATGGATGGTGCTTTTGATATCATGCCTAAAAGATCTTTACTTGGTTCTAGATACTTACAGTTTCACCTACATTTTTCCATAAATTTGTAATTCATATTTGACATTGAAGTCTCTCATCTATTTGGAGTTAGTTTTTTTAATAAGGTGTGGAACATAGGTTAAGGTTTGTTAGTTTTTAGCTAGTCATTGAGTGTCCAGTATTATACTTTTCTTGTATGTACATTTAGAATCACATCAGACAATGTTACAATCTTTGTTTCATCCTTCAAACATAATTTAGGAAAAACAATATGGGAAAAAGAACTGCTTTATTTTATCATATTTTCTTACATGTTAATGCTTTTTTCTTTATATTTTAAGGACTTTGACTTTTTCATTTTTCTATTGTTTGTTTAGATATTATCCTTTAACAGTGCTTTTATGGTAAGTCTTATAACAATAGGATTTCTTGGTTTTCCTTCAACTGAGAATGTCTTGATTTCTCCTTCATTCCTGATGTACACTTTTACCAGATCCGGCTCCATAGTTGATCATTTTTTTTCAGTGCTTAAAAATATTGTACTACTTCCTTCTGGCCTTCTTAGCTTCTGATACAAAATATCTACCCTGGAACTGTTTTTCCCTCATAGGTAATGTGTTTTTCTTCCACCACCCATCAGTTGCTTTCAAGATTTTTGCTATTTTTAATTTGCAAAAGTTTGATTAAGATATATATTGCCATAGGTTTCTTTGTACATACAAAAGATATATGTATTTTTCTTGCATTTTTCTCTGCTTAATCTATAGGCTTAGAGTTCTTAACAAGTTTGGAAAGTTTTAAGTTATTAGATATTTTATTACAGTCCCCACTGAGCTTTTTATATTCATTGTTTTATTTTTCTTTAAAATTTTCCATTTGATTTTTTATATATTTTCTCTTGTGGAAAATTTCTATTTCTTTCAGACTTTTGTTTGAAACATGGGCACTTTTATTTTAATTATGAGTATAATATCTTATTTAAATCTTCTGATTTCTTCTTATTCTTTTTTTATTTCTTTACTTTCTTTCTTTCTTTTTTACTTGACACTGCTCCATTACAGAAGGGAGGAGTTGCCTTGGTACTTTCAAATAAAGGTGGAAGTCCATGTTTTCCATTCAGCTTCTCCTGATACCTGAGGAAAGGCTCCTCATTAATGGGTCAGCATGGGAATTCCAGCCCCCCGTATGTTGTCCACTGACATTATGATGGGGAAGGAAAATGGGAAAAATGAAGGAAGGAAGGAAGGAAGGAAGGAAAAGGAAGAGAGGAAGAGTGGACATTCTGTTCACTAAATAGCTTTATTCTTTTTCAAGTGCCTCCAAAACCTCTAAATGGACAAGGCAAATATGGAATGAGACCTGTATATATAATTTTGAAACATGCTTTTCTCTTAGTTATGTTTTGAGATTCATCTAAGGCACATACTTTGAAAAAGTACATAACAGAAAGCTAATGTGATATAACTAGTTATACTAGTACTAGCTGTAGGTCACAAAATTTTAGGAAATTTAGGAAAATGGAGCAGATTTTAATAATTTGGAAAGGTTGTTTACCTAGTAAGAGAGAACCCTGCGACTTAGATTCCTGCTAATTTTCAGCATTTTGCTCTTATTCCATGTCATATTATTAGAAACCAAGGACCTTAGGAAGAGAAGAGGTAGTTTGAGTTTGAACAAAGAAGGGAGGAAGGACAAGGAAATTATAAATTAGGAGCAGACTCATTGCTCAACAACATTAAAACAAATATGTCAACTACAGTTACATTTTATTTACCAATATATTTTATTGAAATATTTAAATGCTTAGAAAATATATAAATAATGTAAGAATCACCTATAATACTATTACTCATATTAAACACAGTAATTTCTGAAATAAATATTAAAAACCTTTTTGAGGGGCATTTCTACTCTTCCCAATGTTCCACTTTCTTGAGTGGAATCAGAGATAAGAATATTTTTCTGAGTTTTCTATACATACTTTTTTTGTTACACTTTTCTACATCTGCTTGAATATATAAACCATATATAATATAGTTCTAAGAGTTTTTAAATTTTAAATTTTATATAACTTATATACTACTCTATATATCATTCTAAATTTACTTTTCTCCTCAAATTATATTTTCAAGACTCTTTTATGTATAGATGTACATAAATGAAAATATATAGAGAAATAAATATTCATACTCTTTAATTGCTCTATTATATGAAAATTCCAGTATTTATTCTACTAATTGACAATGCTCAGAGTATTCATTTTTTTACCATAATAAGTAACATCTTTTTGTAGATCTTTCTTTTTGACATGAAAAATTTTCTCTTGGCTATATGTAGAAATAAAATTATTGAGCCGAAGGAACATAGATTTTCAGGATTTTTTAAAGATATTTTCAAATGGAGTTCCAAAGTAATGTAACAATTTCAGCAAAGTTTAGAAGTTCTTAGTGAAAGAACAACAACAACAAAAACAATAATTGGTATCATCTTACTAAAATGTACATAAAATAATCTAGTATAATTTTTGTTAATTCACTTAATTAATATATATTTTAACATAGTTTTCATTGATTTTAGAAAGAGAGAGGAAGGGAGAGAAAGAAAAAAAATCAAACCCACAATCTTGGCATATGGGGCCAATGCTCTAACCAACTAAGCTACCCAGCATAAGCCTAATACGTTTTTTAATTAAATATTTAGTACTCACATTCTTCAAATAAGTTCTCATTATTAGCCTATTTTTCTATTAATAGTCATTTTACTGACTTGCAAACTTTCTTTCTTTAGAATATTAAGTCTTAGACAGTTCTACAAATTCTAGTTATCTTCTCCTAGGTTGTAAATGGTTTAGGGGAAATGTGAAAATGGTTTAGTGAAAATTGTATTTCCTGCTTAAGAAATATTTTTCTAACCCAAATTTACCTGACCTAATGTCATAAAAATATTCTTTTCTACATTTTATATAAATTATTTTATTTTAAATGGTTTTAAAATTATAGAAAAGTTACAAATATAATTCAGAGAAACTTTCATATGCCCTTCACCCGGATTTATTTCTTGGTTATTCAGTCCCTTCACTACATCCCACCCTCGTGACCCTACAGACCTTACACACACATATGTAAAACAACAACAACAACAACAACAACAAAACCACTATTTTCTGCCCTGGCCTGTCAGCTCAGTCCGTTAAAGCATCATTCTTATCCACCAAGATTGCGGGTTCCATCCCTGGTCAGTGTATATACAGGAATCAACCAATGAGTGCATAAATAAGTAAATAACAAGTCAATATTTCTCCCTTTCTATATGAAAAAAATCAATGAATTTACAACTTCATTGCCAAATCTTCTAAAGTTTGCACTATTTGTCATTTAATGCAAAGCCTCACCAATAGGACTTGTCAGACTTTTCAATTTTTAATAATCTGAGGGCTAATAAATAGTACACCAATGCAGTTTGAATCTTCTTAGTGTGAGTAATATAGAACATCTTTTCATATTTTTAAAGGTTATTTACCTTTTGTGAAGTTTCTATTGATGTTTTCTACAAAGTTTTTGTAGAAACATAGTTCTTTTTCTTTCTCAACTTAATTCTCATTTAATTATTAGTAATATTGGACTTTATTTGCAGTACATATAACAAATATTTTTCTCTATTTTTTTTGCCTTTTGACTTTTGTATATTGTTTTTCTTTCTGTCATGCAAAAATGTTTAATATTTTCTAATCAAATTTATCACTATTTTATTTGTAGAATTTTAGTTACATATGAAGAGGTTTACTTGATAACTGATCTTTGAAAAACTATTCATTTTATTTATTCTTTAATGTTTTTATTTCTTTTTTCATTTAGATCATTGTATCAAAATGGAAGTTATTGCCTTCATCACATATATTCCATTTTAACTTTCTTGTATTTGTTTTAATATAGTTTTAATTTTTTTTAATATAGATGGCATTCATTCCTACATTCCCAAAATTTTAATTAATAATATAAATTGTACTAATTAAAAAATTTTTGCTTCTATGAAGAAAATTTTTCCTGAGAATATTAATAAAATCCATTATATTAAAATATTTCACACTATTAAATTACATTTGCATTTATCATATAAATCCACTTGGTCATGTTACTTGATTTTTTTTAAATGTGATATTAGCATCTGTGTGCTATTTTCTTTAGATTTTTACATCAATGTTTTTGCATAATATTGTTATTTTTTGTGCTATCTTTACCATCTTTAGGTATGAATTTTATACTTAACATCATTTGGAAAATTTATTTTATTTTCTTGAAAACAATTCATGTAGTATTGAAACTACCTGTATAAGAAGGATTAGCTGTATTGGTTTCTAAACCCATAAATGAGTGTGTGTGTATTTATCACTGCTGGGGTCAATTTTTGTCAATTTTATCTTTCTATGAAATAATCCATGCCATAAAATTTTATATGTATTTGTGTAGAAGAGTGTAAAACTATGTTATGATTTATTTTTAAATTTCCATTTTGGACAATTTGTAGTTTATTCTTTATTTCTGAGTTTATTTCTTTTCCTTTGTTACGCTATAACTGACATACCACTTTCTATCAGTTTTAAGTGTACAAGATTATGATTCAGTATATGTATGTACTGTAAAATGATCACCACCCTAAGTCCAGTTAACATCCATCACTACACACAGTTACAAAATGGTTTCTTTTCTTTTGAGAATTTTTAAGATCTATTCTCTTTGTAACTGTAAAATATATGATATGGTATTGTTAACTATAATTATCAGGACTTATCCATCTGATAACCAGAAGTTTGTACCTTATGATCACCTTCATTCATTTTGCCACCCTCCATCTTATACTGTATTAGTGTGATCAGCTTTCACTGTATTTCTGATTCCTCCATTTTTTTCAGAATTTTTTTGTTTTAGTTTTTTTCATAGTTTTGTTTGTCTTTTTTTTTCAAATGTTTGAGCATATTGAATTTAATTGAAATGTTGTGTTTTCATTTTTTTCTGCTTTTGCGTGACTTTGGGAGGGAAGGAATTTCCATCAACTAAAATATCTGAATCGCATTTACTCTTTTTTTCTTAAAGTAGTTTCTTATGGTATTCACTTATTTCTCTTTGATGTATTTTTCTGGGTTTCTTACAGTTCAGGGGTGTCCTCTTTATTATACTAGGACACTATGGAGGTGGAAATATGATTGACATGTGGCATTGTTCCAAAACTGTGTTTATAAAAATATTATTATGTAGACCATAAAATAAAGATTACAATGATTTCTAATGGCATTTTGATTGACAGCCACATATTTGTTTTTATGATTTCAACTATGATGTTTTGTTTTCTTTTTAGAAAGAGAGAAGGGGTGAAAGAGAGAAAGACAGAGAGAGAGAAACACTGATTAGTTGTTCAATTATTCATGCATTCATTGCATTCATTGTATAATTTTATGTGCCCTGCCTGGAGATCAAAACAGCAACTTGGCCTATTGGGATGACACTCTAATCAACTGAGAAGTGCAGCCAGGGCCTCAATTATTGTTTATATTTAATTGTTGGAGTGTCTCTGAAAAAGTTAAAGAACCTTCTCAAAGGTGGTAGTTCTATTTGCATTGTCCTGTGTACCATGTGTGCTCTATACTCTATAATGAAGTGGAACATGTGTGTGGAGAGAGAAGAGACAGAGAAGAAAGAGACAGACACATGTATGGGACAGAAGTGAGAGAGAGAGAGAGGATTATATGATTTGGAGATTCTCTGCATTGTGTAGTAAAAACCTGTGTAGTCCAAAATCTCCCATTCTCTTTAGTTAGTTATAAAATGGAGACGTTCTATAGAGAGGAGCGGTGTCAAGATCAGGGTCTCCCTCGGTTTATACCAAGACATGGTGCTTCCAGGTCTGCTCTGGCAGATGCTTGCTTCTTTATGAGATGACAGGAAGACAAGAAAGTATGTACTCCTTACTCCTCTACATAAGTCCCATGCATTGAAGCACACTAGCTGATGTGTGAGTCTTTCTCTGACAGTTTGATCATTATGCAGTTAACTCAGCTCTCCTGGTGCCAGTCTACATGGAGGTTATTCTCCCCCGTTGTGCAAGCAGCTGACCTGGAGTGCCAATTACTATGTGCCTGTTATGTGACAGGGCCATAGATAACAGTGCCTGGTAGGTCACTAGGTCAAGTTAGTAGAGCCAATGTATGTATTCCTACAAATGGTGGTAGGGAATAGGGTCAAGATCAAAACTTTCAGCAAAATATTATTGAAAATGATCTTGCTAGCTTGTGCAGAACTGGTGGAAACATGTCATGCTTCTATATCCTGTAAAAACTTTTTAAATAGATTTACAATAATGATCAAATGGCCTTGATTTCTAATTGCTGAACATAGTTAAATATAGACTGGACAGCTATTAGTTGAAGAAAATTTATGCTGATCCGCATTAACAGCTTTCAGCAAAATGATTTTTCACAGGTTGAACTGTGATGTGTCTTCACATATGTCATCAAGAAAACTTTGTTAAAATATGTATATTGAGAGCCATGTTCAATATACTTCAATGAAAAATGATTTTTAAGAGCTTGGAGCAGATGGAGTTTAAGAATGAAAAAGTTGTTGCTAAGTATAACTGAATTTTATCTGTTATTTGTAGCAAACCCATAAAAGCTTTTTAAGATGAACATATATTATGAATTAAGTCATTATACCAATCTTTCAAATGTATGGAAATTGCAATTTTTAAAATTATAATAAAGTATTTAAAATCATGAATATTTCTACCACACCTTCACTCCTAGGCACACTTACTGTGGAAATATTTATTGTTGAACATGTACATTTAAAGTATTGGTGACTCACTCAGAATTTTAACCTAAGTTGAAAAGTTCTTGAAAGGTGCCTGGAGCCTTTCTATAAAATTAAGGATGCAAGTTTCTATTACTTATTATATATTTTTTTATCCCTGCTTCCTTAAACAATACATAATGAATGTATAACTGGCCAGACTCTGTAAGAGAGTGTTTTTTTTTTTTCTTGCCACAGCAGGAGTAATCAAGAAATGCTGTTTTAAATTTTGCACTTGAATTGGGACACTCAGAAATGACATGCCCTCAACCAAGTTTTCTCATGTCTCAGGGAAGGTTCAATTTTGTTCCTCAGTCAGGGAGGCATTAAGCATAGACCAGCGCCATGGGCAAAGCAAAAATAGCTGTTACGTGGGAGCTGTTAGAATGGCAGTAGATTGCTATCTAGGGATCTTAGCTCTCTGCTATGTTTCTTCTCACACTGTGTGGGAAATGCCAAGAAGAGATATTTTAGTTGAAATACAAAGGAAGATACACTTTTCTCACAATTAAAAGCAAAGAAAATCAATCAATTCTTTAAAATCCCCTTGGAAAGCTCAAAGACAACATCAACTCTCAGAATGTTGCACCAGAACCGTCTCAGAAACAACTTACGCTCATACCTCCCCTGAGTTTCTTCTAGAATAAATGCAGTAAGAATACAAGTTCTTGGCCTCTACAAGTTGAAGAATTTCCTTGGTCACTGATGATGAAGATAAAAGTGCCTATTTCATATGTTCTCTATCTCTTATTTTGATTTTGGAATGGCTGAATTGTATCTTAAAATTGTATTTGATAACATATTTCAGGACCATGATATCTAAATGTGGATGCTGTTAAAGAGCAAAATAGGAGCTATTAGTCATTACATTTAAAACAACATTAGTAAACTGGACATTTTCTGGGAAAACAGGATATATGGTCATCCCAATCATAAGGCAATGATTTAGATATGTGGCATGTTAATCTAAAATAATTAAGCCTCAATAGTGTCTGTCAACTATGCCTAGTAAATCAGTTTAGAATCAGCAAGGATTCTCAGGATTCTCTAACAAATAATTGAAATTGGGTGAAGCAAAGCTGAGGGGTTAACATTTTACTTTGAAAAGAGCTTTCATCCAGTAGCTGACATTTAAGCTTGAATAAAACAAGGTATTCAATTGGCTGTATATCTGATTAAAAATAGACTATCAACTAGTACTTTAATAAGGAATCTGAAATGAAAGCAGGGAGTCGTAGCTTCTAGTCATATTCAAACTCTTACTTTCAATGTGGAACTTGAAAATTCAATTTTTTATAGTTAAAGATATTTATCTGAAAAAAATGAAGGTTTCAATATATCACCTTTGGAATTCTGATCCTTTCTGATGGGTAATATTTTGTGATTTCTACTAACTATACTTTTCTGGGTGAAAAAGAAGATCCTAGGAGACACTCGATCTTCTGAGACATGTGGAGCTTATGGAGAAGGATCACAGGCAAAGTTAAATATGGAAGTTCAAAGTACTATAGGACCCTTTATATTCTGTTATTGCATCATATTCACTCTTCAATTCAGGCATATTGAACTACTTGAAATTCTCAGCACATTCCTTATTTCTTCATGCAACCTGTTTCCTGTGTTAAAAATGTTCTCAGTTTTTTATTCCCTTCAACTTTAGCTATATTTAATTCCTATTCATTCTTCAAACATTAATCTTCTAATTTCAGTTTGAGTTCTTTCACTGCAATATCATAGCACTCTGGACATACCTGCATCATAACACTTCTCACACATTGTTATGATTGTTCATTTATTCTACTTCCACACTAAAGTTTGGACTACATGTCATTTCTACCTCTGTATTTTGAGTAACTAACCTAGTGCTTATCAAATGAAATGTGTTCCATAAATCATCAACAGAATTTTAAAGTAACAGTTATTCCATCTTGTAAAATAAATGAAGATGTAACAATAGAAACACTTATTTCTATAGATACCTGCCTAAGATATTTATCACATGTTATTATATGTAAATCACCTATAAGTGTTATAGGTGAAAGTAAGTTGAATTTGGGCTGTAATTTATGCTTTAGTTTACAAAAATCCTTGGGATTTATATCTTTGGAACTCTTGCAAAGAAAATATACCATAAAAGCAAAAATGTGCTTATGATGACCAAGACACTGTGTTAGGAAGAATAATTTAGAGACTAAATTGACCCGGCTTCCAAAACAGGCCTACTGTACACTAAATTTTGTCCTATAATGTTTTTGAGATATTTCACAGAATAAAAAAAAATTTTCTTTTTTGCTGTGTCTTCATAGCCTCTAAATAAGTATTCCATTACTTTATCACTTTTTATAATTCTCATACTTCTCTAGCATATATACTTTCATTTACACATGTAAGCTAATCTTAAGTAGGCTTAACAAAAACTCTGTAAATAATATTAAACACACTAAAATATTATATATCTCTAATATTTCTGTTCACAGAGTCATATGGAATCAATATCCTTTTAGTAATTAAGCCTCACAGAGATTAATTATTTCTTTTTTAACTTCACCCTTTTCTAAACCATTGATCTTTAATCACTTGCCATAGTTGGAGAATTGTGAATTTATCATATAACTCAAAACTGTCTGTTTCTCCCCAACTGCTTCTAACTTTAGATGTAACAATAGAAACACTCATTTCTATAGATACCTGCCTAAGATATGAATTATACATTGGTTAGTCAATGTTTTCCTGATATCATTGATATCAAATATTATCTTTTTAATAACTCTGAACACTACTGTCAGATTACTTATCTTAAAATACTCTTTTAGCATACTGAAAGTATCCTGAAGTAAATAATCACCCGGTACCTACAAAATATGCTCCAAATTCAATAATCTAGCTTTTTAAAGACCTTCCAAAATCTTGTCCCAACTTTGTTTCAAGTTTTACCCTGCTCTTTACAAGAATTACTGACCTCAAATTGTAATTTGGAGAGATTTACCACTGTCTTAATTCTTACCACAGATTTTTTCATACCTCTTTAGCTCTCTTAACTTTCTTCTTTCCTCTAAAATTGTCATTAATGTTCTGTCAGTACGTAAACTGAGATGCTTATCATTTACCTCCACTGATCATTCATCAAAAGTCACTGTTAAAAGAGCAGTGTTTTGCTCTCAGCCACACCATGAAATTAAACTGAGACCTCATATTCTCTGAGCTGAATATTATTTTTTTTAATGTTAATAGTAATAATGACTAATACCTCTTACCTTGATCAACTGTGGGTTTGTATTATTATGCAACAACTATTTTCTTCCCTTTCTCTTTAATTACTGAGAGGACTACATTTCCTCATTATATTAACTCTATGCTAGGCCAAATAACTTGTTTCAGCAAAGAAGATGTGAAAAGATAAAAATATCAGTTCCAATTTCCACGGCCTTTCTTGCCTTCTTGCAATCCATCATAACAAGGGTTTGTAACTAGTTCAAGTAGTTACTGCTCCTTACCTTAGTCTTCAGAGTTGAACACACAAAGTGCACTTAAACCCAAACCGAGCTAAGCTCAACTGAGTCAAGAATAATCCCAGACAATCCACTGACCCCTAAGTGAAACTGAATGCTTCCTTAAGGTAACACTTTTTAGATTTATTATTTATGTGGAATTCTTGCGTCAAAATATAAGCTATTTCTTGCAGACTTATGATCATCAAATAGGTTTTCACATACAAATATGATATACAAATAGTATAATATAAAAATATTTTACAGCCAATATGCAGAGCAAATAAATCAAAGATTATAAAAACATTGTGTAATTGTGCTTTTATGAAATTGTAGAATAGGCACAATTTTATCAGGTCATGGTGATAGAAAGTAATTGCCTCAGGGGTAGAATTGGAAGAGTTTGGGCAATAAAATATTAGTACAAGCACTGAGTAACTTTTTGGAATAATGGAAAGTTTCTGAGGAACCCAAGATGGCAGAGGAGTAAAGCTACACAAACCTCCTCCCAAGACTAAACTAAAAATAAACTAAATTAAAGAAAAACCATCCTGAATAACCAATTGAACACTAGCTTAAGAGAAGCCTTATAACAAAGGACAAACAGAAGAAACCATGTCACCACAATATGCCTTGTAGGGACCACAGAGACACAAGAGGTCTGGCTGGGTTCCCATGAGAAGCAGCTGAAGTGCCAGAAAGATATTTCAATGACCAGGGTGTTCCCCTAAGAAGTGTATGGTGTAAACCCAGGCTGGGCTTCCAGCCCAGATAACCAAAACTAGAAAGGATCCCCCAAATCATCGAACTCTGAAAAGCAGTGGGAGTTTCTCTCAGCCAGAGAGAGATGACTAAAAAGGCAGAGAACCTCTTCAAAGACCAACCATCAACATTTTGTTTGCAGCCACTTAGCCTGAGCTCCAGCAGAGGGAAGGAAGAGTAAACTAGGGACACATGAGGAGACTTTGGGTTTGGTGGCTCTGGGGGTAGAGCTGAAGGAACACCCACCAGGACCCCTGTGCTGTCATTCCCCATATTGCAGAAGACATCTTTCTCAGCAGAGCACTATCCTACAAATGGCATCAGCTTTAGGGGAAGCAATAGATCCACCTACAGAAAAACTTCTCACCCTATCTGGTGGAACTTAAGCCAAGCTACTATATACAGCTAGAGACTATCTAGTGATTAAGTTTAACAGCAAAAGCAGATTTCTGAGAGCTCTGAGACTTTAGCTGAACTTCCTCAGAGCCAGTGCTAGATAAAGCCAGCCTAGGTACAAAGGCTGATTCTTTCTACACACATACCCAAGCCCAGCAGAACTAGTCACAAGCTGTAGATCACTGATAGCTCCAGGCATGTTGCCCAGGGTCAGTCACAGGCAGAGCATGACGTAGGCCTAAAACAGAATCTTTGAAGATTTACCTAATACATAGAAACAAATACAAAGGAGTGCTCAAAATGGGAAGGCAGAAAAACAGGCCGCAAATAAAAGAAAAAGAGAATACTCCAGAAGAAGAACTAAATGAAATGGAAGTTAGCAATTTATCAGCTATAGAGTTTAGAATAATGATTATAAGAGTTTTTTTAAATTTATTTATTTATTTATTTTTTAGAGAGAGGAAGAGAAGGAGAAGGAGAGAGAGAGAAACATCAATGTGTGGTTGCCTCTCATGTGGCCCCCACTGGGGACCTGGCCCACAACCCAGGCATGTGCCCTGACTGGGAATCGAACCTCCGATGCTTTGGTTCGCAGCCCGCACTCAATCCACTGAGCTATGCCAGCCAGAGCTGATTATAAGAGTTTTTAACAGCATGAAAAAATACATAGAAACCATTAAAAAGACCAGTCAGAAATGAAGAATGCAATATCTGAAATAAATCATGCACTGGGAGGAATAAACAATAGGTTAGAGGGAGCAGAGGACTGAATAAGTGATTTGGAAGACAAGGTAGAAAAAAACACCAAAGTAGCACAGCAAAATTTTTAAACAAATTTAAAAATGAAGAGAACTTAAGAGATATTTTCAAAATCATGAAGCATAACATTTGCATCATGGGAATATCAGAAGAAGAGACCAAGCAAGAGATGGAGAATCTATTTGAAAAAATAATGACAAAAAACTTCCCTAATCTGATGATGGAGAAAGGCACAAAAGTCCAAGAAGCACAGAGAGTCCCAAACAAGATGGATTCGAAGATGCCTACATATCATAATTGAAATGGCAAAGTTTAAAGACAAGGTGAAAACCCTAAAGCCATAGACAAAAGCGGTTAGTTACCTACAAGGGAGCTCTAATTAGACTGTTATTGATTTCTCAACAAAAACATATCAGGCTAGAAAGTATTAGCATGAAATACTCAACATGATGAAAAGCAAGGACCTACAACCAAGGCTACTTTACCTAGCAAGGCTATCATTTAAAATCAAAAGAGCTTCCCAGAGAAGTAAAAGCTAAAGGAGTCTGTTAACACAAAACCAGTACTGCAATATTAAAGGGCTTGATAAGGAGAAGAGGAAGAAAAAGAAAACAAAAAAACCAGAGGAAAATAGTTTAAAAATGAAATGGGAAGAAATACGTACCTATGAATAATCACCTTAGACGTAAATGGTTTCAATCGGGGGTGTACAACCATCAGTCCATAGGCCACATATGGCCCAGGATGGCTATGAATACAGCCCAACACAAAACCATAAATTTGCTTCAAACATTACTTAGTTATACTACTAAGTTTTAAACTGTGTTTTATTACTTAGATATGTACATTTTCTATATTAGTGATCACAACTTTGGGAGCTACTTAGTGATTTTAAAAGATTATTAAAAAGCTGCTGCATAATTGAGGTTGTTATGTGAGGACTGTTTTGTTTATCTGTGGTGGCAGATATCACCAAAATTATGCACAGACCTTTTTTATGCTCATTAGTTTTTGTTAGTTTGTGTATTTAATGTGGGGCCCAAGAAACCCTTCCTCTTCCTAGTGTGGCTCAGAGATGCCGAAAGATTGGACAACCCTGGCTTAAATGCTCCAAAAAAAGGCATATGGTAGCTTAATAAATAATAAAATAAGACCCCTATATCCTGTCTCCAAGAGACCCACCTCAGATTGAAAGATACACACAGACTAAAGATAAAGAGATGGAAAAGACATTTCATGCAAATGGAAAAGGTTAAAACAGCTGGGATAACAGTATTTATATTAAATAAAATAGACTTTAAAACCAAGGCTATAGTAAAAGACAAAGAAGGGCACTACATAATGATAAAGGGAACAATTAAACAAGAGCATATAACCCTAGTAAACATTTATGCTCCCAACATAGGAACGCCTAATATGTAAAACAAACCTTGACGGTGATAAAGGGAGAGATGCACAGAAAAACAATCAGTAGGAGATTTACTTCAATGGGTAGACTTCCAGACTGAAATACAACTAAGGGATAGTGGCCTTAAATGACACACTAGATCAAATAGGATTAATTGATATCTTCAGAACATTTCACCCCCAAACAGCAGAATATACATACTTTTCAACTGAACATGAAACATTTTCTAGGATAGACCATGTAAGGACACAAAACAATTATCAATAAATTTAAGAGGATTGGAATCATATCAAGCATATTCTCAGACTATAATGCTGTGAAACTAGAAATCAATCACCAAAAAAAAAAACACAGTGAAAAATACACAAAGACATAGAAGCTAAATAATCTGTTATTAAACAATGAATGGGTCAACAATGAGATCAAGAACAAAAACAAATAAAAATATCTTGAAACAAATAAAAATAAAACAACATTCCAAAATCCGTGGGACACTAAGAAAGCAAATATAATGGAAATTTATACCATTACTGGCCTGTCTCAAGAAAAATTCAAATAAACAATCTAACTTTACACTTCAGGGAACCTGACAAAGAACAACAAACAAAGCCCAAAGTGAGTAGAAGGAAGGAAATAATTTAGATCAGAAGGGAAATAAATAAAACAGGGTTTAAAAATGATACAAAAGATCAGTGAATCCAAGAGCTGGTTCTCAGAAAAGATAAACAAGATTGACAGACTTTTGACCTGACACATCAACCAAAAAAAAAAAAAAAAAAGAGAGAGGATCTAAGTAAATAAAATCAGAAATGAAAGAGAAAAACTAACAACTGACACCACAGAAATACAAAGGATTGTAAGAAAATATTATGAACAATATATGCCAACAAACTGGACAGCATAGATAAATGGGAAAATCCCTAGAAACAAAAGATCTTTGAAAACTAAATCAGGCAGAATCAGAACATCTGAATAGATAGATTACAGCTAGTGAAATTGAGGCAATAATCAAAGAACTCCCAACAAACAAAATCCCTGGACTGGATGGCTTCACAGGTGAATTATACCAACTATTCCAGGTAGAAACAGCACCTCTTCTTCTCAAACTATTTCAAAAATTTCAAGAGGAGGGAAATCCCCAACTTCATTTTATGAGGCCAATAATGTCCTAATTATAAAACCAGATAAAGACACTCCAAGAAAACCCAATTACAGCCCAATACCCCTGATGCACATAAATGCTAAAATTCTCAACAAAATATCAGCACACCTAATACAGCAACACATCAAAAATATAATGCACCACGATCAAGTTGATTTTAGCTTGAGAATTCAAGGTTGATACAACATCTGCAAATCAATAAATATAATTCACCACATAAACAAAATGAAAGATAAAAACTACATGATCATATCATAGATGCAGAAAAATCATTTGATATAATCCACCACCCATTTATGATAAAAAATCTTAGCAAAGTGGAATAGAGAAAAAATACCTAAACATAATAAAGGCCATATATCACATACCCACTGCCAGCATCATACTCAATGGGAAAAAGCTACAAGTGTTTCCCCTTAAGATCAGAAATAAGACATGGATGTCCACTGTTACCTCTCTTATTCAATGTAGTACTGTGAGACCTAGACCCAGCAATCAGACACAAAAAGAAATACAATGCATCCAAATGAAAAAGAAGAGGTAAGACTGTCTTTATTTGCAGATGACATAATACTGTATATAAGAGCCCCAAAGATTCCACCAAGAAACTACTAGAACTTATAAATGAATTCAGCAAAGTAACAGAATACAAAATTAATATGTAGAAATCAGTTGCATATTTATATGTTAATAATCAACTAATAGAAAGGGAAATTAAAGACATAATCCTATTCATAATTGATTCAAATAGAATAAAATACCTAGGGATAAATCTAACCGAGGATGTAAAAGACCTGCACTCAAAAAATTATAAGACACTGAAGAAACTGAACAAGACACAAGTAAGTGGAAGCACATACCATGTTCATGAATATGAATAATTAATATCATTAAAATGTTTATCCTACCTAAATCTATCTGTATATTCAAAACAATCCCTATGAAGATTCCAATGTTATAATTCAAAACAGTAGAAGAAATATTTCTAAAATTTATATGGAATCACAAA
This sequence comes from Trachops cirrhosus, assembly GCA_028533065.1. Classification (NCBI taxonomy): domain Eukaryota; kingdom Metazoa; phylum Chordata; class Mammalia; order Chiroptera; family Phyllostomidae; genus Trachops; species Trachops cirrhosus. The sequence goes on along the minus strand of CM052539.1, from coordinate 115,695,562 downwards.
AGGTCCTGGATAGCAACAGTGATCCTGAGAAAGAACATAGTTGGAGGAATCAGGCTACTTAATATTGAACTATATTATAAGGCCATTGTAATCAAAACAGCATGGTACTGGCATAAAAATAGACACATAGATCAGTGCAACAGAATAGAGAGCCTAGAAATAAATCCATACTTCTTTAGTCAGTTAATATTCAACAGAGTAAGTATACACATACAAGGGGATAATGATAGTTTATTCAATACATGCTGTTGGGAAAATTGAATAGATATGTACAGAAAAATGAAACTAGATGACCCTATTATACCACACACAAGAATAAATTCAAAATGGATTAAAGACTCAAATGTTATACTAGAAACTTCAAAAATCCTAGAAGAAAGCATAGGCACTAAAATCACAGACATGGCTCTTAGCAATATTTTATCTGATATATCTTCTCAGGCAAGGGAAACAAGAGAAAAATTAAGCAAATGGTACTACACTAAACTAAAATGCTTTTGCCCAACAATGGAAACCATGAACAAAATAAAGACAACCCATAGAATGGAAGAGTATATTCATTGATATACCTGATAAAGAGTTAATATCCAAAATTTATATAGAATTTATAAAACTCAACACCCCCAAAAACCGAACAATCCAATTAAAAAGAGGGCAAAGGACCTGAATAAACAATTTTCCAAAGAGAATGTATGGATGGTCAATGGATGTATGAAAAGCTGCTCAACATCACTATTATCAGAGACATGCAAATTAAAACCAGAATAAGATGCCACCTCACACTTGTCAGAGTGACTATTGTCAATAAATCAACAAACAATAAGTGCTGACAAGGATGTGGAGAAAGGGAAACCCTTTTGCACAGTTGGTGGGAATGCAGATTGGTGCAGTCACTCTGGAAAGCAATATGGTGATACCTCAAAAAATTAAAAATAGATATGACTTTTGACCCAGTGATCCCACTCCTAGGAATATATCCTAAAAACCAAGACACTAATTTGAAAGAACAAAAGCACCCCTATTTTCATTGCAACATTATTTACAATTGCCACAGTCTGGAAGGGGCCCAAGTGTCCATCAGTAGATGAGTGGATAAAACAACTATGGGATTTACATAATGGAACTTTACTCAGCCATTAAAAAATATTTTACCCTTTGCATCAGCATAGAAGGACCTGGAAACATTATGGTAAATGAAATAAACCAGTCAGAAAAGGACAAACACCACATTATTTCATTCTTATGTGTGATCTAATGAACAAACTGACCTAAGAGCAAAATAGAGACAGACTCATAGATAGAGAAAATGATGACAGCATCTGGGGAAAGCAGGAGGACAGCATTGAGGTGTTAGGAAGTAGAGGGATTGAGCAAAAAGAAAAAGGATTCATGGACATGGACAACAGGGTGTTGATTGCAGGAGGAAGGGGGCTATAAGTGGGATAAATGGTAATGGAAAAAAGTACAAATAAAAAATAGAGAAAAAAGAATGTAAAATTTGTTATGGTAGTTGATTACATATACACATACTCAGGCAAACTCAACAAATTTAAAAATTGTGTATCTTATTTTATGTTAACTGTGAATCAATGAGAAAACCCATTAAATACTGCTGACTCACTCCTGAACTTGACTCATATCTAAATACACACTCAACATTTCACTTGAAACTAATAGGCAACTCACACCCAATATACTAAAAATTATATTCTTAATTGCTCCCAGCCCTTAAGAAAACTGTTCTAGCAACTTTATGCCTCATTCAGTAAATAACAGTTCCATTGTTTTAGTTTTCAGGCTAAAATAAATGAATATTGATTCATATCTCTCATATACTGTGCCCAACTCATTGGATAGTTCTTACTACTTCCTCTGCAGATATTCTGGCCCAAGTCACAGCCAATTTTTCTCTTATCATGTATAGGCTCCCAACTTCTATCTTTGACTTTCCACTACTTTTTTTCTTAATAGAGTAGCAGAGTTATCTTTTCTAAAGTATGTTAAATCAAGCATTGTTTTCTGCTCAACTCCATCCAATAGCATCCATCTAATTAAAAAGGAAGGAGAAAGGAAGTTTTTAACATATATTTTCAAAACTCTACACTTTATGTACCTCTGTTTCCTTGAAGTTGTCTCCTTCTTATTTACTTCAAGTTGCACTTGTCTTTTAATCTTTTCTAAATGTGAAAGCAATCTGTCACTTCCAGGACTTTGCATGATACTCTTTCCTCAAATAACCAGAGTGCACATAGTAGGTTCCAAATCACTATTTGCTAAAATGATGAATGAATAAAAACACCTTTTGTGCCCTATTGTTTTCCATTTAGTTTCATGCATAAGCATCATTATCCCTCAGGAGGTAAGCTGGCACAAACTCCAGCTCTGCAAGTACCTGCTGCTTGTTCGACCTAATTAGCATTACTTACAAAGGAAATGTAGAACACCCCTATGCAAGTGTAAAGAAAGCATTAATCAACCTGAGTGCAAAGCTTAAAAGGAGATGGTAACAGAACCTACTTCCCCACTCCTTTAATTATTCTGGCAGTCACAAACAAAGAGAAGGATGAGAGAGGATGGAGGCACTAAAGAGAGCACTGCCATGATTCTGTCCCAAGGAAGTCATTCTTTCTCCCATTTTCTTCCAGGTTTCTGGCGCCTCACTCCTATCCAATTTCTCCACCCACCTATGCATCTAAATAAATCATTCTAAATCTTAACAAAGTGAACTCAGTCACTCCAGAGGGAAACATGCCTTCATTCTAAAATTTTAAAGCTTGGCTTGTATCAGTACAATGAAAATAAAACCTTTTTCAGTATCTTATTACTGTGAAAAGAGGGCATCCATGAGCCAAAAACAGTATCATAATGACAACTCAAGCATCTGAACATGTTAAGACCAATTTTCCCTCTTTAACTTCTTATCTTCTGGGTCTCTCAGTGATTAATTCATTTAATAAGAGCAGAAAGGTACAATTTTCAAAAAGGATAAATGCATGATTTACACAAATATAAAATGAACACTTGTCTAGGATTTTAGTCAACTCATTACTTTATGAGTGAGCCAGTAGTCATTAAAACCAGTTCAAATGAGAGTTTAATTACAGAGATTTATATTCTCTATAGGACAAAATTCATTTGCATCATTATGAACAAGAATCATCTGCATAGCTGTCAACATTTCTATTTTCCACATTAACATCTATCTCCAGAGTTGTTCAATTGCTAGTCTAAGACATAGTTGCACACCCCTATGGAACCCCACAATCATCAGTGAGTTTGCTAAACAATGCAAGCATGTCACTGAAAAGACACCAGAATTCTACTTTTCCCATTTTCAAGTCATTAGCAATTTTTCCTGACACTAAAAAAAGGAATTGCCCAACTGAACTATAATAACATTTTAAAACAAGTTGTACTGAGAAGTCTCCTAAACAGTAACATTGTTCATTATATCAAAGCAACAATATGTACATATTTTTATCTCAAATCTTTCACTTATGACTTAAAAGTTTAGTCTCCAGAGGACTGATTTAAAAAAAATGAATAAATAAACATTCCAACTCTATTGCTGCAGTGAAGCCATCATTTGTCATTAGAGGGTGACTGGAAAAATAGTGAAAAAAACAATAAGAAAAAGGCTATAGTAATGCTTTATTTAAATTTATTGTTTTTCATTTTTCATTTTCATGTGTTTGTATCCTAAATGCTCCTTCTGGCCAGGGAAAGACACTTTTCTCTTTGGCAAAAGAGAACCCGTTGAACAATGCCAAATACATTGTATAATGCTCTTCTTACAGTTGCCCTAAGACACATAAACATAAGTGTCTCCATTCTTAAGAGATTGCTTTTTCAATATCTTACATACCGGTTGCAAATAACTACTTGAATTTTATTTTTTTTATACTCTCAAATCAAGAAATGTTTGGAATTTTACATATACTTTAAAGGCCTTCTTACCCCAATATCTTAGGGAATATTTTCATTTAAGATAGATAATAAACAGATAGATGATAGATATAGATAGATGATGATGGATAGATAGATAGATGATAGATAGATAGATAGATGTAGATAGATGATAGGTAGATGGTAGAATAAAAATTTAATAATTTCAAAAATTTAAAATGGGTTGGCTTATAACACCATCACCACAGCCAACATCAACAAAGTGACATGAGATTTATATTAATAGCATAACAAATAATAATGATTTGTAAACTCTTCCTAATATTGGATATTCAGTAGAAACTTAATTAGAATGAATGCATAAAACTAGCTAAGCACACTCTCATTTTCCTGTTTCTCCCTTCTAAATTCAGCCACCCTCTTTCTGTGTTATACTCTCTTAAGAACAAATTCATATCTTCTACTGCTCTATGAAAATTTTCCTTTGTGTAACATGTATCTCCATAATTTTTTTCCTACTTTAGTTGGGTATACTGAAAATTATATATTATAGTTCATAGAAACCTACAACCAAATCATCTGTACTAGCATCAAAAGCCAGTTTGTTCTGATGACAACATTAGTTCTGTTTTTTTTATGAACCTAACATCTTACTGAGTTTATTTTGCTTTTAGTTTTTCAATTGTGTGATTGTGTTTAGTGGTCTTATGACAAAATTACTATTTCAATTTAATACTGAGATGTTTTCTATGATTAAATATTAAATGCATCATCATTTATATGCAAAAAATCTATGATGATAATAAATATTTAAATATGAGAATATATCTTTAGAATATTATTTATGTTTACAAACACACATTCTCATAGTAAATAAAACCAGATGTCCACAGAATGATGAGATAACTCAACTATGAATGTCAATGGCTGCAAAATCAATATTATATTTATACTTTCCATATAAAAATAAAAGACATATATGGTTAAAACCTAAGATCATTAAACCCGACAAAGTTATCTATCCTCACAGTACCTAATGTAAAAGTATTGATCACTGATCTGAGAGACAGAGAAGGCAAAACAATCAGTAAGAATAAAAATAATCAAGATTTTTCAAGGATCTGTCTTTGTAAATTGCTTACCTGTAAAAGAATCAAATGTGACATTTTTGAGGAGATGGAGAACTAAGTTCAGTTTGAGGACTGGCGTGTGTAAGACAACAGATAATGGAAAATCGAGATATTATGATCTGAAGGCGATGATTAAAACTATTTTGGTATGTTTGCTAGTTTTGAAAAGGTATTTTGTACCTTACTAGCCATAGTGTAGAAATTCACCCCATAAATGTACTATTCTTTATGTAAATGTGTATACTGGTAAAAAAGTTAAAAAAATAGGTCAGTTTTACTAATTGAGACATTTGGCTTACTTAGTGAGTAGCAATTTTATTACTGCAACCTGTGAGTCATAGTCCTTTGCACTTAAATAATATCCAAGTGGAATGTAATGCAATGATTTTACTGGACTCTGTGTCAATGTATATTATATTTGTTTTGATGTTATTTGAACTAAAAATATAACAATAGATACAAAGCACTTATAACTTTTTAGCAATAAAACAAATTATAAACTAAATACAAATGATTTTTTAAAACCAATTTAATTCAATGACACATTAATATTATTGAATGTGATAAATATTTAATGTTACACATTTTTTTTCCTGGAACCAACTCTCCCACTGATAATTTGAAATTTAAAAATTAATTGAGTAGCATCAAAGTCAGGTCTAGATTTATTCTGATTCTTCACTTTTGACTTTACTAAAATTAAGCCAGAAATTACTATTAAAATAACCTGATAAATTTCCCATTCCTATACTGTGCAAAATATTGTTAATAACTAGAAGGCATATTTGCTGTGTCAGGATAATTCCACTTTAATTTTAGTTAAAACTCTTCCTGTAAGCAACTCTCAATGGATAAGTTTAATAAGATATCTCTGAAAACTCTTTCATTCACATGAAGAATAATTTAGTTTTATGGCTTTACCAAAATATACATAAAGTGGACATCTAACTTATACTAATATAATCAGAGGCATTTATTAATTGTATATTGACCAAAATACTTATTGCTAATAAATTTTCACAAGTTGGTATTAAAGAAATATGAACATACTATTTTTTAACAGTATAAATGTAGTACTGATGATCACAGAATAGTTTCAATTAAATTTGCTATACCTATTTATGTTCAAAATCCATTTCTCCAAAACTATGATGCTTTGGCATATTGAATATTTTAAGCTGAAGGGATGTAAGAAATAGGTAAAGACTCTCAGAACCACCCCATCTCCCATGAAGCAGGTCTTAAAACCCTTATATGAGAGATGGTCTCCCTGTGCCCAGTGGCAAGAATCATCCTTATCCACAAAGATGGGGTATATGCTGAGAGGACATTGAATGAAAAGAACTTGCTAAGTTTCCCCCAGTTGACTACTCTTTGCTTATATCTTTTGTCCTATCATGTTTTTCCATGATTTTCCACTTTTCATCAAACCTAGGGTATAGGTAAAAATAACCAAACTTAAGCATTCTTTGTTTCTTTATGAAAGTTCCCATGTCACATAAAACTTATACTAATAATAAGAAGGTTTTTTCTCATTGCTGTTTTTTCCACTTTAATTTGAAAACTTATTCAAAGATCCTATGAGGGTAAAGAAAAAATTTTTTATCCCCTACATACTCCTTTTCCTAGATATGACATGGTAGCTTAAGTTTTCTACTATTTTTCTCAATGTGAATTACTGAATAATTGCATAGAAGTTCATTAGTCCTAAACAGGTTTCAAAAATGATGATAATAACCACAGTAATGCATAGAGACTAATGATTTAATATTTATTAAATAAATTTTATAAGAATATAAATAGAAGAAGAAGTTAAGGCTATGCAAAGTGAAATAAAGGAAAATGTACAGGGAACTAACAGTTAAGGTAAGTAAACCAGGACTCAAATCAATGGTTTGGACCAGAAGGGAGAAAGAAACATCCAATCAGAAAAGAATGAAGAAACAAGAATTCAAAAATATGAGGAGAGGCTTAGGAACCTCCAGCACATCTTTAAATGAAAACATAGCCAACATATCAGGTACACAGTTCAAAACACTGGTTATCAAGATGCTGCAGGAACTTACTGGATACTTCAACAGCATAGAAAAGACCCAGGTAGCAATCGAGGTTGCATTGTGTGAAATAAAGAAAAATCTATAGGGAACCAACAGTGATGGGAAGAAAACCAGGACTCTAATCAATTGTTTGGAGTAGAAGAAAGAAAGAAACATTCAAGCAGAACAGAATGAAGAAACCAGAATTCAAAAAAATGAGGAGAGGCTTAGGAACCTCCAGGACATCTTGAAATGTTCCAACATCCGAATCATAGGGGTGCCAGAAGGAGAAGAGGAAGAGCAAGAAATTGAAAAGTTATTTGAAAAAATAATGAAGAAGAACTCCAATCTGGCAAAGAAAATAGACTTTCTGGAAGTCCAGGAAGCTCAGCAAGTCACAAAGAAGTTGGACCCAAGGAAGAGCACACCAAAGCACAGCATAATTACATTACCCAAAATTAAAGATAAGGAATCTTAAAAGCAGCAAGAGTAAAGGAGACAGTTACCTACAAAGGAGTTCCCATTAGACTATCAGCTGATTTCTCAAAAGAAACCTTGCAGGCAAGAAGGGGCTGGAAAGAAGTATTCAAAGTCATGAAAGGTAAGGACCTACATCCAAGATTACTCTATCCAGCAAAGCTATTATTTAGGATGGAAGTGCTTCCCAGATAAGGTCAAATTAAAGGAATTCATCAAGTCCTTATTACATGAAACTTTAAAGGGATTTATCTAAGAAAAAGAAGAAGACCAAAACTATGAATAGTAAAATGACAACAAACTCACAACTATCAGCAACTGAACCTAAAAACCAAAAACAAACAAAAAACCTGAAAACAAAAATGAACTAAGCAAACAACCAGAACAGGAACAGATTCACAGAAATGGAGGTCACATGTAGGGTTACCAGCAGGGAGGGGGATAGAATGGGGGAAAAGCTCCAGGGAATAAGAAGCATAAATGATAGGTACAAAATAGACAGGGGAGGTTAAGAATAGCATAGGAAATGGAGAAGCTGAAGAACTTGTATGTATGACCCATGGACATGAGCTAAGATAGGGGAATGCTGGTGGGAGGGGGAGTACAGGGCAGAGGGGAATAAAGGGGAGAAAAAATGGGACAACTGTGAAAGAATAATCAATATAATATAAAAATTAAAAATTAAAAAAGATATAAAATACATGTTATTGATCATCATTGAAATATAATGAAAAGTTTTATAAATTATTGCAGAGAACTTACTAACCTCAGAAAATTATGTTTAAATATCCCCAGCTGCCCAAAATATCCAGTTAGAGAAAGATTTCTATGAGGTAGTATTGCATGGAGACAGATTAGGCTCATATGAGTTACCATATTGAATTGTTGACAGTTGATGAATAGATCAAGAGCACAAGATACCACCTAAAAAGTAAAATTAGTTTGAATTTAGAGTGGAAAGCAATATATGTTGCAGAAGAATCTCTGGTAAGTTAGAGGGGAGCATTAGAATTTAAGGCATGTAGAAGATAGTACACAACCGTGCCGTGGCAGGCACTCTGGTGTGTCCCAAGAATTTTAATACATGCAATGTCTGCCTATTTAGTCAGGGGCACTGACTACTTTTTTCTTAAGACTATCAAATATAAAAATGACAGCAGCCAACACAACAATAGCTGCCTGGTGCGAATGAATCAAAATTATACCTATTTTTTGTCAGATCAACAAAAAATATATATTTTTTGGTGTGCAACAGAATTTTAGTAATTAGTTTGTGTGCCATGAGATGAAAAAGGTTGAGAATAGCTGTGGTAGCAAAAAAAAAAAAGTAAGAGTAGTGAGAGAAAAAAGGGACAAATAACCATTTAACCTAGGGTAGGCGCTGGAGATTAACCAATTGCTCATGACTTGAGCATGATTCTGAGGAAATGAAAGAACATCAGTATAATTTGGAGCTAATTTCTTTACTAAATGAAAGCTATATTTTAATTTAAGGAATCAGCAACTTTCAGCTTTTGCTCTTTCTTTCTGATAGAATCAAATCTATTTATTCTCTGAATGCCTATAACAATATGTTATAATTATGAAAATCAGCTGAATTAAGTATAAGCATAATTAAATAGAAAAAAAGAAACCTTGAAATAGCTTTCAACATCTCAGTTTAAAAGGAAAACAGTATTCAGGTCTCTGTTTTTCTACTGGAGCTATATTAAGAAACTATTGAGCACCAAAAGTTATATAACTATCTGTCTTCCCTTAATCAAGTTCTAACAGAGATGTTGTAAGCATGTGACATAGAAAATAAGTGTATAAGGGAGTGTTTCAGAAAAAGGAAGAAAATAATTCTAAATTACAAAAGGCAGAAGTAATTTTAAGGTCCTGGGTCACTTGAAAAAGGTTATATAAATGAAAGAAATGAATATAGTTTTCTTCTTTATGATATATTTTTTCTTTTTTCGTTATAAATTTCAGACTTTCACTTACATTATAATATTGAAATAAAAATGAAAATTTTCTACACATTTTCTCATACATTTGGAATGAATAATCAGGGTCATAAGATTAGTAATATGTCCACTAACTTCCAGAAATAGAACTTTTATGTTTTACATTTAACCCAAGAGTTCACATTCTTCTGGGCTCAGACAACTCATCTTTTCCAAAACTCTGAATACAAATGAAGTTCTTAATGGAGTGGTTGCTAATTGACACTTGCTCAGCTGTTGACCCTGCTAATGAGTATATCCTGTGTTGTTCTGTCATGAATTATTCAGACAAATATCTGTAACTCAGCTAACATTAACTCTCAAATTCTTGAAGAAAATGTAGACCAAGTCTATTTCAGTTCGAGAAACAGCTAGAGTTCAAGTTACATTTTAAATTAGAGCTATCAGAAAATCCTAACTTTCATAAAGTTAGAATTCATTCACTTTTATGAAATCCTCCTATTGGTGATATAAGACAATACAATTTTTATCCCTTAGAAATCATCCTATGTCTTAACAGTTAAAATGTTATCCAAGTAAGGGGTGAGCTTAGTAAACATATGAAGTGGGCATTGACTCTGGGGTAACCGTGGAGTTTGGTGTAAAGTAAACACCGTCTGCTTTCCCCTCCCTGGTTTTAAAGCATCATTTCTTCAAGAGAAATGCTATTAAACATTTCTGGTTTTAGCACTTTTGATGATTACTTCCATAATTACAGTATATATTCCATAACCTGAATTAGACAGTACAATTTGATCGATTGAATGTTGAAAGCCTCCTGTGCCTTCTCGTAAGAAAGCTGAAGACCTAGTGCACATATCTTGCCCATTCTTCTCCCTTCAGTTATACTCAGGAGGCAAGCAACACTCAGCAATGGTTATCTGTGTAGGTTTTAGAATGCAGATTGGTTGGGTTTAACTCCCTGTTCTGACATTTTTTAACTTTGGGACTTTGGACAGCATAAAATACAGAAAGTTTATTTTCTATATGGTAATCATGATAATATTATATTCAGTACTTACTGTAAATGGTTATTGTCAAGATTGAGTAAATATATCTCAAGCACAGTGATTTACATATAATAAGCACTCAGATGTTACTTATTATTTTTGTACTAATCATTTATATATATAAATTTGTGTGTGTACATATATATATACACACACACAAACTTAGTTAATTTTGATTTGATTAGACATTTTTTTTAAAGAGCAAATCCTAGTGGTTATAACTCAGCCACTTTTCACAGCTTCAACTGCCAGGATCCTCGTTTAGGCCACCACGATCTCTCACTTGGGTCATTGCAAAATGCCTTCTGATCTGCTAATCACACACAGTATCGTCCTGCCTATATTCATCAAAAGCTAGAAAGATGTTTTGATTTTTTTATGTAAAAGATCAACAATTTCCAATGAAATCCCATTTCACTTGAAACAAACATCCCATCATTTATATTTACATAAAATGCCCAGCAAATTTCTAGGTACTGCCCATAACCCCTCTTCTCTCTTCTTATACTGTCTCGCCAGCTCATCCTCACTCAATTCTAATCATTACAGCATAATTCCTATCTCTGGCAGGCTTACAAGAGAGGAGTTCTCCCCAAACAGATTTTACTTATTAAAAATTGTGTATTTATTCTTACATATTTAAACCTCAGTCACCTTCAAATTACTCTCCAATGGATACAGTACAGCTGTTGAGACATTTTTTCCACTGCTGTAAACACTTTGTGAACTCCTTGATTTTTGATGCTTTTTTAGAGCTTCTGCCATGTTTTGTTTTACCTTTTCCACATCCACAAAATGTTTCCCTTTAAGGACTTTTTTCACCCAGAGAAACAAACAAAAAAATAGTCACTTGGGCTGAGATTGGATAAATAGGGAGGGTGGGGCAGGAGGGTCATGAGGTTTTTAGACAAAAATTGGTGAACACTCAGCACAGTGTGGGCAGATGCGCTCACTCATAAATCACCCTTCATGAAATGGGCAAACACTTTGAAAGAGTCTTCAGAAAAAATTCACTGAAGTAAAATGCAGCCTCTCACAGCAATGCCAGCTGGTACACTGATACAGACAGGTTCCTAGAACACTCACCTAGCAGGAGAAGACTGTACTACAAAGCACCTGCCCTCGAGAAGATAATTCTGGTTTTTTTTGCTGTCCACTCTGATAAAACTCAAGGATTTCCTCTTGCTAATTTCTCTACCTGAAATACATTTGATCCAGATGCACACATGACTCATACTTTTTCCCCTTAAAGTCTTTTTTTCTTTTAAATGCCAAATTTTCAGAGATTTTTCTTTACCTATTTTAAAATTTCATAAACAACAAAATCAATAAGCTTCTACTCAGAATAACCATTAAAATGAGAATACTGACATATATTACTAACATCAAAAATGAATTATAGGACATCACTACAAATCCAAAGGACAGAAAAAAGATAATCAAGGATTACTATGAACAGCTCTATGCACCAAATTTGATAACATGCATAAAATCAAACAATTCCTTGAAAGACACATTGGCCAAAACTCACACTTGAAAAAATAAACAAAGTTCTATATGAAGTTGAACCGATGAATAACCTTCCAAACTGGAAAGCCACATACTCAGGTGGGTTCACAAGTGAATTCCACCAATAATTAAAAAAAGAAATTATAACAATTTTCCACAATCTCTTTCAGAAGATAGAAGCTGAAGGAATAGTAATAAATTTATTCTATGAGGGAGTATTATCGTAATTCCAAAATGAGATGACAAGTAAAGAAAACTACAGTCCAAGACCTCCAAGCCTCAAGAACATAAATACAATGTCCTCAACAAAATATTCACAAATCTAATACAGCAATGCATACAAAATAATTATTGTGACCAAGTCAGATTTATCTGATGTATGCAAGGTGGGTTCATATTTTGAAAAGCAGTTAATACAACCCTCATATCAAAAGGCAAAAAACAAATCAAAACCTTATCACATCAATAGATGTAGAAAAAGTATTTAACAAAAACCAATATTGATTTTTGTTAAAAACTCTCAGTAAAGTAGTGGTAGAGGAAACTTCCTCAATTTTATATGGGATACATATTTTTAAAAACCTACATTTAATATAACATTAATGATGAGGAACTTGAAGCTTTCCCACAGAGATCAGGAACAAGACAAGGATGTCTCCTCTTACCACTGCTCTTCAACATCATAATGAAAGTCTTAGGTAATATAATAAGACAAGACAATTTTTTAAAAAAGAATTGAGAATAAAGAAAGATTGTCTTTGATCTCAGATGGCATGATTGGCTATGTTGGCAATCTGAAAAATAGCAAAAAAAATTTAGAAATTAATGAATGATTATAGGAGAGTCCCTGGATACCAAGTTAATATATAAAAGCCAATCCATATTCTATATATCACTAATAAACAAGTGGAACATAACATTAACATATAATGAATGTACATTAGAAACTCTAAAATTTACATGTTTCAGCACACAGCTAACAAACTATGTTCAAGACTGGAATGAGGAAAGCTACAAAACTCCTATGGAAGAAATCAAAGAACTAAACAGAGAGACCTTCAATGCTCATGGATTGTAAGACTTAATGTTGACAAGATGCCTGTTCTTATCACTTTGATCTACAGATTCAATAAAATCCCCATCAAAATCTCAGCAAGTTACTTTGTGGATATCGACACTTTCATTCTAAAATATATGTGCAGAGATAAAAGACCCAGAATAGCCAGTATAATACTAAAGAAGAAAAAAGAAATTGGATGCCTAATACTATCAGATTTCAAGACATAAAGCTACAGTAATCAAGACACTGTAGTACTGACAATAATATACATGGATAGATCATTAGTACAGAATGAAATGTGGAGCCTGGTTAGAAGTCTGTCAATCTTGTTTATCTTTACAAAAAATCAGCTCTGGGATTCATTGATATTTTGTATCAGTTTTTCATATTCCATTTCATTTATTTCAGCTCTGATCTTCATTACTTCCTTCCTTCTTCTCATTTTGGGCTTTGTTGTTCAAGTTCCTTTAAGTGTGAAGTTAGATTGTTTATTTGAGCTTTTTCTTTTTTTCTTTTTTCTCTTTTCCTTTTTTGAACAGGCCTGTAATGCTATGCATCTCCCTCCTAGGATTGTGTTTTGTGTCTATCTAAGTTTTTTCTTGTTTCTTGAGATAGACCTTTAACGCAATGAATTTCCATCTTGGGACTGATTTCCATGTGTACCACAGATTTGGGGTTGTTGTGTTCTTATTTTCATTTGCAAGGTATCTTTTGATTTCTTCCTTCATGTCCTTGACCCACTAGTTGTTTAGTACACATTATTTAGTTTCCATTTCTTTTTGTATTTTTCCATTTTCTGCTTGTGATTGATTTCTACTTTCACTGCAGTATGGTCAGAGAAGATGCATAATATGATTTCAATCTTCTTAAATTATTGACACTTGTTTGTGTACTAACATGTGGCCTATCCTAGAAAATGTTCCATGTGCACTTGAAAAGGATGTATATTCTGTTGCTTCTTGATGTAATGCTCTGAAGATATCAATTAAATCCATTTGATCTAGCATGTCATTTAAGGCTGCTGTTTCCTTATTGGTTTTCTTTCTGGAAGATCTATCCATTAAAATCTATGAGATGTTAAAATCCCTGATTATGACTATATTTCTGTATATCTCTTCCTTTATGTCCATCAAGATTTGCTTCACATATTTAGGTGTTCCCGTGTTTGGTGCATAAATGTTTACTAGGGTTATATCTACTTATTGCATTGTTCCCTTTATCATTATGTAGTGTTCTTCTTTGTCTCTTAATATAGCCTTGGTTTTAAAGTCTATTTTCTCAGATATATGTACTGCTACCCCAGTTTTTTTCCCATTCCATTGGCATGAGATGTCTTTTCCATACCTTCATTTTCAGTCTGTGTGCATCTTTCAATCTGAGCTGGGTCTCTTGGAAAGAGCCTATATATGGTTATTTTTTTACTTACCCATTCAGCTATCCTATATCTTTTGGTTGGAGCATCTACACCACTTATATTTAAAGTGATTATTGATATATATGTATGCAGTGCCATATTATTGTTAGACTATTTTCCTCTGTTTTTTTTTTCTTTTTCTTCTTCTTCTTAAAGCAAGCCCTTTAACATTTACTGCAGTACTGGTTTGGTGTTACAAACTCCATTAGATTGTTTTTTTTTCTTTCCTTGTCTGGGAAGCTCCTTATTTTTCTTTCAGTTTTAAACGATATCTCTTGCTGGGTAAAGTAGCCATGTTGGTAGGTCCTTGCTCTTTATAACCTTGAATAATTCATGCCACTCCATTCTGGCCTGAAATGTTTCTGTTGAGAAATCAGATAGCAGTCTAACTGGTCCTCCCTTGTAGGTAACTACCTGCTTTTGTCTAGAGGCTTTTAGGATTCTCTCCTTGTCTTTAAGCCTTGTCATTTTAATTATGATTTTTCCTGGTGTAGGCCTCTTTGAGTCCAACTTGTTTTGGATTCTCTGAACTTCCTGAACTTGTGTCTCCTTTTTCTTCACCGGGATAGGGGAGTTTGGGGGCATTATTTGTTCAAATCATTTCTTGATCCCTTGCTCACTCTTCTCCTTCTGGTACTCCTATTATGTGGACATTGTTACACTCCATGATGTCCAAAATGTTTTCTAAGCTCTCCTCATTTTTTTCTTCCCTCTCTTTTATTTTTTACTGCTCTGCCTCAGTGTTTTTCTCTACCTTGTCTTCCAAATAGCTGATACAATTCTCTGCTTCATCTCACCTACTGTTTATACCTTCCAGTGTATTATTTATTTCAGATACTACATTTTTCATTTCTGACTGGTCCTTTTCATGGTTTCTATTTCTTTTTTCCTGTTGTTGAGTACCTTTATAATCATTGCTCTAAACTCTCTATTTGATAAATTGCTTGCCTCCATTTCACCTAGTTCTTCTGGAAAATTCTGTCTCTCTCTTTTTTTTTCATTTGGGGTCTGTTTCTTTATCTTCCCATTTTGGCTGCATCTGTGTTCTGCCTTAGTTGTTAAACTAATCAGTCATTAAGCAGATCAGCTGCTAAACTAATCAAGCTGCAGTACACAGCCCGGCTTAAGCACCAAATGATGGGTTACAGTAATGCCTTTGGGCAAAGCTGTTGGTTTCCCTCAGGCTGACCAGTTGGAGAGGGGTGCTCTACCTGAGAAAGATGGCTTCTGCAGTAAGGGGAATGACTCAGCACAGGAATCCTGGCAGCTGTTCCTTCAGTTCTCTTCCTGGAAGAACCAAACCCTGACTCTCCTCAAGCATCTCTAGTTCTTCTTTCCTCCCTCTGCTGGACTCCAGGGTAAGAGGCTGCAAATGAAATTTTGTGTGTTGGCCCTTTAAGAGTCTCCTTTTGTCACCAGCCATCTCTCCTGGACAGAAAGCCTGCTGTTTTTTGCAGCTGGATGTTTTCTGGGTTCCTTTCCAGCTCTGGTACTGTAGGCTGGGGAGCCCAGCTTGGGGTTTAGACCCCACTCTTCTCAGGGGCAACTCCCTAGCCATTGAAATATCCCTCTGGATCTTCAGCTGCTGCCTGTGGAAGCCCAGCCAGCCCTCTCGTGCTTCTTTCGCACTCTGTACCCATTTTGTTGTGGTGAATTGGTTTCTTCTCTTGGTCCTTGGTTGTAAGATTTCTCTCCAGCTAGTGTTCAGTTGTTTTTTCAGGATGATTTCTCTACAATTTAGTTGTAGTTCTAGCTTGGTCCTGGGAGGTGGTTAGTGTGGCTTCCACTTACTCCCCTGACATCTTTGTTCTCCTATTTTATTTTTTGTATGAAATCATGTTTGTGAAATAGATGTTGTACTCACCAGAAAGGAAAAACTCATGGAGAACAAACAACAGAAGTTCATGATTCCATGTTTTGTTTAGTTAAGCTTTGTTTACTTATTATATTTATGATAGAGTGCAAGAATTTAAATTTTTAGAAAGGAGGAAAAGTCTTTTTCCAAGTAGTCCTTGTTCAAATCTTAATGATTATGACATTTGAAGTTCATTAAATATACCATGGAATAATTAATTGCCTACAAATATCAGTGTGGAACTGCAGGTTATATTTAATTGTGTGAAAAAATTCAGACTCAAGACACTTTTTAATAAAGTAGTTTTTTGACAATGACTTGTGTCACATTAATATTAAGACTAGAGTTTGACATTTTTGGTACTATTTCTAATAATTTACTTTTTTATGAGAATTTAACTCATATCAATATTCTAGTAGTATGAAGATAAACCTATTGAGTAAAAAAATATATATATTTTCCAACCCTCTACACTCTAATATGACCCTGTTTCCATCTGATGATAAAGGTTGTACATCAAAAGACCTGTGAGAAAATGAGGAACAAAGAGGCAATTTATCAGTTTGAAGCTCTGAATTTTAAGAACTGGAACTACCAGGAAAGTTTGAGGACTAATTCTGAATAGTAGCCGGGTGGTCTTGGGCAATATACCTGAACATTTTGTTACTTCAGCAGTGAAATGAGAATATTAGTTTTCAATTCAAAACATATGGGAACGATTTAAGGAGATAATGTTTATAGGACATTTAGAACATTTAGAACATTAGCTGGGCATTCTAAGCACTCAATAAATGTAAGTTACTAAAACTCACTGCACAACTTTCTCAACTCTTTTTAAATTACATGATCCTCATTTTCCCCTGACAAAACACAAAAGGCACAGATTAGAACATTACTTCTAAAATTTTAATGGGTATTCATTAATAATGCAGATTCTGACTGAGGTAGAGTTTGAGTTTCTTTACTTCCAATAAGCTTCCTGGTGATGTTGATGCTTCTGGGGCTGAGAGCACACTTTTAGGAGGTTGGCATTCAAGCTTCCTGTGTTTTCAAGAGTGCAGGAGTCACAGGAAGCCCCACAGACCACAGGCAAATACCACCACCTCCTCCAAAATCATCAATCTGAAGAATGCTTAGAGATTTGAGGAGGTATAAAGAATTGTAGCAAGGAAAAGGCTCACTTGCACTTTCTTCTCCATTCCAGCTGAGTCTTTTTAGGACCGCTGTGGGGATGATTATCCAAAAGCTGCTCCCTATGGAGGGATGGCAGTGTGTCTCTTGGCAGAGATTTTTCAATGCATTTTATCTCGTGCTATGTAGATATGCCAAAAATAGAGAAAATAAAAAAATAAAATCTCTGAACTGACAAAGTCTTACTTAGTTATAGAAAGTGTTTTAAAATGTATTTACCAAAAAATGGTAAAACATTTTACCATTTTAAAATGCTATTTTTTGGTAATATTTAAGTGGTAACATACATTTTAAAACACTATTTTTATTAAAAAATTTTATCAGAAAAAATCATAGCTATATCTAAAAGCTGTCTATTGTTTTCATCAGAAACAAAATCATTCAACATAAAACAATAAAACACATTTGATAGCATATAAATTCAATTATGTTTATGTATTTTGCATGTAAATAGAGACAATTTCATTCCTGGTAGAAAAATAATAAAATTTTCCTCTTTTAAGCGAGGAAGTTTTAAAAACATTTGGTTCAAAATGTTATTTTTAAACCATATTCTTTCCTTTGGTGTGTCCTATAATCTTACTTATAGAATGATGGAGTTATATGCAGCCTGAGGAGTTCAGCCTTCTTGTTCACCTTTCTCCAAAAAGCAGCACAAGCATACCGAGACCAAAGCATCAAGAATCCCATGGTTTAGGCAGTTGATTCACTTTCATCCACTATGTTCAGAGTATTCCTTTTCATTTACAACCACACATGAAAAACACAGGAAACGACAACAAATCTCCACCCAGCCCCAAACAGAGAAACATTCTATAAGTTTCCATTGTCAATTACAGAACTCTCCCTTCCACTTCAGAGAACTCTCCACTGTGACTGTCCTTTGACTAGTTTTCCCACTAACATCTAAGCTTTATGTCCATCGGTAAATTATTGAGACCACACAATGCCTAACAAGCAATATTTACTGAATGAATAAATGTTGATTCAAGAATGGGATGATCACAACATCACAGGGCTGCCCAGTAACATTTAGAACAAATGGCGATTTACATATATTTATTTAGAGAAAATTCATATGCTGAAGGGAAATAATTTATTTATAATTCCTACTCAATAGTGTTAGAGTTTATAAAATATCTTTCTGAAATGAGAGCCATTTAAACATTTGTTTTAGCTCACCAAATGTCCTCTCATGCTCCTTACATTTGCAGTTTTTCTTCATCATATGGCTTAGTTTGAAGATACAATTCTCTGTAAACACCCTAACTTTCTAAAGGCTTGTGCCAGGTTTGAGAATGTCTTGCTATCCATGAATTCAGACCTTTATATTTCATCTTTAACTGTGTTACCTAGGTAGCTTTTACTCATAGTTATGCAGAATTTTTAAATTAAATGGAATCTTTTACCTTAAGCCATATATAAATGGTTCTAATTTTATTTTGCTCAATTTTCAGATCAATGAAAGACTTGTTTTTATGATTTTTTAAATTTTTTTAAAATTTATTGGGGTACAATCCTATAATATATCATCTATATATTGAATTGTGTGTTCACCACCCTAATAAAGTCTCCTTCTATCACCATTATCCTCCCTTTACCCTCTATTACCCCTCCTCTCATTCCCCTTTCTCTCTGATAATCACAAATCTGGTGTCTGTGTCTATGAGGTGTTTTTTTTTTTTTTTCTTTCTTAATCCCTTCACCTTTTTAACCCAGGACACATGTCAGTTACTTCTCCAAAGAGCACATACAGATTGCCGACATGCTTACAAAAAGTTTGTTAATGTTGCATTTGTAATGGAGCTAATGGATTTACCCTGAAAGTTTTATCAATATGTATCATGAATGTTAATTTTATTATTTCATTCAAATCAATTAAATAAATGTTTGAACTTTTAAATACAGGATCACATAGCCCCATATGTAAAATTTATTGTAATGATATTTAAATATTCTATCATAATTTCATTATAAAGACTTGAAAGTACCCAATATATTCATAAGACTATGAGAACATTAAAAATACTGGCCTGTCATGTCGTACAAGTTTTTCTCAAAGGAAAAACCAAGTTCACTATACTTTGTTATAGTGCTGGTTGATTCACACTAACATGTAAGCTTCAGGTCCACTGATAAATTTTAAGAGATAATGTAGTGCCCATGAACTAATATTTATTGAATGTCTAAATGTTGATTATTCTGAATCATGCACACATTCTATGTGGATGCACCTTGTGATCAACTGCGAGATAGCTGGCAGGTCAAAACTGCACTCCTTTACTTTAACACTGAGACATTATGCTTTACAAGCTGGCGTATCCAAAAGTATAGCTCCTTTAGTAGTATGGCATAACCAGCTATAATAAATGGTTAGACAAAATGCTTAACATAGGTCCAGAGATAGGCTATAAGATTAATAATCGGATATTAATCATTATCATGATCATCATCATCCTGATCGGGACTATGATGGTTATGAGTTGGTCATTTAGTTATGACGGTAATCTTTCATCTTAATTCCTAATGGTGTAACTCTCTGTTCTATAAAAGACAAGGAGAAGCTGACCTCCATTGTCTTTTCTATCAGAGAATTTCTAATGACTCACATGCATTGCAGATACATAATTGTAAGAGAATAATTTAATGTTTGATAGTTTCCACAGCAAATTTCCTGAATTTTTAGATTTTTTTCTCCACACTGTCCTACCATAAAATTCCTTCATTTCTTTTTGATAACTAGTGCAGAATGTCAGTGAAACCCAATGTCCATATTGTTAACAATGTATTTTCTTCATATAAAGGAGCATTTTGCAATATATTTATGATTTTAACTTTGCTGTCTATTGTTGTGAGTGCTATTCCTGTACCCTTTCATAGGCAAAATACAAAGAAAAAAATAAGTGAAAAGTTGAGCATATCAGTATCTAACCTTAAATATTTATTGCTGATTTTCAACAATTGTAACCTTTATGCTAGTCCTTATCTTCTCCATATCGCCTCCTCAGTGGATTTCTTTGCTTTTTTTTTCCAAACCTCAGTGACCAATTATTTATTTAGCACTATTTTTTCATTTCATTTCCATTTGTGTAAACTTAGTCCTATTTATCAATGTCAAGCTTCTCATGTTTCTACTCTATCTTATACATAGCTTAATGAATAAACTCAGAAACTTTTAAACTTGAAACATATACAGTGATATACACAGGTGAATTTATATTATGCTATAAAATACAAGTGAAGATGAATAAATTGCATGCTATTTATTAACCCAGAAAGGGATAATCACAAACTATAATTCATTTTTATAAAGAAAACAAGGTGAAATATGTGTAAAAAACTCAAATTAAAAGACCAAAAAATTAAGTATTGACTAAAATCCAATTAATATAAATGATGAAAACCTAAGATTTAATATTTATTTATTTTGTGCATAAACTAATATGTGAGAAAAATATTAAATTCACCTGGAAGAATATATAGGTGATAATAATTCATGAAATTTTTGAAAATATGAATGATAAGAGCCTTCCCCACCAGACATTAAAATATAATACCATTAAAATTATTAAAATGCTAAGGATTGAAATGAGAAAATTCTCACAAGTACTTTGATGTAATTCATAGTCTAGAAACATAAACTATAAATGTTTAATATAATAAAGATAATTCACAAGTGATGTAATAAAATATTTAATAAAGATAATGGGACAAAATAATTTATAGGAAAAAAACATATATAATACATCTTGTACCAAAAGTTGTTATATCTGGAGTCAAAATATAAATTTGAAAAATAGTAGGTAAATAAAATACAATTTACTATCAAATATTATTTATTAAACATTTTAGAAGTCTGTTTAAACAGACTATTATTGTACCTCAGATAGAAAAAGTTATTAAATGTAAACTAATAAAAATCATGTTATGTAAGATGCAGCTTGGAAAACAATCACTAAAAACTTGAAGCTTCCTATTTATCACTCTTTGAATTTATATAATGTATATATAAATTATATAAATTATTTATATAAATTGTTTATATATAATTTATATATAAATTATATAAATAAATTAATACATATAAAAATATATGTGGTCTGTCTGGAAAAAGTCCAGTCATTGTTACTGTAACGAGAACAGTTTGCATAACATTGATGTAACCTGGCAGCCAAGGAGAGTGGACTGGAATGTGTATGTGTGAACAATGATGACTTCACTGTACTAGTCAGCAGGGTTGGTAGATACAATTGAGTGAGTGTGTATACTGTGTGGCCCTGACATTCAAAATGACTGGGTGAGTAGAGCAACATATCTACATTAAATTTCGCATTTAGCTTGAACATTCCTCTGCAGAAACTATTCCAATGATTCAGAAGGCCACAGCTATGGGCAACTGTTGGTTGGCAGCTTCATCATGACAATGTGCCCACTCATGCATAACATCTTGTGTAGAGTTTTTGATGAAACATCAAATCACCCAGGTGACTTAGCCCCCTTCCACCACCATCCATGACATTCAGGAACATAGGACAGGGCAACTGATGGCAATTGGGAGAACTGTGTGAGGTCCCAAGGTGCTTACTTTGAAGGGGACTGAGTCATCATTGTCCTATATACAATATTTCTTGTATCTTGTAGATTCTTCAATGACTGTCTCTAGTTTTCACATTGCATGGCTGGATAGCTTCTGGACAGATTGCACACATCTATGTGTATATATATATATATATATATATTCATACATTCTTTAATAATCATTATCCTCTATTTTATGAAATACAGCACTAGCCTGTAAACACAGAATACATTTAAATGTATTTAACATTTATAATTTTAATAATGTTAGATATTATCTTCTGCAATTTGCTTAATTATACTCAACATTATGTATGAGAGAGATTTATTCTGGTTATTCACTCAGTTTTATTATATATAAATTCATTAAAGGATTATGGCAAAATAAATTCATGTGTTTACATTTTTTAAGACATTTACAAGGTTACCAACATTTAACTTTTAAACAAATACTATTGTTCCCACTGATATTAAGGATAATAAAACATAACTATGAACAAATACATGCTTCTAAATTTGACAACATAGTTAAAATGGGTCAATTCCTTGAAAGACACAATCTGCCAAACTCACAGCAGAAGAAATAATTTGAATAAGCCTATATCTACTAATGAAATTGAATCAATAAATAATTACCTCATAAAGGAGAAAGCACCAGTTCCAGATGGATTCATTCATGAATTCTAATGAAATTTAAGGAAACAATTTTACTGATTATCTACAATCTCTTTCAGAGGATAGGAGCACAGAAAATTATTTCTAATAATTCTATGAAGCCAGAATTATCCTAATACCAAAATCAGATAAAGAAATTATTGGTTTGGCCTAAAATTTTCTTCAGCTTTTTTCCATATGATCACTCTAGTAGTGCTTAATTGTCTTTTAACTTCATTCAAAAGCAATTTTATTGTATTGTGACAGCCATCATATCAGCATGCATTTTAAAAAAGCTTATTGAACTTAGTGAATTTTTGTGTAGCCATTTTAATAGTGAAGATGGAAGAAAATATGCAACATTATCAGGCATATTATGCTTTATTATTTCAAGAAAGTTAAAAATGCAACTCAGTAAATGAATGGATCAAAAAATTATGGTATATTTATACAATGAAATTTTATGCAGCAAAAAGAAAAAGGAGCTCCTGCCCTTTGCAATAGCATGGATGGAACTGGAAGACATTATGCTAAGTGAAATAAACCAGGCAGTGAAAGACAAATACCATACGATCTCACCTTTAACAGGAACCTAAACAACAAAACAAACAAACAAGCAAAGTATAACCAAAGTCACTGAAATAAAGAACAGGCTGACAGTGACCACAGGGGAGAGAGGAGGGAATTTCAGGGGAAAAGGAGAAGGGTTTACAGAAACAAGTATAAAGGACACATGGACAAAAACTAGGGAGGGGAGGTGGAAATGGGAGGGAGGAGGGGAGGACTAAGGGGTGGGCTGGGATAGGAGTAAAGGCAGAAAACTGTACTTGAACAACAATTAAAATTAAAAATTTTTAAAAAATAAATAAAAATAAATACATAAAATATTAAAAAATAAAAAAAATACTGCACAGTATATGGAGAAGGTGACTAATTGAACATGTCAAAAATGATTTGCAAAGTTTCATGCTGGCTGGACAACACTCCACACTTGGTAGACCATTTGAGGTTGATAGCAATCAAATGGACATTAATTGAGAGCAATCAATGTTACACTATGTTGGAGATCACTGACATACACAAAATATCAAAATCAAGCATTGAAAATCATTTGCAGCAGCTTGCTTATGTTAATTACTTTGATTTTTGGGTTCCATATAAGTTAAGTGGGAAAAACCTTTTTGATCATATTTCTGCATATGATTCTCTACTTAAACATAACAAAGATGTTCCATTTTTTAAAACAAATTGTGACTACAAAGAAAAGTGGATATTTTACAATAATGTGGAACAGAAGATATTATGGGGGAAGTGGAATGAACCACCACCAGCCACACCAAATGCCAGTCTTCATCCAAAGAAAGTGATGCTGTGTATATGGTGGGATTGGAAGGGAGTCTTCTGTCGTAAGATCCTTCTGGAAAACCGAAAGATTAATTCCAACAAGTGCTGCTAGCAGTTAGACCAACCGAAAGCAGCACTCAACAAAATCATCCAAAATTAGCCAACAGAAGACACATAATCTTCCATTAAGATAATGCAAGACTGCGTGTTCCTTTGATGACCAGGCAAAAACTGTTATGGCTTGGCTGGGAAGTTCTGTTTCATCTGCCATATTCACCAGACATTGCACCTGCAGATTTCCATTTATTTCAGTCTTTACAGAATTATCTTAATGGAAAACCTTACAATCTCTGGAAGACTGCAAAAGACACCCGAAACACTTCTTTGCCCAAAAAGACAAAAAGTTTTGGGAAGATGGAATTATAAAGTTGCCTGAAAAATGGCAGAAGATAGTAGAACAAAATGGTGAATACATTGTTCAATAAAGCTATTAATGAAAATGAAAAGTGTCTTTTATTATTACTTTACAAATGAACATTTTGGCCAACCAATTATAAGAAGAAAAGGGTATCCACCAGTAGCTGTCTTGAACATAGATGGAAAAATCCTTAACAAAATATTAGCAAATTGAATCCAACAATGCATAAAACTAATCATACTCCATGACTAAATGGGATTTATCCCAGGTTTACAAACCTGATTTAACATTTAAGGAGCAATATCTTTATTTATATAAAGATATACTAATATCTTTATATATACATGTATACATATTATGTATAATAAAAATCACAATATATCAATAGTGTAGAAAAGGTTTTGAAAAAATCCAACAGCCATTCATGTTAAAAAATATCTCACAATCTTAGACATAGAGAAAATAGTGTTTTCCAAGAGACTGGAAAAAAAACACCGTTTTTTAAATAACAAAACAAACCTGGAACTCTAAAATTTTACTTCTATATATGTTCATCAAAAAATGCTTGGTGTGTAAGGATATATACAGAAGAATGTTTATTGCAATAGTTTTTGTTAGAGTAAAATATTAGAAATAACCTAAATGTCTACAATAAGATGAATATATGGTGATATTTTCATATGACACACACAAGCAGTGAAAATACTGAACTAGAAGTACATATGTCAGTACATGTATATCCTCAAAGCAAAATGTCCACTGAAAGAAGTGTTACACAGTAAGAAACACACAGTAAAATGTTACATATTTATATTACAAAACATGCAAAACTTTAGTATGTAATGCTTAGGATTATAATAGCACACTAAAATTAAAGTAGCTTGAGAATTTCCTTCACCAAATGTATGTTAATGAAACCTTTATGACAGTGAGGTAGAAGACCAGGATGACAAAGGTCAGCATAGGAAGCCTCAATTTAGATTTTTTTAAAGAAAACTATTACAAACAAGTACTAAACACTTTGTAAAACAACAAGATAGCTATGAAAATGCACAGTTCAATTTCTTGTTATCTCAGCTGTGCAGTCTGAAATCCATCAGTGAACTCGAGCTAATATGGCACTTTCAACAGGCTGCTCTCCCCACCGATACATGAGCACAGTAAGGAGTAGTAAGGTAGACCCATACTTGGCAGATGTGCCACTTCTCATACAGGTGACTTTGGCTTCAGAAATCCCTGTCAGACTTGGCAAAACTTAGAACTGCAGTGTAGTCTACAGCGTTTCTTCCTTCTGTTCTCTCATTTCTCTTGCACAAGGTTTAAAGTTCATCATGATCCAGTGGCGGCGTGTCTAATCTCCTATGTGTTTCACATTTTTCCTCAACACGGTTTTTTTGCCAATAATTTCTTACAGGTCTGATCCCATCTTGACATCCTTCTCAGAGGATCCAAATTAACAAAGCAAATATGGCAAACTGTCAAGAAACTGAGTATACTTTCATTTACTGATGGGCATCTAGGTTGTTTCCAGCACTTAGCTATTGTAAAATGTGCTGCTATGAACATTGGGGTGCATAGGTTCTTTTGGATTGGTGTTTCAGGATTCTTAGGATATAGTCCCAGCAGTGGAAATGCTGGATCAAAGGGCAGGTCCATTTTTAGTTTTCTGAGGAAGTTCCATACTGTTTTCCACAGTGGTCGTACCAGTTTGCAATCCCACCAACAGTGCACTAGGGTCCCTTTTTCTCCACAACCTCTCCAAGTAAATGAATGGATCAAAAAACTATGGTACATTTACACAATGGAATTCTATGCAGCTGAAAGAAAGAAGGAACTCATACCCTTTGCAACAGCATGGATGGAGTTGGAAAGCATTATGC
>CM052539.1:115631937-115668615 GCA_028533065.1 Trachops cirrhosus | reverse complement strand
CTCCTTCATTTTTACCTTGGCTAATGTAATTATGATGTGTCTTGGTGTGTTCCTCCTTGAGTCCAATTTCTTTGGGACTCTCTGAGCTTCCTGGACTTCCTGGAAGTCTATTTCCTTTGCCAGATTGGGGAAGTTCTCCCTTATTTTTTGTTCAAATAACTTTTCCACTTGTTGCTATTCCTCTTCTCCTTCTGGAACCCCTATAATTCAGATGTTGGAACATTTCAAGATGTCCTGGAGGTTCCTAAGCCTCTCCTCATTTTTTTGAATTCTTACTTCTTCATTCTTTTCTGACTGTATGTTTTTTTCTTCCTCTGGTCCACTCCATTGATGTGAGACCCAGCTTTCTTTCCATCACTATTGGCTCCCTGTGCATTTTTCTTCATTTTACTTATTGTAGCCTTCATTTTTTCATCTAATTTGTGACCAAAATCAACCAATTCTGTGAGCATCCTGATCACCAGTGTTTTGAACTGTGCATCTGATAGGTTGGCTATCTCTCGGTCGCATAAAAGTATTGGTCCTGAAACTTTCATTTCTTTTTCTGGTTGAGCCATCTTTTTTTTTTTGTTTGTTTGTTTTTTTTGGTTTGCTCGTGCCTGTTACGTATAAGGGTTGGAGTCTTAGGTGTTCACCATGGTGGGGCAGCCCAGTCCTTGGGTTGTGATGCTGTATGTGGGGGCAGGGTCCGAGAGGGAACAGTGGCACTTACTTAGCTCTCTGTCAGACTTCAGTCCCTTCCGAAGCTTCCCCCAAGCAAACTGGGCCTTTCTGGTGCCAATTCCCATGAGGGTGTGCTTGTGCACCCTGTGGGTCTTTCCAATGCCCTCTCCTGTGAGGCTGGGAGTCTCTCCCTGTGCCTCAACCCCCACGGGTGTTTTCAATCAGTGCCCCAAGGCTCTATTTCCTGGTGCTGAGACCCTGAGACCACCCAGTCAGCCAGCCGCCTTGTGTGCAGTGCCATTTTTCAAAATCACCGCCTCACTGGGTCTGCCAGTTGCCACCCCTCAGCCGTGGTCTGCCAGCCACTGTTTGCATGCCCAGGATCTGCCTGCTGTGGTCTTGCATACTCGGGATGCC
Source organism: Trachops cirrhosus (assembly GCA_028533065.1). Classification (NCBI taxonomy): domain Eukaryota; kingdom Metazoa; phylum Chordata; class Mammalia; order Chiroptera; family Phyllostomidae; genus Trachops; species Trachops cirrhosus. Next base: position 115,667,535 of record CM052539.1, on the reverse strand, counting down.
TTAAGTGCCAGTCCCCAATGCTCTTTGTTCTGAGCCCCCTCTCTGCCCATCTGCCCGACTCTGCCCCTCCTACTGGTCTGGATGAATGTGTTTATTTTAACTCCTTGGTTGTCTGACTTCCATAAGTTCAATTTTGTGTCAGTTCTGGTTGTTATTCTGTTTCTAAATTGTTGTCCCTATCTTGGTTGTGCGAGGGAGACATAGTGTGTCTACCTACACCTCCATCTTGGCAGGGAGTCTGAAATAACTCTTAAATGACATATTCAGGTAGCCCAGTTTCACCAGTTCCTGTGTCTCTAGCTTTCTCACATAGTTACTCACCGCTCTTTGATCTCACACATCTGGCCATACCTTTAGTTACTCTTTTCTCCTTCATCCTAAACCATTTCCATCTTTCCAACTTAGGTTTTTCTGTCCAAGTCTATCAACTCTCTTGTTGATTATGTTTCCTTTTCAGTACCACCAGGGGCAATTCCAACCTCAGTTAAATATATTTATATATCTGAAACTAAGAACTATCCAGAGAGTAATCTACCCATACTCACAGATGAGTGCTTCTATATATTCTTGATCTTTAACAGAAACTGAATCCTTCCAATTCTACTATTTATTTTTTCTCTTTTACATAGTAGATATTTCAAATTTTTCCATTCTTATCAAAATATTTTTCACACCTTATACCAATTTTATTTTTAGCAGATGTTTTTGCATAATGTTCATATGGAGAGTTGAATTATGCAATGGCAATTTGAACAATTTCCACCTACAAGTCTATGATGAACTTGCCCTCACTTTACTGCTTTCCTAACAAGGCATAAAAGGAGTGCTTTTTCTTCTCATTGTTCATTCCTAAACTACCCCTCCTATCTAAGTCTTTTTAAGTTTCTCTTTTGTAAAGATTTTATTTATTTATTTTTAGAGAGAGAGAGAGAGAGTGAGAGAAGCATCAATGTGTGGTTGACTCTCACATGCCTTACACTGGGACCTGGCCTGCAACCCAGGCATGTGCCCTGACTGAGAATCGAACTGGCAACCCTTTGGTTCACAGACCCTCACTCAATCCACTGAGCTACATCAGCCAGGGCACTATCTAAGTCTTGACTCACATCCCATTTTGCAATCACTCAAGCTTACTCCATTTGCTATCTCTTACATATAATCACTTCTTTTTCTGCATTAAAAGAATGATACGAAAATATGTATTAGTGTGCAATTGTTCATTACCTTTACATTCTCCTCCACTCCATGCTTGGGGCAAAATTTACTCTTTTTTGTGTCCAATATCAATAGCTCATGAAACACAGAATGAATATCCTGCTGGACAAAATAACAACAACAAAACAAGTGACCTTGGTAAAATAAGTGAAAGAATAAATGCACAAACCATTTATAGACAAGTAAAAATTTATAAAAGCTTGAGGGAAAAAAAATTTGGGGTAAGGATTAGGGCCAGATTTTGGTGTCCACATGATATATCAAACTAAGGTTCCATAAGCATACATTAATTTGAATAAAATTGTTTCAGTTATTAGATTGAAATGACATTTCAGACAGATACCACAGAGGTGATGATGGATTTGTAATTTTAGTTTTGAGAAGATCTTAATTGAATCTTTCATGAAAAAACTAGATGTGACATTGTTACTTCAAAAAATTTAGGGAGTTTAAAAATATCTTCTCCATTTGCAAAATGAAGCTAGGGTATTTGTAAATAAAATTCTATAGAAGAAACAGTTCATGCCAGATCTGCCTGAGTTTAACAATGTCAGTCTACACTTCCAGTGTAGACTCAGCTCCTAGAAATAATGGTATTAATTGTGGTGCTATAATCAGGAAAGCTTTAAAATTAGTGAAAGAAATGCCACTATCAGAAATATTAATGTCTTTATTTTATAGCCCCCTATTTTTGTCTGTGAATGCAATAACTTCTCAAATATCTGATGATAATAATTGAAAGTTTGTAGTTCTCTTCTGTTCCTAGTTTGATCTATTTTTTAATTTCCTTGATGTAGATTAAATAAACAAGATAAAGTTTACTAATATTTCTTTTGTTATTTTGTTTCCTTTTTATATTTAACCAGTATTAAAGACTTGCATTAAGATTAATGAGAAAGAAGTTTCCCCATCCAATTTTAGGTATTATTCTAAGTTTTTCTCTATCTGAGTGAAAATATAAACTATGTTTTATAGGAATATTATAAAAGAAAAAGGAACATCCCATTATTATATTATCAACTGTTTTCTAAAATCAGTAACCACATTTAGATTTTGTATTTGAATTTTCTTGGTTCTGACTTTTCTCTGCCATTATTACTGCCAATAGAAGGCATGTGCATTTATGTTAACATTTTACATACATGCATGCATACATATTCTTTCCATAAGACTGAGCCAAAATTAACCATTATAAAATTTTATTGTATTTAAGTTGGTTTACATATCATTAATAGTTAATATTTTTATTTTCACATTTCATTTTAATTCATCTAACAGATACTGAATGCCTTCTATTAATCATACAAGGGGGGACCCCAAAAAACCTGAATTATTTTCCATAGGACGGGCCCCTTGTAGTACAAATGTCTCCCACTAGATGAGTGTTCTAGGAGCCCATCTGTATCAGTGTACCAGCTGGCATTGTTGTGAATGGCTGCATTGGACTTTGATATATCCATTTTGAAGGTGCATTTAATGTGTTCCCCATTTCACGATGGGTGATTTACGAATGCACCTGCCCACACTGTGCTGAGTGTTCAGTAGTTTTTAACCCAAAACTGAACACAACCCCTGTGTCCCACCCTTCCAATTTACCCACTCTCACCTCTGAGTCACTTTTTCTTTTTATTTCCCTGGATTAAAAAAAAAAAGTCCTCAGAGGGAAATATTGTGCTTGTATGGAAGAGGTGAAACCAAAAAAAAAAAAAAAAAAAAAAGAAAAGGCAGAAGCACTAGAAGGTTTCAAAATCTATGAGTTCAGAAACTGTTTTGAACAGTGGAAAAAACATCTTGATAGGTATATTCCATCAAATGGAGATTACTTTGTAGATGACTAAAGTTTAAATGTATAAGAATAAATACATAATTTTGTATAAGTGAGTTCTGTTTTAGGGGATCCCCCAAAAAGATAAAGATGAATTATTGTACATGGCCTCTCTAGGGGATAAAAATACTAAAGGGAGGTGATTCCAATGATAATGTGAATTAAATGATATACCACAAAACAGGTATACATGTAAAGTACTAGAAATGGACAGATAAATTATGTGGTAGAACTAGAGAAAGTAAATGGATATCAAAGATTAAAGTATCTAGAAAGGAGAAGGAAGAGTAAATCATGTAGAAGTTATTGTATAAATAAAGAATCCAGATATTTTATTCCTTTGTCTTGCGAAGATAAACAACAACAAATGACCATAATAAAATTCCCAAGATGATTTTAAATTCCAAACAGGACAACAGTTGAAAACTATAGCAAAGGATGTATATGATGTATAAGGCATGCACTGGGTTTTCCACAACATCTAGAATAAACCCATGTGAGTATGTCATTCATGTAGTTATCATTCATTATGTACATTACAATGGAACAACCTTTTAGAACCATACACTTGAAACACCTGTAGAGAAATGCAAAGCCTTGTTGACATTATACTAAAAGAAAGCATGCCATTATGTAGCATGGCATTGTATGATTAAGAAGAATAATTTGTCCCAAACTATAGCCAAATGTATATGTGCATACAAAAACTGGCACATATGTTTGTGTTGGAAGAGGGTGCTAAAGAAAGGCACTATTTTCTGACCCTTAGCAAAGGGAATTTAAGAACTTTATTTAGGTTATTAAGGAGAAAATGTCTTCACAGTAATAAAATTGTCTTGAAGAGCAATAATTAAGCATAAATACATTATTTGCACAAACAATTCACTCAGGGGCTTTGTTACCATTTTGTTCAACATGCAACATGTCATCCTGACATTTTAGGGGACTCCTTGACTTCAGAAAAGTATGTTTTCTTTGGTTATGAATTAACTGTGCTTTCCTAACTACTCTGCCAATAACCTATCCATGGCCTTTTGGGCGAATAATGTATTTTTTAAAATGAAAATAGTCTTGAAATGAAACTTAAGAAAATGAATTTATTGTTACATAACAACAACTTTATATGAACTGTGGCATCAAAGGAAATAGGAAGTGCAATTGTTACAGAAAAACATGCAATTGAAAACTTAGCTGAGGTCTGTTCAAACCAGCAAGATCACTCTTAAAAATATATAAGCCTATAAACTTCTATCTAAATCCAATCTTATAAATCAAGCACACCTCAGTCAAACGCTGGATGATGATGACTCACAAAGTAGCGAAGGTGGATGGAAAATAGTCAAATTTTGTGAGTCTGTTGTACTTGGAATACTTCATCTGAATTACCCATACTATCCCTTCATCTGCTTCCCTTTTCATACCAGTACAGTTCAGTACAAATGACTTCAACCTTGACAAACTTCAAATGGATGACAACACAAAACTTAGTATTTTTCAACAACAACATACAAAATATAGTTCAGTGAGTTGGAGCAAATACTATTCCTACTTTTATTACTATGTCATTAGAGAAATCTCTAGAATAGAACTACCTTTTTATATGTTTTTTCCCATCCTTAATTAAAATATTTATTCTCTAGGAATTAAGGCAAGTGAGATAGCTGAATTCCTGTATTACTTAGAAGAAAAAAATTATATTTTTTAATTTCTTCTTTAAGAATATGCTTCCTACATGCTCCAATGATGAACACTAGTAGTAACTTCTCTTTCTCTTGTCTCCTTAGACTTCATGAAAATGATTGATTATTCTACTTTTTTTCCCCATTCCACATTAAAGCTCAGCTTGAAAGGAGTAATTAAATATACCAACTGCATTGTTTCTATATGATAGACATTTTTCATTATTTTTTACCACATTTCATGATTTAATACTTTTTGTATGTTTGAACATTTTCCCAAAGAAAAAATACAGAAATTTTTCTTCCCTGCTGGAGTGCATAGATTTAACCTAGGCTCTACAAATCATACTTAATGCATGATCCTTTACTCTGGAAACCGGCCGTGTGGGGAAGCTAGCAGCACATGGAAATCATTATCATGACTGGGGTGGCTGCAGCAATGTTTCACTTTCACTGCCAGATGGGCAGTAGTTCTGGCAAGAGTGCTCAGTGGCAGCATGTGCAGAGCAAGCTGCAGTGCTTGTCCCTGGCACTGGCTGGGGCCACTATGTGTCCACTGGAATTGTCCTGTGGTATTATTTTTTTCATGCTCCTGACTGTGAGTAATTAAACCTGGTACACATGCATTCCTTATTATGTGGCCTTCATAATAGCAATTGATAGATTTATTTCCTCTTGAAATGATTTAAAAAATGTTCTTGCTGCAAACAAAAACACCAACTCGTACACTCCAACACAAATCTTAAAGTATATAAAATAATTAATTGCTTCAGGTTATTTGAAATAAGAGATAGAGGACTTGTGTTGATGAGAAAAGACAGCTGAAATAATTTGAAAGCAGCACCTTTGCCCAGAGAAGTAGGAAATTAATGAATATTTTCCCTTTTATTCTTCTACGGATAATATATTTTTCTCATAATTCTATACTTTATGACACTCTCATTTTATACTCTGAAATGTAATATAGTTCAGGTATACAAAGTAAAATTGATCTCTGTTGGAAATATAGTTAATGTGTAATTTCAGGTTGTGTCTTATTGTTGGAAGATGTTACCTTGTTCCTTACTGGCACACCATTAATCTTTGAGAGAGAAATCTGACGAGGCTGAAGAGTCTGTTAGATTTTTATTTTATCAGGGTTTCCAATAAACTTTTCAAATGAGCTGTAAGCTTTTGCTTATATGGTTTCTTTCTTTCTAAAAATATAACAATAAGGTCAGCTTGGTTTGTAAGGACTTTGGAAATAAAACAATTCATGGACGATGGCTCTGAGCCATTGTTACTTATGGATTTTTTAAAATAATAATATAGACGAAGTGTTTTGTTTCAGCAAAAACAGAAATATTTTTAAGATAGAAAATTTGATTGAAAGAGATTTCTACTATAAAAGGGGGTTAAGGTTCAGCTTTACACATGGTTTAAGGAGTAATGCTGATCCCAGGTAGAAAATGGAAAAACAGAAAACATAGACATTGAGTGTTCAAGTTAAAGAAAGATGCAACATTAGGCAATGCCATCCCAAGGATTAACAAACCCACTTTAATACTTACTGGGACTAGTAATTAGAATCTCTGAAATGGTAAGAAGGCATCCTAGACCAGATGGTGTGGGTAAAGAGTGATGTGAGATGACATGCAGTTTGGATCTCGACCAGGGAAACAAAGTCTGTGGGTTACAAGTACTTAGTCTACAGTGGTCAAAACTGATTCTAAAGAGGTAACTGAGGATGAGATTAGAAGCTAGTGTGTTTATCTCTTATAAAATTTCCCTTTATGCATATGTAAGTTGTTTATAGTTGTCTAATATCTATCTATGAAATGATCTCTCTCTGTGTGTATATATATACACATATTCATATATACATATATTCATATATACATATACACATATACACATATATGAGGGGGGAACAAAAAAAGAGAATTTATGTATATAAAATTGTGTATTTATTCTTATGTTTAAACTTCAATCACTTTTCAAGTATCACTCTCCATTTGATGCAATACACCTATTGAGATGTTTTCTCCACTGCTCAAAACAGTTTTTGAACTCACTGATTTTGATGCCTCTTAATGCTTCTGCTGTTTTTGTTTTTTTGTTTTACCTTTTCCATATCAGCAAAATGTTTCCCTTTGAGGACTTTTTTTTTCATCAGGGAAACAAACAAAAAAAATAGTTGCTCAAGGAGAGATCAGGTGAATAGGAAGGGTGGGGTCATGTTTTTTGGTCAAAAACTGCTGAATACTCAGTACAGTGTGGGCAGGTGCACTCGTAAATCACCCATCATGTAATGAGCAAAGATATTAAAAGAGTCTTCAAATAAATTCACTGAAGTCAAAGAAGATGCTCCTTCCTATGAACTTCCAACCTGCTCAGCAACTTGTTCACTATCTCTAATGACTTTTCCTTCTATACACAGGGATCCACCCTAAGTCACTAGAGAGTAGGCTCCAGGAGACCCAAGACACTTCTATAGCTCTGCAGTGTCCAGAACTGAGCCTGGCACATAGCAGGTACTTAAGGACTATATACTCCATGAAAATTATCATCAGTGCAGAAATTAACCAGAAACTCACTGGAATCTTAATTTGTCTTCCTTATGACATTGTAAAGACTTTACAGACACAAATAGGGCTATTTTAAGGTGAATTTCAAGAGACAAAGGAATTTTAAGCCATTGGAAAAATGCGATGAGGCAGTTTTAGAATTATTCCATGGACTGGCATCCTCGCATCCTGGAACTTATTGGAAGAGAAAACCAGATAAGAGACCAGGTAAAGAGAAGATGGTAGAGGTGTCTTTTAATTTTAGACTTTGTCCTAAAAGCATAAAAGCAATTTCACTTGCAGAAATCTCTGTCACTTGCATAGCTGCTGCTTCTAGCAGAAATAAATTATAGGGAGCAGATGGGAGAAGATTGGAGTTATGAGGACAAATGCCTCTTGATTTTCTTTGAAATGTATTAACATAGAGAAATAAAAGAATAATCAAGCAAAAAAATTCACTGAAGTCAAACACAACCTCTCACAACAACACCAACTGGTACACTGATACAGATGGGTTCCTATAACATTCATCTAGTGGGGGAAGCCTGTCCTGCAAAAAACCTGCCTTCTAACAGATAATTCTGTGTTTTTCTGGGTCCCCCTTATATGTATGTATGTACGTGTATGTGTATATAGCATGTGTGTGTGTGTGTGTGTATATATATGTATATATGGCATCATTACAACTTTAGCCAACTTCATAAAGTCTTAAAAAAAACAGAGCCTTCACACATGGTTTTATGTTGGTTATGTGGTTCATGTAAATACCTTTTGACAATGAGAATCAGTATTCTAGTGCTCTAAGCACATACTCTTCATTGTTATAAGAGGTGTGTTTATATTTGGCTAGCCTTTAACTGAAACAGACATAGAAAGTTAAAAGTATTTCCAGTAAAAAACAGCAAGTATAAAAATGTATAATGAAGCACATTTCTCAGGAAATGGAAGTAGAAAAAATAACATCAATAGAACATACAAAGACTGGTTTCATTATACATTTTAGTTTTAATAAAAGCATGTGTTTAAGGTGCTTCACCTCTGGATGCTGAGATTAGAAAAAAATCTAACATCAGCTTTAAGTGAGGTAAATCAGCAAACAATGGAATGGGTATCCTATTGAACTTTGATAGTGAGAGAAAGTATTTGCTAATATAAACATGGCACTTTGCCTTGATTAAATGTGTCACCTAATCCTGAATTCCTTCTAAGAAATAGAAGATATGCAAAGTCTCAGTACATTATTATTCTTCATGAATCCACATAGTTTTATTGGAATATGTGAGACACAATTGCCTTGATAATTGTGAAATTACAGAGCATGGAAAAGGCAGAATTCAATTGTCCTATTATATGGAATTCCATTGCATATGGACTCATTACATTACCGTATGGGCTGAACTGTATCCCCCTAGATTTATATGTTGAAGCCCTAACCCATAATACCTCAGAATGTGAATTATTTGAAGAGAGACTTTAATGAGGTGATTAAATTAAAAGGAAGCCTTTAGGGTGGGCCTTAATCCAATCTGACTGGTGGTCTTAGAAAAGTAAATTTGGAAACACAGAGAAACATCAAGGACATCCCACAGAGAAGAAAGGTCATGTGTAGAAGCAGTGAGAAAGTGGCCATCTGCAAGCCCAGGAAAGAGGCCTCAGAGGAAATCAAATCTGCCAACACCTTGATGTTGGACTTCTAGGTCCCAGAACTTTGAAAAATTAATTTCAGTTACTAATCCACCCAGTCTAGTATTTTGTAGTAGCAGCCCTTGTAAATCAATATGGTTACTATTGGATATATTTTGACCACTCATATTAATGTAATCTATGCATAAATAGTATATGGTATTCAATAAATATGACTCATTTCAATCCATTACTGTCTATCTCTAATGCATATTAATGATTGGTACCCATTAATTTTCTATAAACTTTGACATTTTGAATGAAAACTAAAAGCCATATCAAAAGGAGGAGCTGAGATATAAATGCCATTTGTCTATCTTCATGTCAAAATGATTAATATCTAGTTTTCTAATTAAGAGCATATTAACTATACATTCTGCTCAAATGTTTGCTCACAGCAAGGTATCTGCAAAGTTTCTCTGTGTGTGTTCACTTTGAGAATCAAATTTAAAAAAGAATGCAGCTGTCGCTATGTTTAACATCATACAGCATGTTGTAAACTGCAAAATATCCTTTATACTGAGTGCTCTTTACTTTGGACTAGAATAACTGAATATTACAATGCAATTTCTGTCAATGTTTACTGAAGGTTTTCTTTCATAATTTCCTTTTCCTGACCTTATTTACCAATATCCACTCTCAGGAAGTACCTATAGAGATGATACCTATAAAGAAGTCATGGCACACTTAAAATGTGAATATATTTTGCCTGCTTCATATGAAAAAAACAGAGATTAGTAGTCTTAGAAATAGAGGATGTACTGAATAATTTTGGTAGTCATACTTATCAATTTTGAGAAAAATGGTTTAACTGACATGGTGATATCTTTTCCTAATTCTCACCTTACCTGAATTGACCAAGAAATTCTACTTCCAGAAAATTTCTCCAATTCTTTGCATGCTTAATTTTTAAATGCTTATGAGACTTTATTTAGCACTCACTGTGGCAGAGAAAGTGATATATAGTCATATATATATGAATTAAATGTTTGAGAAATTAATGCAGTATCATCTTAGTGATCACTTTAATATTTATGTATTACAACATAAGCAACTCAATTAATTATATAAAGCTTAGTTTAGGTCTAGGTACTAAATAAAACTATGATCAAATGAATCAAATGGTTCATTATGGGCTTAATTGTGCTGCAAAAGTGAATTGTAACACTGAATTCTCATTTGGATATATTATCTAAATATATTACTAACAAATTACTTACCATAAAAATACTCTGACACAAATACATTATTTCATTTTCACATTAAAATATGAGATTAAAATGTTGAAATTGTAATTCTAATTGCATTACCAAGCACCTATGCTAAATTGAGAATGAATCATGCATTTTTAATTTTATTTAAAAAATTATTGTTTATTCTATTAAAGTTGTCCCAATTTTTCTTCTTCCACCAAGCCCGCCCATGCCCCCCAGTCAATCCCCACACCCTTGTCCATGTCTGTGGGTCATTCATACATGTTCTTTGACCAGTTCCTTTCCCTTCTTTCCACCATTCCTTCCCTCCTCCCTGCCCTCTCACAGCCTTTAGTCTGTTCCATGTTTCTATGTCTCTGATTCTATGTTGCTCATTAGTTTATTTTGTTCATTAGATTTCTCTTATAGGTGAGATCATATGGTATTTGCCTTCCACCAACTGGTTTATTTCACATAGCAAAATAGTCTCCAGTTCCAACCATGCCACCTCAAAAAGGTAGGAATTCCTTCTTTCTGCTGTGTAGTATTCCATCGTGTAAATGTACCCACAGTTTTTTTGATCCACTTGTTTACTGATAGGCACCTAGGCTGTTTCCAGCACTTGGCTATTGTAAATTGCACTGCTGTGTATATAGGGAGCATAGGTTCTTTTGAATTGGTGTTTGGGGATTCTTAGGCTATATTCCAAGCAGTGAACTTGCTGGGTCAAAAGACAGTTCCATTTTCAATTTTTTTTTAGAAAATTCTATACTGTTTTCTCCAGTGGCTGCACCATTTTTTAAGCAGACAGAAGAGAGTCCATAAAAACTTTTACATATCATTTGAATGGGTCATATAAGTAAGACTATTTATAAATTTCTGTGAAAATTCTGATGTAATGCAGGGAGTTCCCCAAACTACTTTCACACACTTTACAGTCCTCGTGGTTCCAACCCTCCTATTACCCTCACAGCTCATTGAGCGTTACAAATTCCTTTCCATCTGGAACTCTTTAATCACTCTCTGACTTTGGACACACTTGCATTCTTAGATTGGTTTTCATTCTTTTGGCCACAATTTGGCATCTCATTTCATCATAAAATTTCAACTATGGCCCTATTTAGAGAACCTTTATGTAATAATAGTCAATGTTCTTATAGCAAAGCAGGTCTTTCTTACTTACCTTAATAAAACCAATACTTGCCTCTCTCCTATTGGTGAAAATAGACTTTGTTCCCTAATATGACTCAAGAATAAAAATCTGTTACTTAAATATGATAGCCCCTTTCTTCCTAGCAGTGACTGGCTGTGCAACTGTTACCAAATAAGGGACCCAGCCCAGAGCAGGTCTGCCCCTGGCCGGTCTGTAGTGTATCGGTTCTTTACTTCGTGCAGGAAATATTTTAGAACACGAGTCCAGGTGATTTTAAGAATATGTTTTTTAAAGCTTGGAACAGTGAAACAGGAAGGGCTTAGGATAGAGAAAGTGATAGGTGAGAGCCTAGGCAGGGCTGCTTTGGTTCCCCAAAAATATTACAGGAAAGAAATAAGCCTAAGTGGGGCTGCTGTCAGTTCATTGGAAAGTTAGAGAAAGTGGGCCTTGGAGACCCATTCATGGATCAGCCCAGAAGGAGCTGCCCCTTCCCATTGCTCCCCTGGCTGCAAGTCTCATGGGAGCCCTTGGAGTTTAAGAGATGCAAACCTCAGGGGAAGAAAGGTGTGGGCTTGCTCTGGTGAGTCAGAGTGTGTCCTCGATTCTTCCTCTTTTTTTAAATTGATTTTTAGAGAAAGAGGAAGGGGTGAAAGAGAAAGAGAAACATCAATTTGTTGTTCCAATTATTTATGCATTCATTGGTTATTCTTATATATGCCTTGACTGGAGATCAAAATTAAATTTAAAAAACACTGGTGTATCATGATGATGCTCTAACCAACTGAGCTATCTGGCCAGGGCCTCGTTCCTTCCTCATGAGGGTTTTAAAGGTTAGGAGTTTAGGAGAGGTCCTAAGGGAGGATCTCAATAGAATATCAGCTTTATGCTGATGTACCAAAATGAAATTTATTTCCTTAACTTCATCCATCCTTGGGTGTGCTTGGCAAAAATGGTACTAATTGGATTTCTGCTCTCTATCTCCTTTAGTAAGGTGGTTTAAGCTCTTTAGCCTCTGGTTGGGGAGGAGAAGTTTGAACTATTTACTCTTAGGTGTCCTAGTTTAGAAAGATAGTATTTTGAGACTGACTAAATGGCTGGAAACTGCTGGGCCATTTACCTGTCTCTCTGTTTCTCTATTCCACTTTTCCTTGCTTACCAGCCTGTTTGAAAATGGCCCAATTTTTATGAGACACATTAAAAATAAAGAATCTCTCTTCTATGGGACTTTTGGTGCATATTATTGCAATTGTCACTGCTTTTTCTGTAATGATGTATCTATCAGGAAGGAGAGTCATAAGAATAACCAACAGCCAAACTAGAAAAGTGACATGCATGTGTAAGGTACTATGCTGAGAGACATTCTCTGCTGAGGACGTCACCTGTAGCCAAAGTCCTTTTAAGTGAAACAGATGATAGATAAGAACAAACCAAAACAATATTATCTTATCATATTAAAAGATATACACTTCCACATTATTTATTCTTACACATACGACACTACTCTTAGATCCTCTCTTCTTGATTTAGAGTTCTTTTTCAGAATATAAATTCTCTACCTTCTGAGGCTTTTGGCGGGTAATATGTCTGTTTATGCTCATTATAAATGCTTTCTGATGGCAAAATGTATTTACTTGTTTATGTATTCCTTCCAAGTCCCAGATTTCATTTCTTCAGCTTAATGTACATACTATTTACAATCTGTTGGAGATTATATATATACACGCACACACAAATATCACCCATATATATAATGCTCCAGAAAATGGCAGTTTTGCACTTTATTTTATACATTACAATTAAAAGAGAAGGTGTAAACTGGTTACAAGATATCCATTGGTGATAGATTAGGGAGAGGGAGTAGCAAAGCAGAGACACCCCTGGGATTGGATAAAAATGATAGACCATACTTCCTTTCTGTACGTAAGTTTAGGCTAGTTAATAGTCAACACTTAACATGATAACAATAACAATGAGGGGATTTGTGGTCTCAGCTTTGGTGCTCAGGGGTTTAGATAAAGGGGTGATTTACCTTGACATTCCAAAGGTACATTAACATAGATGCAAAAAGGTAATAGACAGGCTCAGTTAAGGTAAAGATTGACTCAGGAAAAATTCTAGCCTAGGACACGACTACTGCCATCAACTGCATTTAATTAAAAAGTTTAATTTCAGCCCTGACTGGTGTGGCTCAGTGGATTGAGAGCTGGCCTGTGAACCAAAATGTTGCTGGTTCAAATCCCAGTCAGGGCACATGCCTGGGATGCCGGCCAGGTCTCCAGTTGGGGCCTTGTGAGAAGCAACTGATCAATGTATCTCTCACACATCAACATTTCTCTCACTTTCTCTTCCCTCCCTTCCCCTCTCTTTAAAAATAAATAAAATATATTTTTAAAAGTTTAATTTCAGACCATCCTGTGTGGTTACTTCAGATCTCTGAGTTTGTAGAGCATCATATAGGCATCCCCTGAGTTTGCCAGGTTTGGTATGTGGTCCCTCGTGTACATAGTTCTATGGTTTAAAATAGCAATGCTTGCACATTTTATTTTAATGATTGCTAAAAGTTTTCTTTTGCTCACTTCTGAATTTATGGCAATGTTTTAAGTAGTTGACTTTTCCAGAAATCTAATCCTACGATATAAAGTTTTTATTTAGTATAAAATACGAAATGCAGATAAAAGCTACCAGGCATTAAGGATAAAAACAGGTTGATTGATAGATTTCTGAGATCTCGTTGGTCAGTGTTATAGGTGTCTCTAGGTGTTACATCTCCTATAAATAGTTTCCATTCTTATGTTAGTCCTGCTAAACCCCTCAGGTTTTCCAGGTTTCCCTCCTACTCAGATTTCCACTTTGGTACTCAGAAAACTTGGATCCACTTGTGTTGTAGTGCTGTCTTAACTGCCATAGAAAGTAGTCTTTGTTCATAAGCAAATAGTAAATAAAATATGTGTATACCAACCACATATATTTATTAATAAATGAATCAGAAAATTCTCTTTGATTACTCTTTTTAAACAGATTTTTGATATTAAACATTAGCTCTGGATTTGTGTTATACTAAAAGCTTTTACTAATGTGTAAATATCTCACACTTCACTGGGAATTACCATTATTTATTTGCCCTAGGAATTGATATGTTACATTCCTTGTGAAGTTAAACTAAACTATTTATTACAAATAGGAGATAAAGACCTTTCCATTTTCAGCAATCACTTTAAGCAGAGAGTTAAAGGTCTCTTTGGTAATGAGTACATTTCTATAAAGACATTACAAATTGATAAATTTAGAAGAACAGTGTAAATTTCAGCTTTACAACCCAAGGGTGTCTCTTATGCTCTGGATCTAATCCCCACTTGAAATATAAGTACATATACCTAGAGAAGTAAATCTCTCTAGAGTTCTCTCACCATCTAATTTGTATTAAACCACCTTGGAAGGATTTTTTCTTTTAGCTAAAATTCAAATTTCAATAGAGATTGTTTACAGAGCCCTAACTGTGCGGAAACATTTTTAAAAAAATTCTCTAAACTCCACAAGTTACAATCTTCTAGTACAACTGCAGAATTCTTTTATTTCTCCCTTAGGTCGTCAATTTTTGCTTCATGTGAGCTTCTATTATTAGGTGCAGATACATTTACAATGAAGTCTTCCTGGCGTATTCTTCCTTGTGTCACTCTGATGTTTCCCTCATTATCTCTTCTCTGGTAAAATTGTTTGGAAGTTTCGTATAATTGTATTTAAAGAGTCATTCTAGACTTACTATGCTTTTTGTCTGCATGCTGTTTCTTTTTCTATTATTTTTCTTTTGATTGATCTTTGTATTTAAATTCTATCTTTTAAAAAAATTGCATGTCTCCAAGGTTATCCTAAAAAAATTGTATCTTTTAGCATGTAATTACTTTCTATTCCATCTGTGTTGTATTATGTATGTTAGATTTTGCCATGGATATTTCAAAAATGTTACTTTAATTGATGTGTTAAGATAATTACCACTTAATGTGATTATTCTTATGATTGAATTTACATTTACTAAATTTATTTATTTATAATGTTTTCCTTATTGTTCTTATTTTCTCAGTTCCATCTTTTCTAATGTCTTCTGGATTATCTGAATAATGTTAAATTCTCTATTGGCTTATGGGCTATAGTTGTTTTAGGAACTACAACATACATATTAAATTTTTCAGAGTCTGTTTATCATGCAGATTGTACCATTTCTATTAAATGTGGAAAGCTTGAAACCATATAGATTCTTTCCCACTCCCTATGTCCTTTACGATATACTTATATCTACTGCATGTCCATACATTGTAAACCTTAAACCTCACCCCAAGTTGTTGTGTGTTTGTGTATCACTTAAATAGAAAAAAAAGTCTTTTATATTTACCCAGCTGCTTAATATTTCTCTTGTCATTCCTTAATTCCTATGAACTCATATTTCTCTCTGGTATAATTTCCTTATAGGCCAAGGGACTTACTTTAAAGATGCATGTAAAGCAGATCTTCTTTTTATAGATTCTTTTAGTTTTTTCATCATTTGTGAATGTGTTTATTTTGCCTTCATTTCTGAAAGATATTTTCTCAAGATATAGATTCTGGGTAGAAAGTCTTTTATTTTTATTTATTATTTTTTAATTTAATTTATTGAGGTGATATTGGTTAATACAATTATATAGGGTTCAAGTGTTCAATTCTATGATGCATCATCTGTATAGTATGTTGTGTACCCACCACCCAAAGTCAAATCTCCTTCTGTTAACATATACTTGAACCCCTCTTCCATTAACTACTCCTAACATCCTTTCCCTCTGGTAATCACCATACTTTTGCCTGTGTCTATGAGTTTTTGTTTGTTTGTCTTGTTTGTTCATTTGTTGATTTCAGCTTTATATCCCCAATATTAGTGAAATCATATGGTTCTTGACTTTTTCTGACTGACTTATTTTACTTAGCACGATACTCAATATCCATTCATGTGTTTCCAAATGGCAATATTTCATCTTCTCTTGAGTAGTATTCCACTGTATACATGTACCACATTTTCTTTATCCAATCATCTATTGAAGAACAAGTCAGCTGTGTCCATGTCTTGACTACTGTGAATAATTTTATCTCCATTCTGTTACTGAGTCCAGCCAATGATTCCTTTTAAATTATATATATACATATATATTCTAATGTTTTTAATTTCTCCTTTCTTATTGCTTCTATTTCTATACTTAGGACTTTAATCTTTCCATTAATTTATAGAAACATTTATAATAGCTGTTTTGAAGTTTTGTACAATAATTATACTATCTAGGTTTTCTCAGTTTCAGTATCTGATATATTTTGGCTTAGGAATTGTTCAGTTATCTATAACTCTTCCTATGTTGAGCATATTCTGAATATTATGTTGGGCAGACTCTCTTATAAGAATCCCCTGGAGACTGTTGACTTTCTCTTTCATTTTGTTTTGTTATTTTGTCTTTCAACTGAGTTAGGTTTAGAGAGTAAGTTCTGGCAGTACAATTTTCATTTTATTTTTCAGAGTCTGTGCTTCTTTGGATTCGTTCAATGCATGCACCACTCAGATTAATATCTGAGACCTGCGCCATGCATGACTAAGTATCTGTGCAGCTCTCAAAGATTTGCTATGCTGCTTTCTTTTTGTGCTATGTATGAGCAGCTCATGACTGAGCCCTAACCTTTTGCTGATTCATACAGTTAGGACATCCATCTTCTCGAACTCTTTTTTCTCCAGGATTGCTTCTACAGGATTCAGCCCCATTTACTCTTTCTTTTCTTCAAAAATGGGTTTCTGAGTATTATGGGCAGGACTGTTTCTTCCCTCAAAATATGTTAAAGTCCTAACTTGGAGTATATGTAAATTAACCTTACTTGGAAATAGAGTATTTGAAGCTGTAATAAAGAAGTTATGTGATGTCCTACTGTGGTAGGGTAGGCCCTTAATCCAATATAACTGCTGCCTTTATAAGAGAAGAGACACTGAGGTAGACACACATGGACTTGAGAATGCCATTTCTCTAAGACAAAGATGCACAGGAAGAGAGAGCTATGTGATAATGGACACAATATCTGGAGTGAAGTATCTATGAGTGAGGAAACACCAAGCATTGCCTGCAAACCAGAAGAGCCAAGGAAGGATGCCCCCCTACAGCTTTCAGAAAAATCATGAACCTACAGACACCTTGACTTTCGACTTCTGAATCCAGAACTGTGAGATAAATTTCCATTATTTTAAGCCACCCAATTTGCAGTACTTTCTTATAGCATCTATAAGAAGCTAATATATCACATTTTTATCTCTTGCAATAGTGTTCTGCTGAGATGTGGCCTCACTCTGTGCAGTGCTAAGAGAGAAAAGGAGAAAAAATAACTTGGCAAAATCACCTTTGTGAGTATCACATTTCTAAATTTTGGAATCTCTCTAAATCTGCCTGCTTTTGCTTATTTTTATAGTCTTTACATAGGTCACTAATATGCAATATGCTTATACCAACATGTGGATCAAGGACTAATCTTTAACTTTTAATTTCTGTAATTAAATCCATTATTCTATTTTACTTACTTTAGATTTTATTCCGAAATCAGTTATTTTTATCATACATTTTAATCTAAAAATTTAATAATATTACTTTCTTTATCTTTTTCCAATTCTTTTCAAAATATGGAAAAACGTAAGAACAGAGACTTGTAATTATCAGTAAAAATAAATCCTCCTACTTGGAAGTCAATCTTAATTAGTGTTTTGGCATCAAAGCCATGAATGACATGCAAACTGATTAATTGGTGCCCTAGCCAGCCCACATCGAAGACCTCCCATAAAAGATTTTTATGAGGGACTTTTACTGAATTCAACACACAACATATCTGTGAATTCATTTGTTTTATCAATAATTATATGGCACATACACATAAGGAAATAGTGCTAGTGTGGATTAATTTGTGTTACTAATGCATTTACACATTTTTGATACCGTGTATTCTAAAATCCAATAAAAAGGTAATCAAAGTTCAGTTTCTAGATTAAGCAATTTTTTTGGTGATCCAAACTATAAAAAGATAAAGATATCATTTTTATAAACTTTAATAAACATTATCTGAGCCTTTTTTAACATTAATATGAAAAACACACATGCATGAAAATTATAAAATTGGCTGAATATTAAAAACCTTTTTTAGACCAAGGAATTATTTTTATGAGAATATTAATTAATATCTTTATCCTGTGTTTTTCAAAGTACTGTGTCTAAAAATATTGTCAGTACTGGTGCTTAACAAAAATTTTTGTGCTAATATCAATTTGGAAAATACTGAACTGAATAAAGTTAAAATGAATTTTTTACTAGAAAATTACCCAGGTTTTTCAATATATTAATCGATAAACAAATATAGTATTTAGCCTTTCAAATTTATTTAACTAGGAAAATTAAAATAAATAAAATGAAGTAAAATATAATCTTTATCAATTATGTACATCCTCCAGAACCATATTTGTTTACTTATATATAATTTAGTATTAGTAACTTAGGAAATTAGTATTTGGTAAATTAATAAATTTATTTTGGATGAAGTATTAGAAAGATAAACAAAACAAAACAGATATTCTTAAAATATCTGCTTGGAGACAACACATTCTTGATTACAAAACAGACATTAAAACCAGAAAACAAAAGTTTCCCAGAAGATTCAGGGACACTACATTAGAATCATAACTCTTGAAAAATTTATTCAACAGATGTTATGTCCTATTTTATGGGTAATTATTTTAAGCCTGTACCCCAAAATTTTTAGTGGTAATGAAATATAAATTAATTCCTTATCCACTTCCTTCAGGATCAACAACTTATACTTGTCGATCATAGATGATTTTTCTCCCTGTGAAAAACCCTTGTAACTAATTACATTCACAAGTACCAAAACTAACACTGAATTGACCTTTTCCTTCATCTTCAAAATTACAAATAATATTTTTAAAGATTTTATATGCCTAAACTATTTACAATGCTAAATAGACAATGAACATACAATGGATGCTAGGTTACTTCTTACTCAAATATAGAGCAAACAAATCACAGATCTGCCCTGGATGTGATTTTCATACACATAGACTTTACAACCTCCTTTGTTAGTTAACCATTCACACAGTTTTATGATTTCACATATATAAAAACCAATTAATTACTATAAATTGAAAACATATTTAAATTCTGTCAATAGATATTGTTCCATAATTTGTGTTAAATTATTCTCAAAATGATATTTTGTGTTCTTCATGTCATCACTGGGCTGAGTGTCCTCATCTTCCTTCCAACTGAAGGATCCTGTCAGTCTAAAACCATTCATTATTCTGTTATTCCCCTATTTTTCCCATCTGTATCAGCTTCTCCAGGGAGAACTTCCCAGTTCTCTTCTAAGCCATTCATTATAACTTATTATTGCCCATTATAAATATGAGTTTCAAATTAATTAGAAGTCAAATTAAGACTTAATAATGAAGTTAATCAAAATGTTGCTAATGTAAGGCTTCCTTCTTGGAAACTTTGTTAAAAAATGAAGCTGAGTCCATTGAGAAACAGGACCATTTTTCCAGCCATTTGCAAGACTTAAAAATCTGATGCTATTCAAAGATAGAGCAGTCCCCAGAAAATATGATCTCAAAAGTAAAGCTGTTCTGAGCCATTTTTATTACCCCATTAAGATTTGGACTACAAGGCAATTTTTTGGTTATAGTTTTTGTTTTATATTTTACTTATAGGTAAAAAGAATGTATTATGAGCTGCCAACTAAGGTTTATTACAATGTTTTCAGTTTAGGATTTCCATGAAATTTATTTCATATAATACTATAGACCTGTTACTGAAATTAAATAGCATTAGCCCAACTTAATATTTTTTTAAAATCTAGTAGAATCTGAAATCTACTTTTACTGAATCATCCTGTAGAATGCTATATCATTAAAAAAAGAGTATACTTTCTTTTACAAGATGAATAATATTAAAAATTCAAGTAAAACCAGTGCTTCTGGTAGATGAAATTAAATTGGTCTTTTAAATTAATTCACTTTCTTCACTCTAAAGACACAGATAAAATATCACAGCAATTTTTACATTTTACCCTATTATTCATGTTACTATCAATTTTTATTATATACCTAAAATGTTTATTGTTCTTATATTTGTCTGAACAATGCAATATAATGCTATCTTCAATGAATAAATAGAAATCTACTGTATATAAACCAATTAAGTAAAAGTCAGCCCAAATTAAAAAAAAAATAAAGTTACAAAATGATTTCATCAGGCAAATAGTAAAAATAGTGGACGTTTTAGTGCATGTAAATAAATCTTCCTCATTTTAAGTCAACAGTTTCATTTCTGCTCTGCCGTATGTGTTCTTCTGATAATTTTTTCTTAATTTCAGGCACATCTATATTTCTCTTTGCTCATGTCAGGTCTTCAATTACTTTTGATGCTGTGCCCTTAAGTACTAGAGCTAAACACACAACAACAAAAATTGTATTTGTTTAGTAGTAGCTGCCATAAATTATTTAGAGAGTTTGCATAAATAAGACATCAAATAATGACACATTTATGGAGAGCAATTATTATGATTTCTCTACTAGAAAATGTTAGGAGTTGAATAATTGAACAAAGGAACAATGAGCGTCTTTATAAAGCATGAGGGAAACACATATTCTTGCTCCCTGGGGAGGAGGAGAAGGGTCTAAAATGATTCTTTTACATTAGGAAGGCATTGGACCCACAATATGAAGGCCATTACTTCACTCAAAAATTATTAACAATAAAGTTGCCATAATATTGAAAGCATCAATATTATGTATTGATAGTGTATGAAAGTGTATATGATTATAGATCTGTTTGAAGAGAATCTTGATGGGATTGTTTGAACATTGTACCTATGGATAAGAAAAATTAAATGTAAGATCAGAAAAGAATACAAGACCTAATTCAAGTCCTTCCTAAGATGTAATAAAATTACTTGGTCTTTCTCCATTATGTTAATAAAATCTGGAACTGAATTTTTTAACTGTTGAAATGGTGGGGTAAGCTGTCACACACCATATGGGTTGTAAAACTTGGTACAAGCAAGAGAAACATAGATGTAGCAAAGTGGGGCATAATGAAATTATAATTTTACTTCAGGTGATCATGGTTACTTAAATTTATGTAATATGATTGGGAGTGAAAATATTTGAGCCTGGCTGGTGTGGCTCAGTGGATTGAGTGCTAGCCTGCAAACCAAAGAGTTACTGTTTTGAATCTGAGTCATGTGCCTGGGTTGTGGGCCAGGTCCCCAGTTGGGGGTGCTTGAGAGGCAACCACACAATGACGTTTCTCTCCCTCTCTCCCTACCTTTCCCACTCTCTAAAAATAAATAAATAAAATCTTAAAAAATATTTGAGAGATATTTTGGTGGTGGATAAGTTGTAGAAGAAAGGAGAGTGTAAAAAGCCAAAGGTGGATACTTTTACATCACACTTGTACAAGCAGGAAGAGAAGTTTGGAGACACACATTAGAAAAGAAGAGGAAATTAGCTTTAGTGGAGAAATTTATGAAGTAACTGTACATGTGTTTTTAATTGATTTAGGGACTAGTGTTTAAAGATAGTGAGTAGCCAAACATAAATGTAGGAAAGAGGTCAAGACAAGAGGTTAAGAATTTATAGTCACTGGAATAAGCTCTCACAAGGAGAATGCTTAGAAGTTGAAGATAAGTGATAGAAAATTCATGAAAAGGAAAACATAATGGGGTATTTGAAGTAGAAGCAGCCTACAAAAAAATCTGAGGAGGAGGCATAGAGTTCATGGAAACATTAAAAGAAAGAGAAGCCTTTTTCGGTATTAGAGTGAACTCTACTAGTCACTCATTGGCCTGTATTAGGTAGTTAGATCATGGTTTAGAGAATTATAAAAGTTTTAAATGATCATGATTATTCACATTATTAGCGATTCCTGAGTGCCAGGCACTCAGCAAAGCTTTTGAAATGCAGTATTTTAATTACTCCAACTCACAGCCCCAAAATGGGTATCCATACTTGTTTGGTCCCTAAGTATGCACTTCTTTTTTCTATTACTACTACTGTTCAGTTACAGTTGTTTCACCATTTTCCCTGTTGCTTTCCCCTGCTCCACGCCCCCGCAGTTTATCCTCACCCCATTTGTCCATGCCCATGAGTCCTCTATTCATGTTCCTTGACTTTGTAGTGCTTATTCAAGCATGGATTTTAGACAACTTGCATGACTACCCAAGGGTTCTGCTAGTAAACAAAGAAGTAGTAGATGCCTGGGAAGATGCCTTTCCCCACCTTGGAACTACTGAAGAATCCAAATCTCTGTGGGATGACATTTTAATAAACAGTACAACTGATTCTTAAAATTTGAGAATCATAATACCATGCTAACAATAATGTTTCTCAAAGACTGTTCTCCAAGTCACTGAGGTTCTTGGTGATGTATTGTATAGTCTTTTTCCAATTTGGTAAATGCAGAGGGAAAGTATTACAAGAAGTTTGAATAATTTTCTTCATATATTAGAAAATAATGGTTAATTGTGATTTTCAAAGAACTGTGTTTTTATTTTTTTGTTTTTGAATTATATACATAAATTGTAAGAACTATATCAGTACCTCCCAGCAAATACATATTTATGCAATTTTGTTTATTTACATTTGTGAAATTTGAAACAATCATTGCTTTTTAGTGATGGATTATGGTTTGCAAATGGTAGGATAAATTCATCTGTAAAACCTTAGTTTCACAAGGCAATGAAATGAAATATGCAATTAAGAAGTGTGAAATTCTTAAACTCGATTTATTGTTATTTATCTCTAATTTTTTATAAATTTATATTGTAAAACAAATTCTTCAAAGGTTTCAGTTCACTCTCTTCATTAAATTAATTCATTTCCCAAAAGTATTCCAATGAAAAATGGATGAATTTACTACTAAATGAAGAGAATAGCAATCTGAAGATAACTGATTTTATAAATCATAATCAAAAGAGGTATAAGGCATAGCACTACCAGAGGAGAGATTCTACTACATGAAAGAGAAAGGCTGCTTATGAAAGCTAAGCCTATTTTACCTTACTTTATTTACTGATAGTAGTTGGTGTTTAATTGTGGTGAAATGTTCAATCACAGAGTTTGTATTTCTCCTTTACTTGATGAAGTTGCTGGGATATCAAAGATAAAAACTGATACAACATTATTAGAAAGTTTTACAACCATAAGTAATTGCTGGAACCAAACATGAAGAAATGGTTTCAGAGCTGACTTTGATAATATTCAAAGAGAAAATATTGACCCTTTCAGATTTTGTATTTAGTAGTCTCATTGATTTGAAATTGATAAGTGATTGAGCAATGAACATAGGGTTGGATAAAATCTCTTCCAATAATTCTTGCATCAATTTTCAATTGGGATATCCAAAAAGATCTGATAGGATGACCCAACATTATTACTTGCCTTAACAGTGTGCAATTTTATTTTTTACTTTTTTAAATACCTACCAGATATCTCTTTTAATAAATTTTAACTCCGAAAAGGTATAAAATGATGGAAGTGCTGTCGGGTTGCTGGCTTTGAAGCACTACACAGTGGTGTTGTGCCGAAAATCGATTCTTTTGTCTACTTTCTTCTTCCTTTGTTTAAATTTAAATTTAATTGTACTTTTTCCATGATCATTTAGACCCCTCCCCCAGCAATCACCACACTGTTCTCCATGTCCATGAGTCCCTCTCCACCTTTCCACAATATCTCCACCCCTGCCCTCTCCCTCGCAGCTGTCATCCTGCTCTCTATCTATGAGTCTGTCTGCATTTTCCCTCTTAGTTCAGTTTGTTCATTAGATTCCACATACCAGTGAAATCCTATGGTATTTGTCTTTCTCTGATTGGCTTATGTCACTTAACATAATGTTCTCCAAGTCCATCCATACTGTCACAAAGGGTAAAATTTTCTTGTTTTTAAAGGCCAAGTAGTATTCCATCCAGTAAATGTCCCATAGTTGTTTTATCCACTCATCTGCTGATAGACACGGGCTTCTTCCATATCTTGGCAATTGCAAATAATGCTGCAATGGACATAGGGGCACTTGTGTTCTTTTGACTTGGTGTTTTGGGTTCCTTCAGCTTTATTCCCAGGAATGGAACAGCTGGGTGAAAAGACAACAATTTTTAATTTTTTGAGGCATCTCTCTACTGTTCTCTACAATGACTGCACGAATCTGCATTCCACCAGCAGTGCAAAAGGGTTCCCACCCATTTCTCCATATCTTCATGAGCACTTGTTTGTCGATTCATCGATGATAGCCATTCTGATAAAGGATGAAATGATATCTCATTGTGGTTTTAATTTGCATTTGTCTGATTAGTGACATTAAACATCTTTTCATATGTCTATTGACCATCTGTATATCTTCTTTGGAGAAGTGTCTATTCAGATTCTTTGCCCATTTTTAAATTAGGTTTTTATGTTGAGTTTTGTAAATTCTTTATAAATTTTGCATATTAACCCCTTATCAGATGTATTGACAAATATGTTCTCCCATTCAGTGATTTGTATTTTTATTTTGTTGATGATTACCTTTGTGATACAATTTTTTTTTAGTTTGATGTAGTCTCATTAGCTTTTCTGTTGTTCCCCTTGCCTGGGGAGATATACCTAATAAAATTTTGCTCTGAGTAATGTCCAAAATGTTTCTGCCTATGTTATCTTCAATGATTTGTATGATTTCAGGTATAATATTTAAGTCTTTGAATTTTTGATCTCTATCAGTTTTGAATTTATTCTTGTTTGTGGTGTGAGAAGGTTGTCTAGTTTCATTTTTCTGCAAGTATCTGTCCAATTTCCCCAATACCATTTATTGAATAAGCGATATTTACCCCATTGTATGTGTTTGCTTCCTCTGTTGCATATTAATTGACTATAAAGGTGTGGGTTTATTTCTGGGATCTCTATTCTGTTCCATTAATCTATGTGTCTGTTTTTATGCCAATGCTATGCTGCTTTGTTTACTATGGCCTTATAATATAGTTTGATATGAGGTAGGTGATTCCTCCAACTATGTTCCTCTTTCTCAGGATTGCTGTTGATAGGAGGGTTTTTTTTATGGTTCCAGTACATTTTTGAAATACTTGTTCCAGTTCTGTGAAATACATCATTGGAATCTTGATAGGAATTTCATTGAATTTATAAATTGCTTTGGGTAGCATGGACATTTTAATGATGTTAATTCTTCCTATGCATGAACATGGTATGTCCTTCCATTTATTTGTATTTTCATCGATTTCTTTCTTCAGTGTCTTATAATTTTCCAAGGTCATGTCTTTTACATCCTTTGTTAGGTTTATTCCTAGGTATTTGTTTTTTTTTGAAGCAGTTGTGAATGGAATTGTTTTCTTAATTTCCCTGTTGTTTTTTGCACATAAATATGTAACTAGTTTCTGGATATTAATTTTGTTACTTTGCTGAATTAATTTATTAGTTCTTGTTTCTTGGTGAAATCTTCAGTGTTCTCTATGTACAGTGTCATATCATCTACAAATAATGACAGTATTACTTTTTCTTTTCCAATTTGGATGGCTTTTATTTCTTCTTCATGTATGTTTGTGGTGGCTAGGACTGCTAGTACTATGTTGAATAAGAGATGTGAAAGTGGACACCCCTCTCTTGCTCCAGATCTTAAAGGGAATATTTGTAGATTTTGCCCATTGATTTTGAGGCTGTTTGCCTTTATGGCCTTTATTATGTTTAGGTATGTTCCCTCTATTCCCACTTTGCTGAGGCTTTTTAAAATGAATAGGTGCTGAATTTTATCAAGTGCTTTTTCTGAATCTTTTGATATGCTCATGTCGTTTTTTTCCTTCATTTTGTTTTTGTGGTATATCACATTTATTGATTTGCAAATGTTGTACCAACCTTGCATTCCCAAATAAATTCCATTTGATCATAGTGTAGGATCTTCTTGATGCATTGCTGTTTTCAGTTTGCTGATATTTTGTTGAGGATTTTAGCATCTATGTTCATCAGGGATATTGACTAAAAATTTTCTTTCTGTGTTAGTGTCTTTATCTGGTTTTGGAGTTAGGATAATGCTGGCTTTGTAAAATGAGTTTGGGAGACTTCCCTACTCTTGAATTTTATGAAATAGTTTCAGAAGGAGAGGTGCTAGTTCTCAGAATGTTTGCTAAAATTCCCCAATGAAGCCAACTGGTCCAGGGCTTTCGTTTGTTGGGGGTTTTTGATTATTGCTTCCATTTCACTAGGTATAATCAATTTAGATTCTCTGACTCTTTCTGATTTAGTTTTAAAGATTCCATATTTCTAGGAATTTATCCCAGTGGTACAGGTTGTCCAGTTTGTTGGAAAATAGCTGTTCATAATATTTTCTTACAATCCTTTGTATTTCTTTGGTATCAGTTGTTATTTCTCCTCTTTCATTTCTGATTTCATTTATTTGGGTCTTCTTTTTTTTCTTGATTAATCTGATTAAAGGTTTGTCAATCTTGTTTATCCTTTCAAGGAACCATATCTTGTATTCATTGAATTTTTTATCATTTTTTAGACTTTATTTTGTTTATTTCTGCTCTGATCTTTATTATTTCCTTTCTTTAGATAGGTCTGTGATGCTATGAATTTGCCTTTTACCGTTGTTCTCCCTGTGTCCTACAGAGTTTGGATTGTTGTCTTCTCATTTTCATTTGTTTCAAGGTATCTTTTTATTCCTTCCTTGAGCTCATTGTTGACACATTCTTTGTTCAACAACATGCTGTTTAGCTTCCATGTCTTTGTGTGTTTTTCAGTGTTATTCTTGTGATTGATTTCTAGTTTTATAGCATTATTGTCACAGAAGATGCATGATATGATTTCAATCTTATTAAATTCATTGAGACATGATTTGTGTCCTAACATGTGATCTATCCTAGAAAATGCTCCATGTGCACTAGAAATGTATGTATATTCAGTTGCTTTGGGGGAAATGCTCTGAAAATATCAGTTGAATCCATTTATGTCAATTAAGGCCTCTATGTCCTTGTTTGTTTTTCTGCCAGGAAGATCTATCCATTGAAGTCAGTGGGGTGTTAAAATCTCTGATTATGACTGCATTTCTGTCAATCTCCCTTTGTGTCTTCAAATTTGTTTCACATATTTAGGTGCTCCTATGTTAGGTGTGTAAAAGTTTACTAGGGTTATACCCTCTTGTTGGATCATTCCTTGTATCATTATGTAGTGTTCTTCTTTGTCCCTTATTTATAGCCTTGATTTTAAAGTCTATTTTGTTGGTTATAGGTACTACTACCCCAGCTTTTTTTCCTTTCCATTTGCATAAGATGTCTTTTTTCCCATACCTTTACTCTTTGTCTGTGTGTATCTTTGATCTGAGATGTATCTTTTAGAGGAATCATGTATATAGGTCTTATTTTCTTAGCCATTCAGCTACCCTGTGTCTTTTGATTGGAGCATTTAAACCATTTACGTTCGAGGTGATTATTGATATGCATTTAGTGCCATTTTATTATTAGACTATTTTCCTCTGTTACTTATTTTCCTTCAGTTTTTCTTTTTCTTAAAGCAAGCCCTTTAACTTTTGTTGCAGTACTGGTTTGCTGCTAACAAACTCCTTTAGCTTTTTCTTGTCTGGGAAGCTGCTTATGTCCCCTTTGGTTTTAAATGATAGCCTTGGTGGGTAAAGTAGCCTTGTTTTTAGGTCTTTTCTTTTCATCATCTTGAATATTTCATGTCACTCCCTTCTGACCTGAAATGTTTCTGTTGAGAAATTAGATGACAGTCTAATTGGATCTCTCTTATAGGTAACTACCTGCTTTTGTCTTGAGACTTTTAGGATTCTCTCCTTATCTTTAAGCCTTGTTGTTTTAATGATAATGTGTCTCGGTGTAGTAGGTCTCTTTTCGTCCAACTAGTTTTGGACATTCTTAGCTTCCTAGACATGTGTGTCTTTTTCTTCACCAGATTAGGGAAGTTTCTGGTCATTATTTCTTCAAATAGATTCTTTATCTCTTGCTCACTCTCTTCTCCTTCTGGTATTCCCATGATGCAAATGTCATGCTTCATGTTGTCCAAAATGTTTCTTAAGCTCTATTTTTTTTTAAATTCTTTTATCTTTTTGCTGCTCTGCCTCAGTGTTTTTCTCTACCTCATCTTCCAAGTCCCTTATTTGATCTTCTGCTTCATATAGCCTACTGCTTATCCCTTCCAGCATATTATTTAGCTCAGATAATGCATTCTTCATTTCTGACTTTATGGTTTCTATGTCTTTTGCCATGCTGTTAAGTATCCTTATAATCATTACTCTAAACTCTCTATGTGATAAATTGCTTGCCTCCATTTCATCTAGCTTTCCTTCTGAAACATTCCCTTCTTCTTTCATTTGGGGTATTTCTTTTTCTTCTCATTTTGGCTGTTTTTTTGTATTTGTTTCCATATATTAGGTAGATCTGGAAAGACTCCGGTAATGGCCTTTGTCAGACATTACTTGAGACTGGCACTGGTCAACCTGTTTGGAGCTATCAGCAATCTGCAGTATGTGTCTCTCTCCACAGCACTGGGCCTGTTTGTGTGCAGAAGGAATAAGGCTATGCACCAAGGCCAGCTTTTATCAGCATGGGGCCCGGGGGTGGGTCATCTGAAGTCTCCTAGCACTCCCATTGATCTGCCTTAGTTGTTAAATTAACAAGTGATAAAGCCAAGCTGTAATCAGTAGCCAGACTTAAGCTCCACAAGGTGGGGCAGAGTAATTCCTACAGGTGGGAATAGCCTGATATTTTAAGCAATAAATTAAATATAAATTTAAAGCAACAATACTATTCAGATATAGACTCTGCCATTTGGCTTATCACCACTGAATTATGTATTATGCATCCCACTGTCAGGAAGTAATCAACCTCAGGTGTGATCTGGGTGAAAATTTATTTTTAGAGGTATCGGACCGCCTTCTAATCATACAGAGTGAGCATGAGGATTATCAAGTATTACATTAAAAAAAGAATATTTATGGCTAGAATTAAATACATACAAATTAGGCTTCAGGTGGTAAGTACACAATAGAGTATATAGATGTTGTATTATAAAATTGTACACTTGAAATTTACATAATGTTATTAACCAACCCTGAACAACAATTTAATTTAAAAATAATAAGCCAAGAAAAACCCCAAAAGATAGAGAATATCCACATAATATACACACTTCTTTACATACAATGCTAAAATACACTTCAAAGCAAGTCATTCAAAATATAAATTACAGAGATGACATTACAACACAAATAGTACTAACCTATAAAAGAAAAAGACTAGAGTTGTGCTATGATTATTATTTACAAAAATACCTACATACCTTTTATTTTGGGAAGCACCACTGTATTCCCATTAATATTCATTAAGGATAGAATGAGATACTCCCTTATTATACAATGTGTGTGTCGATGGTGTGTTTGTTCATGTTAGGGAGAAACTAGGAGACTCTTTGTTTAAAGGGGTTAAGGTTATTGTTCTCATGAAACTTAAGAAGTGTATATATCTAGCTAGAACGTTTATTTTTTATACTTTAATATATAGTATTTTTAATAGAAAAAAGGCCAGAAAGAAAACTAAGGTGTCGGAAGAATGGAGTCTATCTAAAAGCAAAGTGCTAAGCACTTTTTATATGCTCCACATTACTATAACATATACATAGATGAACTAATGATTTATTTTCTGTTTTCTGTCCTTAAGAAAGCATAAACAAGAAATAAAGAGCAAGTAACTCTTAATTAGTAATGCAATTGTGAATTGTTTTTCTAAGATAACAAGCTTATTATTAGTTGGTCATTTTTATCCATAAATATGATTAAGTATGCCTCTAGTTATCATTTTTTTTAAAGATTTTATTTATTTATCTTCAGAGGGAAAGGGAAGGAGAGAGGGAGAGAAATATCAATGTATGGTTGCTTCCTGTGCATTCCCTGCTGGGAACTGGCCTGCAACCCAGGCATGTGCCCTGACTGGGAATCGAACCGTGATCTCTTGGTTCACAGGCCCGCGCTTAACCCGCTAAGCTACACCAGCCAGGGCCTGAGTTATCATTCTAATAAAATGATCAGAAAATCCACAATGAACTCTCAAATCTGAAGGTAGTAACATTCTAAATTCAATGGTCTGAATGGTAAGGAAAAATTAGAGTTTTGAGAATGATAGGGATAAGCACAATTTCAAGACAGATAGTAGAAGATTATCAAAAGTAACATCATAGTATGGAGTATTCCATTCTAGGACAGTAACTTTTACTGTACTGTCTAAAATTGATTATAGGTTAAAAATTTAGCTTTAGAAAATGTTCTATACTTCTAAAAATATAGGGGAAACAAAATATTCTGTTCATTAAGACTATACAGTAAAAAACATCTTTTCTGTTTTGGTTTTCATTTATTTTTTAATTGTTGTGGATGTGAAGTGACAGAATTTTGCATAATGTAGTCATATGTTTAACTGATAGGGATTGAAGCTATGGTCTCTATATATGTCTACTTATATTACACATTACCTTTTTATATATAATTTCTAGCTGCTGACAGTATTAATAGGTAACATTACAAACATGATAATACAGATATTAGACTTTAATTAGATTTTCTTTTATACTGGTGATTGAAGTATATATTCCATATATATACAATTAAATCAATGAAATTTAGAAATAATATAATTTTGTAAATGAAGACTTAAATATTGAGATCTTCTGGAAACTCTTTTTTAGTTTTATTAAATTTTTTGTGCTTCATAAATTTTTTTATGACTGACCTAAGTAATTACATGTAGACTTTATTAGATCTTATTTAATTTTGTCTTTTGCAGTTAAAAGTATAACTACATAAGGAAGACACTAGAACTAAACTGCAAAATACATCAAATGCAGGACTCTACACTTAGAAATATATACATCAAGACACTGTATTTCAAAAAAAACAACTCTCTTCTGTTATGTATGCCTTAAATCTCAACAGTCTGCGCATCCCCACTTGTAGGTCAATATTTCTAAAGAAAAATGACACAACAGGGCTGACTTGTCTCACTTGGAATTCATAGTAATGAATCTCATATGAGCACTTCACTACTGTCAGCAGTCCAAGAATGTATGTGTCTTGTGATCTTTCCTTCCCAATCTCTGAGAAGGCTGTTTCATACCACCTGTTCCTTACAAAATCACTACCTAACCCCCCATCAATTCTTTCAGCTGATGACTTTGCATCATATTTTATTGAAAAAATAAAGGTTATTAGAAAAAGGTCTTATCTTGTCACAAAAAAGTCAGTTAACAACCTCCATCTGTACCCAGCAGTTTCCCTTTGCTCCCCCATGTCTTTACTGCAAGCTTCAATTTACTTGATTGCTGGATTCCATTATCTAAAACACTCAACATCTTAGGTATGGTGATTACATTGTTTCTGTTCTACATCATCAATTGTTCCCTGTTTTCAGAGTCATTCGCAGGGCATAATATACTTTGTTTTAGGTCTTGTCTATTTATAAACAAACTACTGGAAAGATCTCGCTTGACCACATTAAATTCTTTGAAAATTCTTTAATCCTCTTATCAGCAAAACATTCAATAAAGAAATCAAGTAGTGTACAAACAATGTCTTAGCTTCCTTCCCTTTCACTCTCTAATCTTCTAACTTTATCTTCTCTGATTCAACAAAACTGTTCTTTGGCACTGACATCAGTAACATTTACGTAGTAATAACCAGTGCTTATTTTTTTGTACCTAACCCACCTCTAAGCAGCATATAAGGTAGTTGAACAATCTGTTATCTTGAGGTATATTTTGGGTTGTGGTTTCCATAACTATAGTATACTCTAATTTTCTTCCTATTTCACTAATTCTGCTTCTCATTGTCCATTGTTTTCCTTTTTGTTTATGATTGTACTTTAAATATGCACATATCTCAATACTCTGACCTAGAATTCCTTTCTGTCACCATGTCATTCTCAGAAACAGAGAGAAGGCCAATGAAGCAAGATAACACTTCAGAATAGTCAAGTTTTAAAATGATGTATTTTTTTAATCTATAATAGCAACCAGAATTATCTTTTTTTTTAAATTCTAAATCTCAAATAACTTAATACTTAATCTGGACTAAATTATAAATACCTTATAAACACCCTTTCCCCACAATTACTGTTCTTTATATATCTATCTCTTTTAATTTCTCTTAGGACTTATCTCTGTTGAAGTAATCTTGATTGTTATTCACCTACACCTACTTTTCTCATCTAGAATGTAGCTTATCTATCTGCATTACCAATGCTTAGAAAAATGACCTGTAAAGCACCTGTAACATAAGAGGTGATCAATATATTGTTAAGCAAATGGTAATAGCTTGAATGTTCTAAAATATTAACATTCAGACTAAATTTTTATTAAATGAGTAACATTTTTAGGCTAGGAAAATAAGAATCAATATGCTTATATTTTAAAACATTATAAAGGTCATAATTACAGTAAACATTATCTTTTTCATTCTTTCTTGAAATAATAATTTGAAGGGTCCAGTCCATGAACTTTTTACCCTAAGCTCATTTGCCTACTGGTAAATTTAAGGCATGGCACATATTGCAAAGCAGGTGAGAAAACTGACCTGTGACAGGTAAGACAATTTCACACATAGTAGAGATGAAAAATTAGGATAGTTAGCTTATACTGAAAAGAGTCTCAAAAGCAATTTTAATATAAAATAATAAAGAATCATTATAGGTTTCAAGCAGCAGAACATATGAAAATACTATTTAAAAATGGTACATCAAGCATAAGTTGAGAAATGAAGGGCAAGGAAACCTGGGGAAAATGTCTGTATAATTATTGTATATAAAAGTGTACATAGTGCTTATGAACTTAATTGGGATTGGGCAATTATTTAGGACAAGGAGAAGACATACTAAATGTAAAATGGACTTAGAATTTTTAGGACTTATTAAATTAGATGTGGGTGAGAATAGGGGCCAAGAGAATAAAAGGTTAGTTTTGAGATTGGGCAACTAGATAATAATTATACCAGGGGCAATGAGGGGGAGAAGGGCAGTATCCAGGAATAATAAAATCTTACAGGAAATATGACAGACTCAGTTTTTGATGTCAATGTTGAGATATACTAAATGTTGAGTATATTAAAATTACACTATGATCCTGTCTGAGACAGGATAGAAACAGTGGTGATATAATTAAAGGCGGATGAAGCCTTTCTTCCTTTCCATAACCTCCAGGAAAATTCAAACTCTGTCTGGCTCTCCATTATTCTTCCTTTTAACTCACATTTTTTTCATTATAAGACATCGGATATGCTAAGTACTCTTAAGCATTCTCAAAATTTACTTAACTTGCTAAAACACCACTCTCCCTGCAATTACATTGCAGCAAGCTAGAATATGCAGTGTGGTAGCCGCTGCATCCAGTTCCTGCTCCTTTTCTCATCACATGCAGGGTTGTAGGTTTCAGGTCTATTACAATCCAAATAGCTTGGCTTTCTTTTAAAACATTTTATTTTATAAGAATTCATTAATCACTGACCCTCTCCAGAATCTATCTGAAGCATCCCCTAAATCAGTGAGCTTCATTGGCATGGGTATCCAATCAGCAAATCACCATTAAAGAGGGACAAAAGAAAGATTGTTTTGCTCTAGTTGTTAAATCCATCTCTACCTGTATGTGGAGACACATACACACATACACACAATGTAACACAGAGAATTATTTTATCATATAGCTGCAAACTGGTTTACTTTAGAAAAGGATTGGGGAATATAAAGTATTATATTGAAGAGTACATTTATACTGGAAATTGTTGAAAATCCAGTATATAGAGCCAAAATTGTGTTTGGTTTGCGTCATACTTAAAAGTCTCTCAGGGAATTCATGTTTGATACTAAAACTGACTGTTTTTTCTTTATTATTATTATATGCAATCACTATTTCTTTATTTCACAATGTGTGAGTTTTTTATATTTAGGTATTTATATAAAATCCATTTTAAATTATTCAGCATTCCATGTATAATAAATACAAACATTTTATAACCAATACAGTAAATGTGCATCTACACAGATGGTTTCTCTCCATGATCTGTGCTATACCCTGTGATTCGCGGCTTACGTGCTCTAGGGGAAAGAGCTTTTTATAAATACTGGTTTAGCACCATAATTACACTTAATTTGAAATAAAATGCAGGCATGAGGAGGTGAAAGACAACTCTAACAATTGATAAAATAGAAGAACCATGTTACCAAACAAAAGCAGGACTTGGGAGCCTGCTGTCAAACACAGGAATATTCTGAAGACAAAGGTTGGTGGAGAAGGAAGGTCTTTATTGAAATGTTCCACAGCTTGGGGGAATGGGAAACTTCCCAACTCCAGGTCAATCTTTTCCACAAAAGACACAGAAAAAAACTTATGTGTACCCAAAAAGAATGAAACCCCCAAACCATGCCCTGAAAACCCACTTCACCTTTGTCTGTCCTCTGAGGTCTGAGGATGCTAAGCATAGGGCTCTCCAGCTTCAGGCTACCTACAATCTGCTTCTGGGGCCAGCACAACCATCACCACGCATGGCCACTTCCCATGCTGGGGTCCCAGGACCACTGCCAACTGTTGCAGCTGGCCATATGGGGGCTTTGTCATGGTGGCTGTGGCATCTGGCACTCCCCACCCAGGGCCCACCAGTCCTACAAACATTCTGACTGGCATGTCCATGAAGTGGATCCCAGTGGAAGAGAGGGAGTTTCTAACTTCCCTACATTTAACTCTCCTGTTGCAAACTTCTGTGCAGACCAGAAGGGTTCGGCTCCCCCAGCCAATCCTGGCCTTTTCCCTGGCTAGATTGACAGGGCTTACTGCAGCACAGCACCTGCCCCTTCCACCATGTTAAACTTTCAGGTACAAATGCCCATGCCCTTTGGTCTCGTCTTCAGTCAGGGGCTAGAGTGGGTAAGAAGGCTTTTTCTTTTGTCCATCACTTTCTAACCTCATGCAGACTCCGTGCAGGGCTCCTTATGCCATGTCTGTGCCTGGGGTAGAGAAGTCTGCAAACAGTCTCCATGCTTTCAGCACAGCTTCACCCCCCTGCCTCGGGCATCTCCTGTGAGCCCTCCCTCACTCTGACACCACCCCAGTATCAACCAGAAATCTCATCTCATGTGCTCTTATAAATTACCTGAATAAAGAGTCACACAGAACTAATGACTATATAAAATATTCTTACCTTTTCATTCTCAAGAGTATTGGGTT
>CM052539.1:115602046-115631437 GCA_028533065.1 Trachops cirrhosus | reverse complement strand
ATTACAACTAAATTAAGGACAAATCATCCTGAATAACCAACTGCATAGTAGCTGGAGAGAAGTCTTATAATAAAGAAAATAAAAGAAGAAAGCACTTCACCACAATGAGACTTGTGGAAAGTATGGAGGAACAATAGGGCTGGCTGGTGTCCCATGGGCAGCAGCTGAATGGCCAGATATTTCAGTGGCTGGAGGGTTCACCCAGAGGAGTGCGGGGTCTAAATCCCAAGCTAGGATCCCCAGCTTACAGCATCAGAACTGGGGAAGGGACCCAAATAACATCCAGCTGTGAAAAGCAGCAGGGTTACTCTCCAGCAAGTAGAGATGTCTACCTAATATCAAACTATACTATAAGGTCATAGTAATCAAAACACATGGTACTGGCATAAAAGTAGACACACAGATCAGTGAAACAGAATAGAGAACCCAGAAGTAAATGTACACATTTATAGCCAATTAATATTCAACAGAGAAAGCATATGCATACAATGGGCTAAAGATAGTTTATTCAATAATTGGTGTTGGGAAAATTGGGCTGATATATGCAGGAAATGAAACTAGACCACCTTCTTATAGCACATAAGTTCAAAATGGATCAAAGGTTTAAATATTATACTTAAAACTTCAAAAACCCTGGAAGAAAACCCAAGTACTAAGATCAGAGACACTGCTCTTACTAACATTTTTTTCTGACATATCATTTCAGGAAAGAGAAACAAAGAAAAATCATATAAATGGGACTATATCAAACTAAAAAGTCTTTGCACAACAAAGGAAATCATCAACAAAATAAAAATACAACCTATGGAATGGGAGAATGTATTCACCTATACACCTGATAAAGGGTTAATATCCAAAATTTATAAAGAACTTTGAAAACTCAAGACCAAAAACAAACAAACAAACCAATTAAAAGTGGGTGAAGGACCTGAATAGAAACTTCTCTAAAGAAGACATACGGATTGCCAATAAACATATGAAAAGGCGTTCAACTTCACTAATCATTAGAGAAATGGAAATTAAAACCACAGTAAGATATCACCTCACACCTGCCAGAATGACCATCACCAATAAATCAACAAAACAAGAAACACTGATAAGGATGTGGGGAAGGGGGGACCCTTTTGAACTGTTGGTGGGAATGCAGACTGGTGCAGCCACTGTGGAAAGCAGTATGGTGATACCCCCAAAATCTAAAAAAAGGATCTGCCTTTTGATCCAGTGATTCCAGTTCTTGGAATGTATCCAAAGAAACCCCAAACTGTAATTTTAAAGAAAATAAGCACCCCTGTGTTCATTGCAGCATTATTTACAATCACCAAGATATGGAAGCCATCAAGTGTCCATCAGTAGATGAGTGGATAAAACAACTATGGGACATTATGCAATGGAATACTACTCAGCAGTAAAGAAAAAGAAAATTTGACCCTTTGTGACAGTATGAATGTGTGACAGTATGTGGAGAGTATT
Source organism: Trachops cirrhosus (assembly GCA_028533065.1). NCBI lineage: Eukaryota > Metazoa > Chordata > Mammalia > Chiroptera > Phyllostomidae > Trachops > Trachops cirrhosus. The sequence goes on along the minus strand of CM052539.1, from coordinate 115,629,967 downwards.
ATTCTAAGTGAAATAAGCCAGTCAGAGAAAGACAAATACCATATGATCTCACTCATCTGTGGAATCTAGTGAACAAACTGGAGTAACAAGGAAAATGGAGGGAGACTCACAGATAGAGAGCAGGATGACAGCTATGCATGGGGGTCAGTTAGGGAGCAGGGGGATGAGCGAAAAAGAAAGAGTACTTATGGACATGGACAATGGTGTGATTATTGTGGGGGAAAGGGTATATAAGGGGGATGAGTGGTAATGGAAAATGCAAAATAAACTTTGAGATTAAGAAAAAGAAAGGATAAAAGAAGGGATCCACGATGACAGGGGACACAGATGCTAAAAATCCTCAAATTTACTAATCTCTGGTTCTACTACAATTTCACATTTAATAATATACTAGCTATAAACAAATGTCATGAAATCAAGTGTTCCAGAAATTGTAACAGTTTCCTCAATTCTCGTCCTTTGGACTGTAACTACACTGGAGATCAAATTCATTTTAAACCTTAGTCTCATCAAGATTCTGTGAAACTAATAATTTGTTTTATAGTAATCTAATTCTATATCATGTTTCCACTGGATTCTTTTTTATATCTTTTTATATTAATATTTTAAACCTTGTCATTTCACAGGCTATTACTATTATAAAGTACTATCTCTTTTCTTGATTATTACTGTGTTTCCTTGTCATATTTCCATTTCCTACTCTTGATTCTGAGCTTCTATTTAGCTTTCCCTTCTCCCTTAGCACCCTTTAATTACACTTAGGAGGATGCCTTTGTGCCAAGGCAACTTGACACATTAAAAAAGAAAAATATACCTTGTACCTTATTATTTCTTTCTCCTTCCAACACTTTCCAGGTTCCTGAATTAATAATAAGATTGCCTTCAAGTTTCATCAGCTTGCAAAACAATTAAACTTCTTTTTCTTTATCCAAATTAATTCCATAAATATTTATTACTCTAATCTCACTATGTTTATTTATACTCTCAGTTTCTATAGATCAAATTTTATGATACAGATGTGAGGGAGACATTGGTAGACAAATGATTATATATTAGAAAAACAAAAGCATTAAAAAAGAAGTATGTTAGAGTAGGAAGTTCTACCATGTTTTCAGAAAAAAAGGGAATATTTCAGAGCATCCTATAATTGTTAAGACATAACTAAGTACTAAACAAAATTATAGGCCATTCTCATGTTACTTACAATTCCTATAATAATTCCGTAAATTAGGTAATATTATGTTATCTTTATTTTTATTATTTCTAATTTTTAAAAGATTTTATTTATTTAATCTTAGAGAGAGGGGAAGGGAAGGAGAAAGAGAGGGAGACAAACATCGATGTGTGGTTGCCTCTCAAGCACCCCTACTGGGGACCTGGCCTGCAACCCAGGCATGTGCCCTGACTGGTAATTTAACCAGGAAACCTTTGGTTCACAGGCTGGCAATCAATCCATGGAGCTGCACCAAGCAGGGCTATTTTTATTTTTTATATTTTTAAATTTTTATTAAATTTATTAGGGTAACATTGGTTAACAAAATTATATAGGTTTTAGGTATACAATTCTATAATACATCATCTGTATATTGTATTTTGTGTTCACCACCTCAAGTCAAATCTCCTTTCATCACCATATTTATCCTGTTCTATCTCTTCCCACTCTTCTTTCCCTCTGTTAATCACCATACTCTTGTCTGTGTCTATGAGGGTTTTTTTTCTTAATCCCTTCACCTTTTTCACCCAGTCCCCCACACCAACTCTTCTGTGACAGCTGGCAGTTTGCTTCCTGTTATCTATGAGTCTGTTTTTATTTTGTTTGTTTATTTTGTTCATTAGAATCCACATGCATGTGAAATCATTGATAGATTATTAATATTTAAGTGATTATTAAAATGATTAGTTTTATTTATTTACTTCTTGGACTAATTTTTTTTCAGTTTCATTGAGATATAAGTCACATACAACATTGTATAAGTTTAAGCCATACATTGTGTTTATCTGAGGCCCTTAAATATTGCAAAATGATTACCATCATGGAACCAGCTAACACCTCCAACATGACACATGATTACCATTTCTTTTTTTGTGGCAAGAACATTGAAGATTTATTCTCTTAGCAACTTGCAAGTATATATAATACTGTATTAAGTACAATCACTGTGCTGTACATTTGATCCCTGGGACTTAGTCATCTTAAAACTGGAAGTTTGTAGGCTTTGACTAACATCATCCCTTTCCCCCCAGATCTTGCCCCTGGTAACAACTATTCCAGTTTCTGTTTCTTTGAGTTCACCTTGCATAGATTCCATGTGTAATGATAGATAGTATTTGTCTCTCTCTCCAGCTTATTTTACTTAGCATAATGTCTTCAAGGCACTGTCATGTTTCTTGGCTGAAGAGTATTACACTGTATATATGTGCCACGTCTTTATCCATTTATCCACTGATAGACCCTCTGGTTTTTCTGTATCTTGTCTTGTGAACGATGCTCCAATAAACACAAAAGTGCAGATCCTTTTTTGAAATCCTGGTTTTATTTCCTTTGGATAGAAACCCTGGGGTGTTATTGCTGAATCATGTGATAGTTTTATTTCTAAGTTTTTGAAAAATATCTAATGCTCTTTACCATAGTGGCCATACCAATTTGCATTTCCATCAACGATGCACAAAGATTCCCTCATTTCCATATTCTCACCACCACTTAACCCTTGTCTTTATAATGGTAGCCATTCAAAAAGGTGTGAGGTGATATTTCATTGTTATTTTGATTTTAGTTTCCCCAATAGTTAATAATGTTGAGCATCTTTTCATGTACCTGTTTGCCTTTTTATATCTCCTTTGGAAAAAATGTCTATTCAGTTCTTCTGCCTAATTTTAATTGAGTTTTTTCCTATTGAATTGTATGAATTCTTTGTGTATTTGGGTATTAACCCCTTATCAGATATGTGATTTGCAAATGTCTTTCCCATTTCATTCATTGCCTTTCATTTTGTTGATGGTTTCCTTTGTTATGAAGATTTTTAATTTAATGTAGTCTTGCTTGTTTATATTTTCTTTTTGTTTGTCTAACCTTTGGTATCAAAACAAAAAAAAATCAGTGCTAAGACAGTATAACTTACCTTCTATATTGTTTTCTAAATTTTACTGTTTCAGACCTTAAATATAAATATTTAATCCATTTTGGGTTGTTTTTTTGTGCACGAACATATAGGGTTATTGTTTTATTTTTTCATGTAGCTATTTATTTTCCCAGCAACATTTACTGAGAGATTATCATTCTCCCTATTGTATAACCTGGCTATTTCATCATAATTGACCATATATGCATTGGATTATTTCTGGGGTCTCTATTCTGGTTTTAGGCTTGTACCATACTGTTTTAATTACTATATCTTTGTGATGTAGTTAGAAATCAGAAAGTGTGATACTTCCATCACACTTTTCTTCTTTCTAAGGATTTCTTTGACTATTCAATGTCTTTTCAAGATTATTTTTCTCTAATGAAGAAATACCATTGGAATTTTTATAGGGATTGTATTAAATCTGTAGATCACTTGGGGCAATATGGTCATTTTTACAATGTTAAACTCATAAAAATATCTTCACAGGAGCACCCTGTATAATGTTTGACCAAATATTTGGACACCCCATGGCTCAATCAACAACAATTGTCAAATTTCCAGGTTAAAGATTTCTTTTGCATCCTTTTTGTTCTTAAACAATTAATGCAGATGAATATTGTTCTTTCTTGGTATGGAGAAGGCATTTTAAGTTTACAGATAAATACAAAATCCTGTAAAGAAAAACATTAAAAGATTTAGTTACATAAATGTTTTCTATGGCAAAAAAAAATAAAGAAAAAAACAATATTAATTCTTCTAATTCATAAGCACATAATATTTTTCTATGTATTTGTGTCTTCTTCAAAGCCACCATGCCTAACAGGACTGCACCTCAATTTGTAGACTAAAAAAGAAAGAAATCTTACCATTTGCAGCAACAGTAATAAACCTAGAATGCATTATCCTAAGTGAAATAAGCCACTCACAGGAAGAAAAATACTGCATTATGTCACATACGTGGAATTGAAAAAAGTCAAACTAATAAAAACAGAGAGTAGAATGACGGTGCCAGTGGCTATGGGGTGGAGAAAATAAGTAGATGTTGGTTAAAGAGCATAAAGTTTCAATTTTAAAGAATGAATAAGTTCTGGAAAGTGTGGCAACTATAATTACTAATACTACATTGTATACTTGAAATTTACTAAAAGATTGATCTTAAGTATTCTCATCACACATACACACAAAAATAACTCTGAAGTGATAGATATGTTTACTTGATTTTGGTAATCATTTCACAAATTATACACATATCAAAACATCACATTATACTCCTTAAATATATGCGATATTATTTTTGAAGTATACATCAATAAAACTAGAAAAAAGATAAATGGAGGTGAAGTTCTACTTCAGCTAAGTGTGTAAAACACACAGAAAAATGCCACCTATACCTTAATAAAATATAGCTAGAAAAGTTTACAAAATCAAAAGCAAATTTAAGGGTAAGCTAACAAAAATACTAAGTTAATAAGGAAAAGTGAATTGAAAACCAGTGAGAAGGCCCTCTGTGAAGTGATGAGACATGCAAACTCTCACCTTTCATGAAGTACTAGCAGAAGGAGAGACCACTATAAAAGCAGGTAAAAAAATGCTGCACCCTGACTGGTGTGGTTCAGTGGATTGAGTGCCAGCCTGCCAACCAAAGGGTCGCTGGTTTGATTCCCAGTCAGGGCACATGCCTGGATTGCGGGACAGGTGTCCAGTAGGGAGCACTCAAGAGGCAGCCACAGATTAATGTTTCTCTCCCTCTCTTTCTCCCCCCGTTCCCTTTTCTCTAAAAATAAATAAATAAAATATTTAAAAGAGAGAGAGAAAAAAAAAGTCTGGATGTATAACAAGTTCTGAAGTCTGAGTGTTTTGCGCAGTCACAGGTGCAGTCTTGACTTACCAACTCTTTTCTATTACATTCTGTGTAGTACTCATGAAAACATACAAGAGTAGGGAAAATGGCAGGTCCATCCTTTGGCACAAAGAAATTAAATGCTGTCTTTGATTGTTATTTTCATATGTCAACTTGATTGGACCATGAGATGCCCAGATATTTGGTTAAACATTATTCTGGGTATGGCTGTAATGGGAGATTCTGGATGAGATTAACATTTGAAAATGGATTGCCTTCCCAAATGTGTGGAAGCCTTATGTAATCTGTTGCACTGAATAGAAAAAGGCTCAGTAAGGCAGAATTCACTTTCTTCTATCTTCAAACAGGGACAGTGGTCTTCTCCTGCCTTTGGACTCATACTTAGACTGGAATGTATGCCATCAGGTCTCTTATATCTCAGGACTTTGGACTTGGACTGGACTTTTTTTGTCACAGAAAGCAAAAGCTATACATTTCTAAAGGAGTAGAAACTTACTGCTGCTGAGGATGAGGGATAGAAGAACAGGTTATATGTTACTGTAGGTAGGCTAGAAAACTTCAAATGCTATAAAACACAAGGCAGATTTCCTTTCTTTGGGTTCAAGAAGAGGAAGGAGATGGCAGGGAGGATAGATAGGAAAGCAGAGGGAGGACTTCTGGCCAAGATGGAGGCGAGGGTAGACACACTTTGTTTCCTTGCACAACCAAAAGAAGAAGAACAACAAATTTAAAAAGCAAAAAGCAACTAGAACTGCCAGAAAATCACACTGTATGGAAGTCTGACAACCAAGAAGTTAAAGAAGAAACATTCATCCAGACTGGTAAGAGGGGCAGAGATAGGCAGAGGGGATGCATGGCAAGGACTTGGCTGAAGGACCAAGTTAGCAAGGTAGTGGACAGGGCAGTCACACATTTGCATATCAATAAACAAGAAGGAACAACTGGGGAGCAAGACAGACTGCACTAGGTTCCAGGGTTCCAGCAGGGGTAGAAATAAAGCCTTGTGTTGTGACCATCAAGGCCAGTCAGGTTCATGGTGTTTGTGCAGATGGTAAAATATTCATGGAGCCATCGGGGTGTCTGGCATGCCCTCATTCATGGGTGGGTGAGCCATACATGCTGCAAGCTACATGTCTATCTGCATGTCCCTGTATGGCGCATGTCATGGTCCTTGCTCCCCAGCATGGCACCCATTGTGGCACCTGTTGCCTTGCATGCATCTCTCATCATCATTGTCCCCAGCAGGGAGTCCCTACCTGTTTAAGTACTAGAGGAGAACAAAGCTGGAAAAATGGCAGAACACTACATAACAAAACATAACATAACAAACATAGTAACATAACATAACATAACATAACATAATTCTGTGCATGTGAGGTCACTTCATGTTATACAAACAGTTTATTGGACCCAGTCTCAAGGCTGTGGGAACACTGGTTAGCAGGACCCTCCAATGCTATGGGAACAGTGCTTCCCTTAGTTACATAGACACCTGGGTGAGGAAGCCAGACTGCCTCCATTTACATTATAAACCTCAAAACTTCTGGCTGTAAAAATCTGTGGGGGATGCAATGGTGGGAGAAATGTGTAGCCTCACAGGAGAGTTTGTTGGAGAGACCCACAGGGTCCTAGCATGTACACAAAACCACCTACCCAGGAATCAGCACCAGAAGGGCACAATTTGCTTATGTGTAGCCAGGGAAGTGACGGAAAGTTGACCAAGATCTGAGCAAACAGCATTGTTCCCTCTCTGATCCTCCCACTCCCCACATACAGTGCCACATCGCAGCGATGTAGCTTGCCAGGCCCTGATAAATACTTAAGGCTCCACTTCTTATAACATAACAGGTACGCTGAGACAAAGAAATATGGCCCAAATAAAAGAACAGATCAAAGCTCCAAAAATAGTGATGAAGAGATAACCAACCTATCACATGCAGAGCTCAAAATACCAGTAATCAGGTTGCTCATAGAAATGGCTGACTATAGTTAAAAATAAAGAAAAAAGTGAAGGCAATGGAAAGTGAAATAAAATAAAATGTACAGAGAACCAACAGTGAAAGGAAGGGAATCAAGACTCAAATTAATGGTTTGGAGCAGAAGGATGGAATAAATCTGCAACCAGAACAGAATGAAGAAACAAGAATTCAAAAACATGAGGAGAGGCTTAGGAATCTCTGGGATAACTTTAAACATTCCAACATCTGAATTGTAGGGGTGCCAGAAGGAGAAGAGGAAGAGTAAGAAATGGAAAATTTATTTGAAAACATAATGAAGGAGAACTTCACCAATCTGGCAAAGGAAATAGACTTTCAGGAAGTCCTGGAAGCTCTGAGAATTGAAAAGTAGTTGGACTCAAGGAAATACACACCAAGGCACATCATAATTACATTACCCAAGATTAAAGATAAGGGTAGAATATTAAAAGCAGCCAGAGGAAAGGAGACAGTTATCTACAAAGGAGTTCTCATAAGACTATCAGTTGATTTCTCCAAAGAAACCTTATAGGCAAGGAGGGGCTGGAAAGAAGTATTCCAAGTTATGAAAGGCAAGGACCTACATCCCAGATTACTCTATTCAACAAAGCTATCATTTAGAATGGAAGGGCAGATAAAGTGCTTCCAAGAGAAGGTCAAGTTAAAGGAGTTCATCATGACCAAGCCCTTATTATATGAAATGTTAAAGGGACTTATCTAAGAAAAAGAAGATCAAAAATATGAACAGTAGAATGATAACAAACTCACAACTATCAACAACTGAACCTAAAAACAAAAACAAACTAAGCAAACAACTAGAATAGGAACAGAATCACAGAAATGGAGGGTTATCAGTGGGAGGGAGGAGAAGAATGGGGTGGGGGAAAGGTACAGGGAGTAAGAAGGATAAGTGGTAGATACAAAATAGACAGGGGGAGGTTAAGATACATATAGGAAATGGAGGGGCCAAAGAACTTACATGCATGACTCATGGACATGAACCAAGAAAGGGGGATGCTGGTCAGGGGGTTGCTGGGCAGAGGGGAATAAAGGGGAGAAGAAATGGGACAACTGTGATAGCATAATCAATAAAATATATTTAAGAAGAAAAGAAAAGTTGTTGAAACCCTACTCTGGAATCTCCAGGACTTAGGGCCTGCACAATACCTGGGGCTGAAGAACAGAGAAAGCTCCCTTCATTTTGACTTTACCACACACCTTAAATAACAAACCAAGTATAAAGGTTAAAACTATACCATTTTTAGAATAAGACATATGAGAAAATCTTGAAAATCAACATTTTCAAGGCAGTATATTCTTAGAAAAATCATGAACAACAGAAGAACAGATTGAGGATTTGTTTTGTTAAAAAACAAAAGAAAAAATCTGCTCTTCTAAGGCAATGTTAAGAAAATTAAAAGACAAGCACCAGACTGGAAGGAAATATCTGTAAAAAACATATCTAAGAAATGACTTGAAACCAGAATATATAAAGAACTCTTACAATAATAATAAAAATAATAAGATATTAAGAACTCAATAGAAAAGCAAGAAAGAATTTGAATGGATACTTCTTAAGATACATGAATGACAAATAAGTTCATAAAAAGATATTTGACATCTTTCATCATGAAGAAAATGCACACTAAATCAATAGGGTTTTGCTACTTGCTTACTAGAATGATTAAAATAAAAACATTGACAATAGAGACACTAAGGAATTAAGCAAGTGGAACTTTCAGATACTGCTGATGTTAATGCAAAGTGGTACAACTACTTTGTAAAACTGTTCAGCAGTTCCTTAAAAAGTTAATATATATATTTAACACGGGAATATATATACATGTATATATACATATATATTTTCCTATGTAACCCAGTCAATCTAATCTTGAGTATTAACCTAATAGAAATAAAAACATATCTTTATACAAACACCTATGTTTACATCAGCATTTTTCATAATTATATAGTTCTAAACTGTAAATAGCTCAAATGACCATTTTTTAGTAAATGAATAAATAAATTGTAGTACATGTATTTAATGGAATACTATATCTATAAAACTAACCACTCACAATAAAGATAAATTTCATGGCCCTGGCTGGTGTAGCTTGGTGGATTAAGCGCGAGCCTGTGAACCAAGAGATCACAGTTCGATTCCCAGTCAGGGCACATGCCTGGGTTGCAGGCCAGTTCCCAGCAGGGAATGCACGGGAAACAACCATACATTGATATTTCTCTCCCTCTCTCCTTCCCTTCCCCTCTGAAGATAAATAAATAAAATCTTTAAAAAAAAAAAAGAAAAAAGAAAAAAAAGATAAATTTCATGAATAAAAAAAGACAGAGACAAAGGGGTACATTGTATGTGATTCTTTTAATGCAACATTCTGGAAAAGGCAAAAATCAAGGGAAATATGTCCAATCAGTGGTTGTCAGTGGCTAGAGGTCGGGGTGTAGTGTGGACTTCACTGGCGCCAGAAACCATACTGGAGTGATGAAAACATTCCACAACTTGGTCCGTGGTAGCTACATAACTTATCTAATTCAAAAATTTATTGATTTGTGTGCTTAAAAAGGGCATGTTTTATTGTATTTAAATTACAACTCAATAAGACTGAATTTTTTTAAATGTTTGCGGGGGAGGTTGATATTATGTTTGTTTAATGCGGGGAGGTAGGTGGAAAAACACTGGCACGTTCTTCTGGCACTTTGTTTCAATAATCTCTTAAAAACTCTGATAAGACACCAAAAAATGTCAAATTAAAAACTAATAAAATACCACATCCCAAAGGTATGGGATGCAAATGTAATAGTGAATAGAAAAAAAGACATTGTTTTAAAAGACATACATTAAAGAAGAAATAAGGAACTAATCATCTACTTGAAGACATTAGAAGAAATAAAAGCAAAATATACCAAAGCCAACAGAAGCAAGGACAGAATATCCACAATCACGGTGATCTCGAAAACATTCTGTACGTAGAGGGGGAACCAACATATGTAAAATTCGAATCTTCCAACAGACTAGTCAACCTGAAACCTCTCATGAGGTCAATCAGAAAAGAAAAAGGTAAATATGGGGGAGAGAGATGAATGATGCAGTCAATAATTCATTAAATCTAACAACACTGTGGACACTATATACATCGGGGATATAATAAGTAGATATTAGGAATACCTTCATGCCAACAAAATTTTAAATTTCTATTAAGCTAATATCTATAATAAAGTTTAAATTTTTTTAGTGTTTTTTTGTAATTTTATACATATTAGCACCACCATTCTCAATGAACAAAACATCTCTTATCAGACTAAAAGTTGTCCAGATGGCCTTTATGGCAAAGCCCGTCTCTGTGTCCTGCTCTAAGTCCCAAGTGGCCTGCCTTTTTGTCAGAGCCCAGCACCTCTAGAATTCTCTACAAGTGATTTCTTATAAGTCATACAGAAGTATTTATTGGCATGTTATTTTAGTTAACATAATGTTTTTGAAATTCACCTGTGGTTGTACACATTAATATTTAATTTATATTTTCTGAGTAATATTCTGTGGTATGGAGATATTAAAATTTATTAATCGCTAATTGGTTGCTCCAGTTTAACCATTTCAATAAATGTTGCTGCATACCTCTGTGTATGTATATCTTTGCTGTATTGTTTTTTGCTTAAGTGTCCTCAATAGTAGAATTTTGTAGAACATAGTAGGGCTCATTACATATTTTTAAATGAAGATTATATTCTTTAAGTGGCATAGCACAGAGAAAAAGAGAGATTATTGCTCTAAAAGGCAAAGACAGCTTGCTGACCCCACCAATGACACCGTGCATTCCCTAAGGTGAGTCCCTTAAAACTCCAATTTAACCTCCAGTTGTCAAATGAGAAAAATAATGAGTCCTGCCTTGCAGGAATGATGTGGGGATTTATAATATAACACTGCAGAAAAATTACTTTGCAGTTTTAGGGACAGGAGTATAATTTAAATACGGCATATTATTTTCATATTTTATATCCGCTTGCATCTCTGTTGTGTCCTGGTTACATCAGCCTCAGCAAGTTTAAAAAAAACAGTGTTCTAATGCCGCAGAACAATTCTAATGATTATGAAAAAATTACATCCTGAAGCTAATATAATAATTACATAGTAATATTATGCTTTGCAGTTGAAATACCACTACAAATCTCTGAAAAATATTCCAACAGTTCATAAACCTCCTGTACTTGTAGGTCTTGACCTGTGACCTGTAGGTCTTGCTGCATAAAGAACAGCAGGAGTCCTGCAGCCCTGCTGCCCGTGTGTCAGCGTACCTGGAGACTCGTCCATGGGACGCTCATTAGACAGGTATATGGCACAACTGCTTTTCATTGAATTCATGCGCTTCTTTGTAATAAAATGGAAATGCCCAAAACCAAGTTATATACTAATTTATTTTTCTCTTAGCTACACTGATAAATTTGAATTTCCTTTCAGCACCAAATAATCCTCTTCTTGCAGCCTAAAAGATGGCAAATTGGAAGGAAAATGGAAAAAAAATTCCAAAGTTAAAAGTGATTTGGATCACAGCAAGTAGTACAGTTGGAGAACATTAGAGTTTAAGCATCATAAAATTGTAATGGCTGAAATTTAACAGAATGTAGACACAACTTTGCATAAGTAAGAGTGGAGATTGATATAGCAAAACAGTAGTGTTAAAGTATACAGAAAAATTTTACAAAAATGCTGAAATCATGAAAATTTCAACAGATTGCTCATTTAAGAAGAAAACAAAATGAACACAGCCACTGTGTAGATACAGAGAAAAGATTGATAGCTGTCAGAGGAGTGGGTAGTGGGGCTGGTTGAAAAGATTAAGCAAATGACAACAGCAACAGCAACAACAAAAACACCTCCTAGGCAACATTATGGTCAGTACCAGAGGGAAATGGGGGTGGGGAGAGGCAGGGGAGGGTAAAAGGGGAATAAAAGGTGATGGAAAGGCGTGACTTTGGATGGTGAACACACAGTACACAGATACTGTATTATAGAATTGTACCTCCTAAAACTATGTAATTTTATTAACTGATATAACTCCAATAAATTCAGTTAAAAATAAAAATAAAAAAACAAATCTTGATCAACCATGGAAGAGGAAAAAAGAGCTATTCAGCAAATAACTGGTTGAATTTAAATTTAATCAGTATGTCTTCATTCATACTAGACATAAATTTCTTACGTAAGTGATTACCAAAACTAGCTACACTTTAGAATCACTTGGAAATAATCAAAAGAACAACAACAAATGAAAACAATGTCTGGAAGCCATCTGGGATATTAGGATAGTTCAGTTCAGGGTGAGGCACAGCTATTAGTATATTTTAACAATCCCCCCACTCTCTTAGATGATTCTAATATAAAGCCAGAGTCAAGAACTTGCTGCCTTGGGGAGATCGAGTTATATGCCACAGTTCTTAAATTATTCTCTGTCTGTATATTAGGTGGGTTTGCTAGCTGCACTATGTTGCCTGACTCTTAATTGGCTTATATAATGTTTACATTTCTGTTTCAACTGATATATGCTGTTTAGGGTTGTCTACTTGTATGTGTCACTATTTCTTGTGAAGTTGGCTGGGCATAAAAACATATAACACTTACACTACATATAAAAATCACTGTCAGTGAGGGGTGGCACTTGCTAGACTAGTATTCATGCCTTCAATTTAGACCAGCACAATGGCCTGACCATAGGTCCCTTTCAAAGGGGAAAAAGATTGGGTATAAACAGAGAGAAGGAAAAATAGTAGCTATGGGTAAAGGAATGACTTCACGGATAATATAATGAGGCTCAAAGCAAGAGACCATACTGTCTCTGAGTTCCATTACATCAGATGCCTGAAAAAGTGAAGCCATAGATTTGCCAACACCTCTCCTACTTTGGAACCTGATAGGATCTAATAGAAGTCTGCAAACATGAGTTGCCTTGCCTTGGGAGATATTTTCATACAATATGATGATAGACTGGATGGTTATTAGCAACTGAATGGGATTCTAGTAACATACCAGTATCTGTTAACTTTTATGATTATTTTGCTACCAGGAATTCATTTTCAAAGACTGGGAATGGACTGATGTTGTAATTTTTATTAAAAACAAACACATATTTGGTCTTCATCCCCGTTCCACACATTGAGTTCCTAAAATCCTGGTAAATTCCTAAGGGAAAAGAGCAGGAGCAGCATCTTTTGTTCTAACAAGGTGACTCTCATGGACTCTTGGGTGACCTCTAGACAGAGGCTTGTCACCAGGAAGACCATGCCGAGATTAGAGGCTTGGAATTTTCAGCTCCATACCCAATTTTCCACAGAGGAGAGAGAAAATGAAAAGGGAATAATAATTGGTTATGCTTATATGAGGGAGCCAAAATAAAATCCTAAAAATAAAGATTTTAGAGAACTCTCAGGCTGGTGAATCCATCTACATGCTAGTAGTGTGATGCACTTCAGCTCCACGGGGACAGACACTCCTGCTCTCAGGACCCTCCCAGACCTCACCTATATGTCTCTTCCTTTGGCTATTCACCAGCATCCTTTACCATATCCTTCAAAAAACTGCTACATGTTAAGTGATTCTCTGAAGAGGGGGTTTTGGGGACCTCAGATTTATTGCCATTTGGTCAGAAGCACAGGTGACAACATGCACGTGACATCAGGGAGGTGGGATGGGAGCAGTGCTACATCACTGATCCCTTAATCAACCTGTGGGGGATCTGATGCTCTCTCCAGTTAGATGGTGTCAGATTTTTGAGTTAAATTGTAGGACCCCCAGCTGGTGTCACAGAGAACTATTTGGTGGGGAAAACCGCCACACCTCTTCAGTAGGCCCACCTTTGTCCTATACCTCACAAAGCAAGTCAAAGCCACAGAAGAATAATGTCTATTTCAGGCACTGCCTACATGTACTTCTCTGTTCCCTCGTCTAAACTGTGGCTTCCCATTGCTACCTTTGCTCCACCTAGTTGATGACTCAGTTGGATATAATTTCTAGCTTGCTAAATTTGACCAGCTATTCAAATGATCATTTCTCATGCTGAACCTTTTATGCTCCTAAGAGTTTGGGGTTAAATTTTAAATAAAAAACAAATTTCTTGGATAAATCTAGTAAAAAAAAAAACAATGTCTTGCAATTAGGCAAGTTTTCAAACTCTATCAAAGAGCTGATTGATTTTTTTTGATTAAGCAACTATTTTACAGAGCACTAACACAAAGCACACATATATTCTTAAAAGACATAACTGAGATATTCTAATAACTAGGGCTAAGGCAATGAGGAAAAAACTACTACCACATAACATGCTTCCAACAGTTGGAAAAGGGAAAAATAAAATATTAGATGCATAGAATTACATTATATTGGAGATAGATTTGTCTTTAGGAAAAACATGGCTTGACATTCTCATCTGGTTTATATTCCATTATTAAGTCTTGAAACTTAATTGGTGCTGGAAGTTATGGTGCCATGGTCACTCAGCCTATTAAAAATTGATCTCTAAGGCGGGGCTTAACTTGTCTGAAATCAAATATGAAATGTGGATTACTATCTACATTTTTCATTATGGAATTTGTAACTTAATCCTTAGTGATACCTAGTCTCTTAAGTATAACTCTTAATTTGTACTTGTAATTGACCAACATAACTGTGGGTTGTGGTGGTACCGACTTGTAATTGACTAACTTTAAAACAAAAATATACTTAGAATTCCTTAGATCTGTGAAATGATTTCTTTGAAAAAATATAAACCAAGGAAGTAATGACAAGAAATAAGCATGAATGATCAATATACAGTCTCTTAGAATGTTACATGTGCAATGATGAGCAAGTCACGAAGAAGAGGCAAGTAATAATGATCAAGTAGAAAGAGATCATACTGACAAATATATAGTGTCAATGTTTTTATTATGCTATTACATATCATTATATTGTTTTTATACTTGCAGAGCAAGAGGATTTATGTGGATTAAAAAAAAGAAATTGGTTTTCATTCTAAAGGTCACCTGAAAAATATGGGAATTTGCATTTTTATACCACCTGGATATAGAGGGTACCAGGTACTCATTAGATGCAGGTCCCAGTTAATGACTCAGGTAGCAGAGCCTTCCTTAAGGGAGGTTTAAGTAGGGAAATGTCAATGTCCCATTCAGAGAGCACCGGTGTGCTGAGAGATCTGATAGCATTTTAAGTGTGCAGCACTGGGGGGACATGCTGTGCATGACTTCTTTCCTCCCAAAGTACAAAATCAATATTACATCACAAAGAAAGACTATAAAAGAAAACCAGGAACTGTACAAACTAGTGACATTAAGTCTTGAATAATACATATTGAGTCTATTTTTTTTTCAAAATAAAATGAATGTAAACTATTACAGTTGTTAAGAAACCTGCATGGTATCTTCACATAATGTGTTTGCTGGCTACTCAGGCTGCATTATTATAACTCCAGGTCGCTGCTGCTGCAGTTATTGCCTCTGATCAGAGAAACATAACCTGGGAGGCAGTGGTTGCTCACTGCTTCCTTTATCTTCTGGCAGCAGATCTACATGCTGAGATTGCTTCAGGTAGTAGAAGGCTTTCCAAAAAGAAGATGAGAACTCAGGTCAATGTTTTTGCTGTATTGTTTTAAGGCATACTATCCCAAACAATAAATGAACAGTTGTTGATACTTGAGAGGAAGAAACTCAGAAGATAAGAGTTCAACAATACAGTAGCAGGCATTGTGCTGTGTAAGGGCAAGAACATGAGCTGTGGCCCGCCCATTCCTCCCTCTCCTAGAATGCAACATGATCTCCACATAGAGCGAGTTATGGTTCGGAAGTCTGAGTATATAGTTAAGTAATACATTAGATGGATGTGTCATTGCTACCTAAGCAATATATGCCAAATAAGAGAAATATATTGGAAGCAAAGGGAGTGAGGGACAAGAAACCAATAGAGAAAAGAAATAATAAAAAGCCAGAGCTATTAACTCCTTTACTGAAAGTATGTACTCTTTGAGGAATCCTCTGGAAAGACTAACATATAATTCCAAGGGCAATAAGTTCACATAAATTAGTAGTTCCCAGAAGGAAGTGATCCCACTCTCACATCCCCAGGATATTTGGCAATGTGTGGAGGTATTGTTGGGTGTTACAATTGAAAGGGTTCTAATGGCATCTAGGTCTACAGCCATACCACCCTGAACATGCCCAATCTCGTCTAATAGCATCTAGTGGTTACAGACCAGGGATGATGCTAAACTAAGTATCATACAATTCACAGCCCCATACAACAGAGTTATCTCATCCAAAATCCAATGGATGGGGAACCCCAGCATACAGTAAGTCAGTAAGTAAGGCCACAATAAAAATGTTAATAAGACTAATCACATTCCAAAGAGATATTACAGAAAGGTTAACATGAAAAAGAACCATACAGAAATAAATTTTTCTACCAAATGAACCTTTAGTATATTACAAAAGCTGCCTGAATGTATGTTTCACACATTTTTTAATACTGAAATTTAATTCTATAACTCTTAGGGAAAGAAAAAGAGATTCTCTTAACCTTAATTTTTATTTTTAATTTTTTATTTCCATTTTCCTGGAGCAGATTTTAGTCCATAATTGAAACTTGCAATTGACATGAGGGCCATAAAGGCTGTGAAAAACTCACCTTTTAGTATTATTTATAGTTTATGATGAAAATATAAATAATTATTAATTTGATAGAGAATTTAGTTTTATCAAACAAAGACATTATGGAAAAATAATGTCTCCCAAATTCTTTTAACCATGTCTTGTGACTAACTCACAGAAACTAAAATCTGCATGTATTCTATATTTTTAGTGTCAGTTTTCTTAATTATGGCTTTTTACCTTACTTTCTAAGTTCCTTTGAAAGAGAATTTCATTGAATGTCATTTTACTAACTCTAGCTGCTTTTAGATAATTGCCACCATTTGAGGTCATCATATACTACTCTTTAAACTGCTATGCTGTAGTGTCCTCATTTGAATTTCTGGGATTAGCATATGATGTGACTACAAATGTCAAAACAGAAATATTTGAGAAAGAAATCATTCTCAACAAAAAATGTGTCAAGACAACACTGATATTCTCAAATGGATAATTAATTTTCTGTATCATTCAAACCCAAATTATAATTTGAAAAAAATGACATCCAATTGAAACAACATTTATTGAGCACCTGCACTGTACAAGCAACATACTACCTGCTGTGGAGGATAAAAAGACAATCAAGGCACAGTGCTTCCTGCCCCAGCCCTAGAAATAGAATTCCAGGTTTGAAACCCGAACTTACGATGAAGTCCATACTATTTAACCTCTTTATACTTCAATTTCGTCATTTGTAAATTAGAAAATTATAGCACCTAAGTACTTATTGGTATTGTGAAGGTGAAATGCCTAAAATGTTTTCTGTAAAATGAAGCTGTCAAAAAATGTTAGGTATTTTTAAGTATAATTTTACTTCCAGACTGACAGGTCAGCATGAGCAAAAGTTCAGAAAAAGGAAAACACAATATATGCTGAGAAATGATAAATGGTTTGGTGATCCTGTAATAAAGAGAACTATTGGAAGACATTATTGGTTCTAATGATAAAAGCAAAATTAAAAACAAAATACAGAGAAGTTATAATGCCATACTAATGAGTTCAGATATGTGCGTGTTTTGGAAGGGGTAGCACATTATCAAAGGTTTTGAACAGACAATTTATCTGGGTTTTGAAAGCAGCTCCATTGGCAATATGAACACTGAACTGGAGGATAAAAATTATAGGATGGAGAAGAATTTAGAAACTATTGCCATAAATCAGATAATAGATACCCATGCATGATCTAAAGTTATGAGATGAAGAATGAAGCGAGAAGATAATGGAGAAGAAAATAATGAGCCAATGTTTTGTCTATGAGAGTTGAGTGGGTCAAACATTTATATTGTTTAGATTATTTACACTTATATTGTCCCCTACCAGTTTGGAATTTCACTCTATACACAAATAGTTTATGGTAACTATCCCAAGTTACAAAGATTTGCTCTTGCTATCAAAGTTTATGTAAAGTCTGTCCTGATTATCTAGAGAGATACAACTTTTCTGTTTTTCAATCCTAGGAAAAATACTTTAGAAAAATTATTCATCTTTGGACACATATGGATGGGCTGTGTCCTCTAGGCTGATGGCTTCTTGGGGGCTATAAGGATATATAAACAATACTTCACCAAGTTATAGACACAGTATGGACCATTAAAGGAGATGTCCAGGAGCTTATGAGCCATAAGTGGTATTACAAATCCTACACGAGCTCTGAAATTTTATGCAAAAGTTTACTGTATGACAGCTTCCTTCCTAACCAGTTGGAGATTTAGGACTCTCAAACCAATATTTCATATGAGAAACAAGTTGCTTCATGCATAGCTATTTTACTGCATACCATTATTAATTTCTATTATCCTACATACAGAGAAGTATGATTGAAACAATTTCTACGATCAATGAAGCCTAAAACACAAGCAGGGAAGAACGTTCCACTATTTACCTGACAACAATTCAAGCACAACAAGAAGTTTAATGTTACAAAGAATCAGTCATGGCCCATAAATATTATTGTTTTTCTATGGCTACTGATATAATCTTTGAAAAAATTCCAAGTTAAATTCTGCAGCACCAAGTGGAATTCTGTGGTCTCAAATGAATAATGGGCTAAAAATGTCTATAAATTAATAAAAAAGAGACCAATACCTCAGTACAGAAAAGAAAAGAGGGTGATAAACATCAAAAGACATTCAGCTGCACTTATAAAATCCCTGAAAGTTCTAATCACAGTGTGCTTTTCTCTTATCAGATGGGCAAGGAACAAAAATTTTAATAAAGCCCTGGCTGGTGTGGCTCAGTGGATTGAACATTGGCCTGCAAACCAAAGGGTTGCTGGTTCGATTCCCAGTCAGGGCCTATGCCTGGGTTGCAGGCCAGGTACCCAGTAGGGGGTACTCAAAAGGCAACCACACAATGATGTTTCTCTCCCTCTGTTTCTCCCCACTTCCTCCCTCTAAAAATAAAATAAATACAATCTTTTAAAAATGTTAATAAAATATTGTGTTGATGACAGAAACTCTCATACACCAACCACTTAAGGAATGACACTTGCTATGTATTATATAGGACAGTTTAAAAATATCTATCAAGTTTAAAATGACCATAACTCTCTGGGGTATTTACTCTTAAAAGTACATTTCACACAGGGCACCAGACAGGTAGTGGATATATGCTCCTCAACAGAGAGACTGTTAAATATGCCATGACAACTCATTCAGTAACACAATAAACAGATGTGACACTGATAGGACATAACTTCTAAATTATACTATGTAAAACACAAAGTATGGATTTCTATGTATATAAAACATATATTGATATGAAAAATAAAGAATAGTTTCATGTGTGTTTGTCTTTTTAAAGATTTTATTTATTTATTTTTAGACAGAGGGGAAAGGAAGGAGAAAGAGAGGAGGAGAAACATCAATGTGTGATTGCCTCTTACCCGCCCCTACTGGGGACCTGGCCTGCAACCCAGGCATGTGCCCTGACTGAAAATTGAACCAGCAACCCTTTGGTTTGCAGGCCAGTGTTCAATTCACTGAATCACATCAGGTAGGACAAGTGTATGTAAGTAGAATATTTCTGCAAGGATTCACAAAGAAAATCAGAAGCAGAAAGTATGTTTCAAATGGAGAATTGAGTGTTGGAAGTGCTAGAGAACAGGGGGTCTTAGTATTCATGGTATAAGCTTATGTCCATTTGAATTCTTCACATGCGCCTCACTTACTCAAAACACATGTTAAATTATAATGTTCATGAAAACAAAAAGAAATCATAAATGCTACCTTCTATCTTCTTTGTAAATGTAGATGGCTAAAATAACAAATGTTTTTAATTGCCATGAGATTCTCAGGGGAGTGTCTCTCTCTCTCTCTCTCTCTCTCTCTCTCAGTTTTTAAAAATTTGCTTTTGGTTTTGTTCAACACTGTCAATTTATTTACCTATGACTCTTTTTGTATCTGTATATTTCATTAAGCTTTTCTTTTAAATTCTCAACCACAGCATGGAACATGCCATATAGCAAGAAGGTCCTCAATGAATATTTTAAAATGCTGAATTATAAAAACAGAGACCTGTCTTAGTACGCAAAGGAAAAAAAAACGCATTATCACTGAGTTCTCTTCATGATGAAGAGGACAACACTGAGACCTAGTTGAATCATGTGTATAATGTATTCTGAGATTTATGGAAGAAGAGAGCATTGTAACTTCAAATAATTATAATTATAAATAATAGTATCTACACCTTTTTTCAATCTATGCATTTTCTTAGAATCTTAGTAGTTGAACTGAGAAATGTGATCAGTAATGGGTAAACATCAATTCATTAAAATCTGGCAGTATTACTTCAGATTTTGAAACACTAATAACTTTGTAAACACAATTGTTAAAATGTGAAATCCAAAATATGATTTTACAGGTGTGAATGAAATGCTCATGGATGAGAATAGCAGTGGCAATTTTGTGGGTTTGTTTAAAAGTATGCTCTTAAAAAGCCATCAAGTAATTTATTTAAAATGTATATTTTAAAAATAGAGAGAACATTAGCTAAATGGATTCACATCCTTTACTGTACTGAGGTAAAATCTTCTGAAATTAACTACAAAAGACTTTCTCAGGAGTATCTAAAGAATTTAGCTGCAGCTCCTTGAGGCTTATTCAATGCTCTCCTTGAAGGAGAGGGAAACATATGCTCTCCTTCTAGCTTTTAAAAAATCATTCTTAACGTAATTTTGTTGCATACAGCTCAGAGTTCTAATCCCACTTTGCAATGACATGATCGTTGCTGAGGTTTGGATATTGATGTCTCTTCTCAGGCTAGCCTAAAGCAAAGCAGCCCAGAGGCTTCCCAGGATGCTTGCTAGGTTGGGTTTTTCTTTTTTCTTATTTTTTAATAATTTGTTTTTTAAGAAAACTTTTTATATCTGTAGACATATTTTCAATTTTTTCTGATATATATACCCTTCTTTGTCTTCCACTCCCAAGAAAATATCAGTTTTCACCAAAACTCTCACTTGAGAATGTTAGTGTTTTAAATCTAGAACCTGACATTTGTAATTTCTATAACTATGAAAACTACTGATTTAATATCGGTGTGGTAAATGCTCTCAAAGTCCCCTCCTGACACAAACATAGGCTTTTATGTCTTGTTTTTAAGTAACATTCAGAAATAGCATAGATTGTTTAACTGATTTATCATAAATGAAACAATAATTCTGTAACTTGGCACACATGGTAAAATAAAAACTATATTTAACAAAGAGTGATTATCTGTGTTTAGAAAATGTTCAGAGTTAGATCTATAAAAACAAGAATAACCCTGTGAGTGTGTGTATGTATGATAGTGGAGGGAAATGGCATCTGGCTATGACTCACCTCTGACTCTAGTGAGTATTTAATCCTGATTCTTTTTGTTTTGTTTTGTTTTGTTTTATACTCTTTCAGTGTTGATCAACCACTAATCTGTCCTTCATTACACCTTCTTTGTGAAACCTACAATTTATATTCTTCAACAAGAAGACTTAGGTTGTGGAGAAAAGGGAACCCTTTTGCACTGTTGGTGGAAATGCAGACTGGTGCAGCCACTGTGGAAAACGCTATGTAATTTCCTCAAAAAACTAAAATGGAACTAACTTTTGACCCAACAGTTGTACTGCCAAGGGATGGCAGGAACTGACTATACCCTAACAGTCCGGAAACACTAATTCATAGCAGGGTGGATAGCAAGGACTGCTAAATGACATTTAATAAAGGTGGAACAGGAATAAGAATATTGTAAAAAAAGTGAAAATGAATTGTATACTATAGGAGAGCAGTCCACTTGGCAGTGGCAAATGTAGCTCAGCCCTGGTCTGGAAACCTGACAGGCAGGAGGCAGCACACAGGAACCAGGCCCGCAGATCAGCTTTCCCATGGGGAACCAGACCTGCATTATGTCTAGGCTGCTTTGAGGTTTGCTTTTGCTAAAACTCCCTCACCCTGAGTTAAGGCAGCACATGTTTAATGCATATCTTTGAAGTAATTTTCTAAAGTCTGTGCTAAACCTCTGGAGGACAGAGTGTAACCAGTTCTACCACTTTTTCCCGTGCATTTGCAAAATCCTTTTCTTTGTTATTTGTAAGAAGTAATCAGCAACATCCTTTTCCTTGTTATCTGTAAAAAGTGATCACCTAAAGCAAACCTTCTTTGATATAATGCTCCCAGAAAAGCAATAAAAGCCTATCCGGGCAGGGGTCGAGGCCCTCTCTCCCTTAGAGAGCGGCTATGCTGTCCCTTTTCTCCCCAGGACTTCTGCAGTCTGTGTGAATTTGGTCATCACAGCCACAACACCATGGACACCACTAGTCTGAATCCACATCAGTATACAGGAATGAAAAATTATTTTGAGAGGATGGGGAAAGCAAACTAATGGAATAAGGAGTAAAGCCCAGGTTGAGAGAGGGTGAATAAAGAAAGAAAAGGAAAAAAAGGGAGAGAGAAAACAATAAAACAAAATTCCTTACTCAACTGATCATGGGCAGGGTGAAGGCGAAATGGAGTAAGACAGTGGGGGAATATTCTGTGGGATTTAAAGTACAAACAAGTAGTGAAGAAATAGGAGTTCCTTTGTTGAAGTACAGCAATCACCATGATATTTCACCCAACTAGCCACTCTTTATAAAAGGAGAAAAAGGAATAAGACTCGTATTAGAAGGGAAAACAATGTGAGCTGATTTACACTTATGTGAGTTTAGATGGAGGAGGAAATTGAGAGTAAGGGATAGAAACTTGGCAAAGTGTGAGAGAAAGTAAAGTTAACCACAACAGCAATGAAACTCAGGAAGAGGACAGAATGGATTCATACCAGGGAAGGGTGCTGTATGGAATTTGGAATGACAATGGTATGATAAGAAATATATGATCTGAATAAAAAGAATAAAAAGTAAAAGACTAAGTGTATGTGTTATTTGGAATATGAATGAAGGGAAAGAAGAAAAATTAAAATGTAATATGAAAGGGAGAATAATAAAAAAGCAAGTCAAACAATAAAACCTAACAAACAAAAAAACACTAAATAAATGGAAAGAAGAGAAATTTTAAAAAACATGCAAGTTCTGAAAGAAAACAAAGGTGAAATTTTTCTCAGCTGTTTGTGTTCACCTTCTGAAATTTTTCTGGATCTGTCTCTGGTTTTCTCACAGCTCTAGGTCTTATTGCCTTTCTCTTGAGAAAAAAAAAAAACCTCCTGCTGGTTTTACACCCACCAAACCAGTTTTTCAGGTCTTCTGATCCAGCAGGCAGAGGGAGGCTGGACACTGTTGTGTTTGTTTGTTTGTTTGTTTGTTTGCTTTGTTTTGTTTTTCCTTTGCTGTGGTTCCACATGTATGGGGACTCAGACTGGGCTACCATAATCACAGGTGCCCAGTTTCCAGCCCACACCCTTAGAGTACTGTGTGGCCTGCACTGTCCCCACGCGGCTCATTTCTGCTATTGGAAGAAGTCTCCCTGGGAGTCCCGGCTACCCCGCTTTGATCAATCTGTGAGGCACCCTGAGTGGGAGCAAATTGTACCTACACTCCTCCCTCTTTGCTGGCCTGGCTGCTTTGTGCCTAAGGTCCCTGCAAGCGTGAGGTTCCAGCACATGGGCTAAGTTCTACCTTTGAGAAAAGTCCCCTTGGGTGCCACCTGTCACTCCTAACAAGCGCTGGGCTTTCCACACAGTCCAATTCTCTGACCAGTCCAGAGTCTATTTGGGTCACAGCCAGCCATGGCCCATCTCTTCTCCCAGCTCCAGAAGTCACCCTGCTCCCCAATTTCTCTGGTACTACCCCAGCCTGGGACCATTGCCCCAGCCAATGTGCGCCGCTGGCAGTGTGTCACTCACTGCCTTTTTATCCCCCCAGCAACTTCCCCTCTCTGGGAAGGGATGGAGCCGCTAGGTTGCTATCACTGACCTGGCTGTCCTCCAGTGCTCCCAGGGCAGCAGTGGTCTCTGGTGCAAGGCCCAGGGACCTTCCTGTCAGTTTACAAAATCTCCTTAGCACCAGACTGTAAGTGTCCTCTGCATCCTTTGGCTTCCAAACTTCGTATCAGCTGGGATTCTGTTGGCTGTTCACTCTGTTCTTCAGAAGATCGGCTAGGTGTCCCCGTCAGGTGCAGGAGCAAGTGGGCTCAGCTCCCACCTACATCGCTGCCACCTTCCTCCTCCTCCATTTTCTTCACAGCGTCAAATATTAACCAAGACAACTTTGTCTTTTTATTTTTCCTTCTTCTTTAAAATCAATTTAACATTTACCTTTGTAATTTAGGCAATTAAATTTTTGTTACTTATATTTTAAAAGCTAGGATATATATGAATCTATATATGTATATGTGTATGAATATAGATAGATAGATAGATAGATAGATAGATAGATAGATAGATAGATAGATAGATGATAGATAGATAGGAATCATGGTCCTGTCTTTTTAAATGAATTCAATTGGTATATTTAAGCATATTTGAAATTATTAATAAAAATGTAAAAAAATAAAATGATAATGCCTTACCCACTATAACAACAAAAAACACTTAAATCTATTTTCCTACCTGGTAAAATATTAGAAATTCATTACAAAAACTGTACACACTCTAAGAATGAGGCAATAAGATCATTTAATGTAAAACTGAATTGCTTTATAACATTCCATTGATAATCTATGCACTTATCTATTAAAATTCTGATATTTACAAGAGATTGAATACATATGTTTGAGAATTTTTCATGAGAATACAAGATAATTGAAAACTTCTGATTCCACTCTAGGGGGAGAAAACAGTTAAAACACTGAAAAAGTTTGATTACTATTTTATATTTGGCTCAATCTAAGCACCAACTACTACTTTTTATGACACATTACAACTTACAAAATGGCATTTTTGTGAATACCCAAGAAGTAGGTTGAGAGAATGCAGGAAAATTCCAAATCTGAGTATTCATTGGCTATTTCTAGATGCATTATACTTATGTATTTCCCAGAAATATCACAATACTCATTTATTATGATATAGTCCTGAAAAATTTGAACCGAAAATATATCCAACAAAATCTTGATCCCACAATGAATGCATATGATTATGGTGACCTAGCACAATGCAAGCATTTCTTTTCTTAGTGATGGTCTCCCAAAATATATTTCTCCAGTATCAGGGCTTATAGAAGAAAAGGATAGATTTCCAGAAGTCAGACCTAGGAGCAATTAGAGTAAATCAAATATTACAATAAATATTTTATCAGAAATTTATGTATTGAAGAAATAGTGATATAAATAACATGGTTAAATATTTTATCAGGTAGACCTAGGTTTAATTTATAAAACCACCACCACTATCTATGTAAAGAAAATTGTCTTTTTCCTTTTCTTTTTTGTTCTTTTTTTTTGCTATTATATCAACATAAGTTAAAGTCAGTATATACTGCTTATGTCTTATTATTATAGAGATCCAGTAAAATGATCTATAGTATAAAATTTTAAACATCAGTATGTCATTTTAAAATATAGATCAAATATGTTAGAAGAAATGTGAATATATGACTTCCTTTATGGGAAAGGCAAGTAGAGGATAAGATAGTTATTTGTGATTGTTTTCATTAAATCCTCTCTTATCTACAAACAAAAAAAAATGACCCCAAATGAAGTCATTGATATCAAAATTACAAATTAAATATTTATTACATTGGTCCTGTGCTGGTTATTTGACTTTCATTTTCATTTAAATGCAAATATCTTAAGAGTATTATTTTATTCACTCATTTATATTTTTCTGTAAATAATGGGTTTGCCATCTGTATTTTTTTGCACTGTAAAATTACATTAAAAAGAAAGCATGATTGCCCTGACTGGATGCCTTAGCTGGTTGGAGCATCATCCCATACACCAAAAGGTCATGGGTTCAACTCGTGGTCAGGTCACATACCTAGGCTGAGGGTTTAGTCCCTGGTTGGGGCACATAAGAGAGGTAATTGATTGATGTTTCTCTCTCAGACTGCTCTCTCTCTCTTTCTCTCTCTCTCTCTCCATTCCCCTCTCTCAAAAACAATAATAAAAATATCCTAAGGTGAGAATTAAAAATAAAAAGAAAACATGATTAATTTTCCCATGAGAGGGAAGGAAGATGAAAATAAAGAAGTAATTTTCAAGGCATATAGTATAGGAGAGTAAAAATAAAATTAGGAAAAGACCTCATAAAGACTTTTACCTATTTCATAATTTTGCTGAAGATTGAACTTGATCCTAGTTAAGAGAAAACACGGGTATGACAAGAAAAAAAGTTCTGTATTATTATAGTATATTTAGTTATAACAATGAGTAGAGATAGCTAACACTAGAAATATTTTAATAATATTTTTGTTTAATAAACATTTTGAGAACAATAAGAAGAATGAGTAGAGATTAAAAAATTTCCCAATATCTTTGTATTAAACAAAACACATTTTACCCCTTCCATGAATAAATGTGAAAAGACCTGAAGAAACAGGTTAATTTCCAAATCTGTATATGCAATTGAAATTAAACTTTTCTATTTCAATAGTCTTTGTAGATTGGGGTGGGGGGAATGTGTGTGCTAAAATGTGTGGCCATTTGTATTATTTGAGCTTTAGTAAAAAACAATTCCATTGAATTGAATTATTTAAGAAGAATTTAATGTAGAGGTTTTAAATTTTGTTTTTATATTTTTAAAATTTGCACACAGTAAAATCCACTTTGTTGTTGGAGAGATATGTGAGTTTCTATACTTACATAGACTTTTAATCACAGACAGGATACAGAACAATTCCAACACCTAAGAGAATTCCTTTGTATTGAGACCCAGCTCCCTTACCTATCCCCAGGAACCACTATCTGTTCTCTGTTGCTGTAATTTTTTCTTTTTTTCAGAATATTAAAAAATACGTAGATGTAATATTTTTATGCTAGCCTCTTTAGCATAAAGTTGGTGGGCAGCCAAACCCCACTTCGGTTCAGTAAAAAAATTGGCACTGTATACAGTTATTACCATATTATTGACTGTATTACTTATGCTGTATTTTACATCCCCATGACTATTTTGTAACTATCAGTGTAGTACTCAATCCATTCACCTTTTTCACCCAGTCCTCCAATCACCCTCTTGTCTGGCAGCCATCAGTCTACTCCAGGTTATTCTGACTGGTCTAATTATTAAATTTATATAAAACAGACTAACAAGAGGAAATAAGCAAATTTGATTACATACCAACCTATCCGATCTCCACATACATGAGAGGTTGAGTGATAGAAAGGGGACATGAGGTATAGGTGACATCGTGAGCCAAGGATGAGGTGAGGCACCTGAGACTTCATCAGAGTGAAAGGTAATTCACAAGATGGTAAGAAGAGAGAGCTGGTGTTCAGTAATTGGATGTTTGCCCTGTAATGCAGATAGTCATACAAAGTTATTTCTGTTATTAACTCTTTTTATGGGAAAGGAACCAATTAGGTTATGGGAGTGGTAAGAGTTTTTATTGAGCCTGCAGGGTCTTTATTGCCATCAGTTCAAAATAATCCGCATGCCAAAGTACCACATCTTTGGAAGCCTGTTCTGAACCCCTTCAATTGTTTTGAGCTAAATAATGAAAACAAATTATTGATCTACCTCTTTTTGAAGAAATAAACATTTTTCTTGTTAAGAAATTTAGAGTTAAGATGATATTCCATTCAGCCGGGTATATGACTGCAAGATCATATTCCATGAAATCCTCTAAGTCAGCACTTAGCAATATGGCACTGCAAATACAAAACTCTCAAAAAGTTTTATATTATTAAACAGAAAAAAATCATGATAGAATATTACTTAGAAT
>CM052539.1:115584657-115601546 GCA_028533065.1 Trachops cirrhosus | reverse complement strand
TTGAAGAAATAAACATTTTTCTTGTTAAGAAATTTAGAGTTAAGATGATATTCCATTCAGCCGGGTATATGACTGCAAGATCATATTCCATGAAATCCTCTAAGTCAGCACTTAGCAATATGGCACTGCAAATACAAAACTCTCAAAAAGTTTTATATTATTAAACAGAAAAAAATCATGATAGAATATTACTTAGAATTAGTGCATTCATGGCATTTCAGCCCTTCACTTAGTAAGTATTATTGATAATGTAGTGTGTAGTGGCAAGATTATGAGGACTGAATACTATTTTCTAAATATATATGTTTTCCCCAATTACCTCTTTAGAGCATTCACACCATTGACACTTGTTGAATGAATTATGTTTTATAATAGTTCTAAAATATTTTTAAATATAAAGTTTAATTTGCTAATAGGTAACCACATATTAGAGATGCTTGGAGCTATGTTATAGTTTTTTCTTCTTTTATATGTTCCCAGTTTTATTCTTATCATTCACTATTTTGCTCTATATTAAAAAATCCGAACTCAAAAATATTAAATTTTCCAGACTCCTCTGTCAGGTAGATACTAGTTACTATTAGCTAGTGACAAGAACTAGTAGGGTATATTTATTTATGTATTTATTTATTACTTTTCACTTTGAAATAATTATATTTTTATAGTAATTTGCAAAGAAAGCACAGAGAGGCTCAGTATATGTTTCACTCACTTTCTCCTAATTGTTATACCTTATATAATTCTAATACAATAGCAAAACTGGGCATTGATGCTGGTAAGTGTATGTAGGGTTATATTTTATTTTTTCACATTTATAGATTTGTGTAACAACCACCATGATTAAGATACAAAACTATTTCATTTCCCTCATTTTATTATTTTATAACCATTCCCACCCTTCCCCTGCCCTTTCTAATATTCATAAACCCTGGCAAGTATTAATGTTTTTCATGTCTATCATTTTGTCATTTTAAGAATATCATTTAAATGAAATCATACAGTGTGTCACCTTTTGGGATTTGTTTCCTTTATTTAGCATAATACCCTCGAGTTCACTGGTAGGATCTCAGGACCGTGCACCAGTAAATAGTGATTGACTTCAGTGCCCGTGGAGTTCCACCGGCAGTAGCAATGGTTGGCTGCCAGCTGCTGGGGCTGCAGGCTACAGAGGCTTTTAGCTGCACTGAAGGCTAAAAGGGAGAGTAGCTGCAGACCTGAGCAGCCTTCGGAGGTTCTGGCATTGACAGTTTCTGGCAGATTCAAGGGCACACATGCACCTGGTCTCCAGAAACTCTCTCTCTTCCTGTTGCTTGTTTTGTTTTGTTTTGGCTTGGTTTTGTTTTAGCTCTCTAGGATGAGAGGAGCTTCTTGAAATGATCATTACTTCAAAATCTCTCTTTTGTTCTTTCCTCCCTTCAAACACCCTTGTAAACAGTTCCCAGTATTTAATATCTTCTGTGTAAATAAACTAGCATGACTTGTATTTTCAGGACTGCGTCCTAATAGCCCCACTATCAAACAGCATTAGTGCCAAGACGGTAGCCATGTAAAGTATTGTAAAAACATACTGATAATCATATTGTTATTAATATCAATAATAAGGAGCAACAATTTATTCCGAATATGTGTTAGGCATTTTGTGTGATGGCTGTCTTTCAAATCGCTTCCACGCAGAAGAGACAATGAAAAGAATGAGAGGAGAAGCTATGCCAGCTTCAAACAGTGTATTTTAAAATTGTATAAAGCCATTTTCAATGTGTATTTGATAAACAAAAAAAATGAAATTCTTGTTCAGAACCAACTATCTTGAAGTTAATCTATCTTATGTGACAGCCCACTTAGCAGTCCAGGGGTCACCCAGCTGTCACTATGGTAAAGTTTTTGATGTTTAATGATGGAACCAGAATATGTTTCCAATGCACTGCTGCAGTGCTGTAACACTCAAGCTGTGAGATGCAGGCCTCTTAAGAATTTCAGATGCCAAGTCCTATTCAATATTCTTTAACTTGTGAAAATCCTTTTGGAATTCCATTTTATGTTTTCTAAAAATCGTTGCACTGAAAATGAATAGTGTGGTGTTGCCAGTTGAGGATTTGTGCAGCTGGCAACTTTTAATTGTTTCCTGTACAGCTTAGAATGACAGTGATGCCAGGGCCTTGTTTAATAATTGATTACTTATTTGAAAGGAGCTTTATGTTTTGTTTTGACTCGCTACACTAAAAAAAAACTTTCTCTACAAGAAAGAAAACTGCATAAAATTCCCCCATTTAATACAAAACAAGTTTTTATTCCTCAAGTTCCTTTGTGAAAATGTTAATGTCTCTGAAACATTTAGTTATCTAAAAATTCTTATCAATAACAGTGACTGACGTTAATTTCTCCTTAAATTTTTAAGTGATAACGCTAGTCCAAAGTAAATTCCTTTCAACTACAAATTGTACTTTATATTAATTATATCACATATATTATTATATTTTACTATTTTGTACCATTTTTAAATTGTTCAATATTTAATAATGTTGAGTACAAATATTTTATATTCCTACCATGTACACAAACTCCTTCAGGACAATATCATGAATATATCAATATTTGTACAATATCAGTTCTTACACTAATACAATATTGAACTAACTTATTTCTATATCTGTGTTTTAAAGTTCACAACTACTTATTTAATAGGAAATAGCTAAACCATTCATTCCCTCTTAAAGTTAAGAATAATGCCCCTTTGTTTACAGATTCCATCTAGTTTACATGCCTTTTTTGCCTTATTTGCTAGTGGTTGAATTGGATGATATTTATTTAAGAAACATAGTCTCAGTTCTAATCCCTACGTGAAAACAGAGCATTCAGCGTGATGAATGATATCCTCACTCTCATAAAACTTTCATTCAAACATGAATAAGTAAAATATTAAATAAAATGATAATTCCTCATAATAATAATACCATAGAGAGAGTAATTACAGATGTGTAACCTGAAAAATAATGATTTTAAATAAGTCAAGTAAGAAATCATCTTAGAAAACATGATGTTCAAGTTGGAACTGAATTTTGTCAATAATTTATTCAGATAATCCAGAATAAACATTTTAGTTCATGACTAGCATAAGGTCCTGGAGGTGGATATAAGGTTGACTTACTTGAAAACAGTCCTGTTTCTTGTCTGTCTTTCTTTTTTTAAAATTAGCATCAGTAGTTCAGATTTCATATCAAGGATAACAAACAGCAATGTTTTGGTCTGAATAAAAGAGCAATCATTTTATCTGAATTTATGATAATTAATCTGGGTACTGTTGTAAAAAATGAATTAAAGGTAGCAAAATATAAAGCATTCCTTAATCCTAAGTGAGAAGCAATGGTTGTTTAGGATGGTATCAATGAACATAAACAGAAATAGTTTCATTATTGTATTCTGATGGCAAAATTAAAAATATTTGCTGATGAATTAGATGTGAGAGACCAGGGATAGAAAAAGTTCGGTGGGTAAATTTTAGGTAAAGCTCCTGGGAGAGCTCTTCAACAGTATTAAGAAACCATATTTCTGTCAAGGAGTGCTACTTATAATCACCATAATCTTATATAATTTAATTCTGTCAATAATAAAAAGTAATTACTCTTCCTCTACTCTGAAATCATGAGTTCACTGAATGTCTTCAAGATCAAATCCATGTCTGAGCCTTCCTTAAGGTAAAATTAGTAATATAAAATGAAATTTTTGAATCCATGTTTGAAATGTGTGGTAGGAAATACCACAGAAACATGTGCTGGAGCCAGTGCTTTTCTGACTGAAGACCATTGAGATGGCAGCTGTGAACATGTGACCAATTGTTTTTACATATAAAATGCTCATTACTGCATAAGTAATAACAAACTGAGTAATAATATAATAATATCAACCCCAAAGTCTATGCTAAATTAATCTCCAACATCTATGCTAAATGAATCCCTGATCTATTTCTGACTTAAATGAAAATTTATCATATAATTGAATCATATGGTAGTGAAATGAAGTATTTGTAATATAAAGTGCAAGTTAGCAAAAATCTCATTTAAGAAATATTCTTACCAAATCATTTGAATTTCTCATATATAAAACTTTAAATTTCATGAGAAATGATGAGAAAAAATTTCGTTGCTACCATATGATTCAATCATATGGAAAATTTGAATTTAAATCAGAAGTAGATCAGGGTAGTTTAGCAAGGAAACCTTAGAGGGGTGATATTATTATTATATTATTACTCTGTTATTACTTAGTAAGTACCTACTATTAGTTACTTTCCATGCATTATTTCATTTAACTATAAAATATATTATTAAATAAAAATAGATGGTCTTCATCAATGATAATGCTGAGGAACAATTCAAGCAATGTGGTAAAGATCACAAGGTTATAAGCAATCTATCTGTAATGTGACTTAACTACTTTTAATTCTAATTTATAATACTTCTTAAATAAGCATTATTTTTACAACAATATACTACATCCTAGGAAAATAGTTATAGTGATTAGAGTAATAGATGTTTCAAGTTATCTCTAAAAATACATTTTAACCTGTGTGTGCCTAATTTATGTTCTTCATACAAATACACCCACACACTATTGAACAACATTTGTGGAATTCTTTCTAGTGCCTCATGTTTGTGTAATATAGAAAACCTACAAATTTTGACATATATAGCTATAAAGCAACAAAATTTAGCTTCCCATATGAATGCCAATTAAATTATTTACTGAGAGAATTTCTTGAAAGATGCACATATTCTGAATGTGAAATTCAACATGTTTCTACAAAGTGAACATACCCATATGACTACCATCCAGCTTAAGAAATAGAATAATGCTAGTAAACTAGAAACCATACTGCCTCCCTCCTCTCCTTCCAGTGTTTGCCCCCTCTGTTTTTACCAAAGCTAACCAGCATGTTCACATGTACAATGGAGATTAGTTTTCTTTGTATTGGACCTTTAGTTAAATGTAATCATCTAGTACGCATTCTTTTGTGATGACTTCTTTCACACAACATATGCTTATGAAAGTCATCCATGTAATGCATGTTCATTTATTTCATTCTCATATAGGATTGTATTTTTCATATGCACCAATTCATGTACACAGTCTATCTTTATAAACATTTGGATTATGTCCATTTTGAGATTACTACAAATTTTTCACATGGCAGCCCAATTGACACAACAAAATTGACTTTAGAAGTTCATTCTTCATCACTATTTTGTGTCATCTTTACATGAATGAAGTGCTCATTTGAGGTGCTATAGACTCGCTTGTGCTATTAGTTTACTCTCTTTTAAACTTGCAGAAATACTTTGCTGTCAGGATAACTTTAGAGTTAGTCTTGATATTCAGTAGAATAACTCCTACATTCTCTCCTTTCTTTCAACAGTCATACTATTTATGGCCTTTGACTTTCTAATAATTTATATATGCTTGCTAATTTTAATAAAAATGAGCATAAATTTGTTTGGGAGTGTCTTGATTTCATATATCAATTTGTATGGAATTGATATCTTTCCAATATTGTATTTCAGTTCATGAATGTGGTATATTCTCTTATGTGTTTAATTCTTTTACAAAATTCCCTTAATAATATTTTACATTTTTCAGTAAAAGACTCATTTCTTACACTTATTTAAATGTTACTAGTTATTTGATATGGGTGATGCTATTTCAAACAATGTAGGTGTGTACACATGCATATTCATTCCTGTTTTTGACCTAGAAATGCAATGGATGTTATATTGAATGTGTGTCTTGCAATATTGCTAAACTCATTTATTAGACTTAGCAACTTACTTTTTAAAACTTTTTTTATTGTTGTTCAAGAATAGATTGTTTGGATTATTATATACAAAATCATGCAGACCATTCTAGCATTTTCTTTTTAATACTATTCTTTTTATTCTTTTTCTTTATTATTGAGCTGGTTAGGACCTCTACCACAATATCAAATGGGGAAAAATAGGGGAAGGGCCATCAAAGAACCTGTATAAAGGACACATGGACAAAGCCAAAAGGGAGTAGGATTGAGAGTGGGAGGGGGACTGGGTGGGGACAGGAGAGGGTGGGGGATGAAGTGGAGACAACTGTGCCTGAACAACAATAAAAAAACAAAGAGATAACATTGATTCTCTTTTTTATGATTGAGATATATCATATATTCTTTATTATTTAATAGAAAATATTTTCTAATTACCATTATAATTTATTTTTTTTATCTATGGATTATTTAGAAAAAGCTTTATATTTCTAAACATATACTTGTTTTCAAGTTATATTTTATTATGATGTTCTAGCTTACATCCATTATTCTGTAATCAAAATGATCTGAATTAAATCTTTATGTCAAGACATGTTTGGTGGCATGGCATATTGTGAAAATTTATTAATATTCCATGTGTACTTGAAAAAATGTGCTTTCTGAAATTGAAAGCAGTCTTCAAGTTCAAATCTTCTATATTCTGACTCATTTTTTATCTGATTGTCCTGTCAAAAACTGAGAAAAATATGTTAAAAACCTCCCATTATACATGGGGGTTTTAATATTTATCTGTTTGTTTTGTCATAGTTTACTTTATCTGCTTTAACATTTTAATATGACTGCAGATTATATATGGCTATATTGTTCCAACTAAAGCATTTTATTACCAGAAGCTTTTCCTCTAAATTCAACTGTTTGAATATCTATGGTTTTAAATACTCTTTATGTATATCTTATTAGCAGTCTATAGCTTATTTTCTTTTATAACTGATAGTTATTGTATGTTAATTAAACATAAATTACACCTATATTTAATATAGTCTGATATGTTGAGATTTAAATTAACCATTTTACTTTTTCTTCTCTATTTATACTTATATGTTACTCGTATCACTTATTTGACTTTTGTATATTTATAGATTTTGAAAAATTATTCAATTTTTCTTTTATTAACTGTATAGTTACATGTTCTTTAACCATTACATTAGTTGTTTCCAGATTATACTTTATATTTCTATTTTATCAAAATTTAATAACTATATATATATTTTTTCAATCTAAGAATATCCAGGGCTTGGGATAATATATTCTCAATTTATCTTTCTCTAAATTTATATACATTTGTTCTCATTTACCTTAAATTTTAAAACTTTTAGATGTCACAATATTGTTTTAAGCAGCTAATATTCATTTTGATATATCAAAATATTTATCTTTTAGATACTCTTTATTCTTTCTTGATTGTTTGATTTTCTATTTTGTCTTATTTTATTTTATTTGAAGATAACCCTATAACACTTCCTTTGTCACCAGGAATGCTATTCATATTTTTCTCAGTATTTTTAAATAAGTTTTTATTTCATCTCAGTTTTGAGGATAATTCTGCTAAAATTTTAGGCTGGAAGCCCCCCTGCCCACAGCTCACACTAATTTTTTAAATATATTCAATCATGTTTTCGCTTGTGTTGTTTTCTTTGAGAATTTATGTCAGTATTGTCATGGATCATTTAAAGATACTATATCTTACAACCACTTTCTAATTTATTAGTGAGAAACATTGATGTCATTATTTTTTCTGAGGCTATTACATTTAATCTGCCCAATAATATTTTATATATTTAGACAGTGATTCTAAAGTTTTTATATGTGGGAATAAATCAAATGGGGTCAAATTTTACTTACCTCTCAACTATGATAGTCACCTACATCAACTCTGTTCAAAAATATTTTAAGTTTAAACTTAAATTTACTTGTAACTTATATAACCACCCCCCCAACACACACTTAGTGACTCAGAAATTCAGATTCAGCATTAAATACATATGCTAAAATAATTCTATATTTTTAATGGTTTAAAATAGGGTTGAGTGCTACTACTTCTTGTTAAGATGCAAAATGGTGGTAAGGCCTGTACTCTCATGACAGCAAAAGTAAAACTAAATATATAAATAAATAAAAACAACAGCCTTTTATAGAGTATTATATAGAGTACTGAATACTGAGAAACTAAATTCCAGAGAGATATATGTCTCCCAAAGGTGAACAGAAAGCTGCTGAGGAAAAAAACAAAACAAAACAAAACACTTTTCCTGGATGCAAATAGATAGAGGGAGGGACATGGATTTCAATGACAGTTTGGATAGCAAGGCAAATTAGAATCCAAAAAGCTTTGAGTGTAAAACTCTATCACTCAACCTAAAATTACTTCTCTTTCCTGAAGTTTGCTGAAAAAATTAGCAGTAAAAATGTACCTATAAATTAGAGAGAATTTATAAAGTCTTCATGATTTTCAGAGATTAGATTCATAGACCCCAACAGAAAACTCCATGAAATAGTACTCCAATAACGTTCCAGATAAAATGCTTACAAAACTAAAGAGATGAGCCCTTCAGTAACTGTGATATGAACAGACAGTGTTTTTATTAAATAAGGTATAAAAATGATTTAATAAAATAGCACCTAAATTGGTACAGTATAAACAGCTCCTAGACAAAGATGCGAGCTTGTAGCTCAGGAATGCAACCTTCAAGGTCGTGTTTCCGTCTTATCTACACTGTTCATTTATACCCATCGCTCAGAAAAACAGAAAAGGCAAACAGTGAAAAGTATGAAAAATAGGAAACTTGATACATAATTAAAAGAAAAAAATCACAGAAGCAGGCCCATAGATGACTCAGATGGGAGCATTAACATTTAAGCAATGATGATAAAATATACATTACAGATTCGAAGAGGAAAGCAAGCAGGTTATTTTCACAGATGAGGCAATGAGGCACCTTTAGATTTCATTCAACAGTGTACTTTCTGTTTTTCAGTTATGGTTCTATACAAAAGAACAGGGTCAAGTCCACTTCCGTAAGGGACAGGGTAAGGAATGTAAGTCACTTTGAAATAGGAAGAGGAAAGTTTTCTCCTTTTACCAGTTTTGAAGTACTGAAAAGAGAACAGAAGTAGACATAGGGCAAGCAGCTCAGATCCGACTATGGATCTAAACGCTTGGGTTTGAGAAGGTTGCTGCTATGCAGATATCCAAGTTTGTGTGGAGGAAAGACAACTGATCTAATGCTGATCATCACAGGCAGACTTACCACCACTTAGCACATTTAACACGGGGTGAGAACTGTTCTGCACCACTGGCGGAAGAAACAAACTAATGTGGCTTTTCTAGTTCCCCTTACCTTCTAGTAGTAACAATCAAAAAAATCCCAAATGTTAAGGAAAGGGAACATAGGTGCTCAAGTTAAAGGGGCCATAAAACATTTTTGAATCCAGAGGCAAATCTCTATTTCCTCAGACATCAGTAGTGGGTGTCATACCATCTCAAAAGATTAGATAGGGCTAGTCATAACTTGGAAAACATGAACTAAGGAACCATAACAGACCAGTGATTTTGCATCAGAGAAAAAACAAAGAATTGTGATATTCCTATTTGACCGAGTGTTCTCGTTCACTGGCATCTATGGAGTCACAAAAACCACTCCAGGTTCTTAGTGACTATTTGGAGAAAAAAAGCTACGACAGATATATGAAAACACCGAGCACTTACCTGTAAGAATCTGGAGAAATCTCTTAAATTGAAAAGAGCATGATATCATTAACAGACAAGTATCTAATTGTTTGTTTATTTGTACACTTGGGGGTTTATGAATATTAGTCCAGTTATTGGAAAATAAACAGAATGAATAAGCCACTGTAAAAGGGAAGACTTATTCCATGGGGTGACTGCTACTAGACTCTTGTGCTAGATCCAATTAGATCTGGGGCAGAACAGAAACTGCTTCACAAAAATTCCCTCAGAGAACTGTCTGCCTGCAACCCCTCCTCTATGCCCCAAGCATGCTGGTTTATGTTGTTTCCTGAAACAGACTGTTGCCCAACCTTGAGCAAGCATGATAAGCGTTTTCCCCCCCATCTGGGACAGGCATGCCCCAACACGCCTATTGATCCTGCCCTGTGCTATACAGCTCCTCAGGGCCTGCTGCGGTGTGCAGAGAATATCTCTGGCATCTTGCCATTGTTTGGGATAAGCCTTGTTTTAAGTTCCCTTAATAAACTTCTAATGTAACCATAGAGTTTTCAGCCTCTTTCTCTGGTCTCTTGACCCCAGGAAATTTTCCCATCAGTAGCCAAAAAAAATAATAAATACAACCTACAACATAATTGTGGCTCATTTGAGAAGTTGAGAAGTGTCTGTGTAAACTTATAATTCACTATCAGAATCTTAGACTATAATTTTGTTTTCTAACACATAGAGCACTTCTTTTTGAGAATCAGTTGAAGCCTGAAGAGCAAAGTTCTGAAATAATTTTGTACTGTTCTTCTTTTGATATTTAGTAAGGAAGAAAAAAATGAAAAAAATATCTACAATTAATTAATCAAATAGCTAGCGGTGTTCAATTTCCCAGAACAGAGACTAGAATGGAGGAAACAGACTCTCAGTGTTGAGTTCCCTTCACACCACTGCGACATCCAGGGAAAAAGCCATAGTAGGACCCTCCATAATGCAGGGCCCAGGACAAGGGCATTTTTTGCCTGGGTCTAAGGATGCTACTGCTCTTGAATAGTACTATACTTCTGTGACAATATTACTTGGAACCAAAGAGGGAAATGTGGGATTTTAGAAGCATCAGTAAAGACCCAGCTAGGAATACAAGAGAGATTATGTTTATGTTACACAGACTAAACTCAAATGCAGAGATATGTAAAGTCTGAGCTTCAGCTGAGATGAATAGCTTTTAAATGGTTCTCATCAGGCCATTAGTAATCTGAAGTTACCAAGTTATGTGGTTTTAAGGTCAATCTAATAGTGCACTGCTCTTAATAAGAGGTCTTCATGAGTTCCCACCAGCCTACACACTGAGTCATCACGTTTCTGATATCTATCAGGCTAATTCACCAACATGTGAATTGTTTTTTCCTAAAGGAACAGCCTATAGTGACATACTTATTCTTACAGATTGTGAGAAACCGAATTTCATGTAATCAGTCTTGAAAAGACTTGGTTTTAACTCACCCTGTCCAGTGTTTTGCCTATTTTAATATATATTCAGGGAATCTAATAAAAAAGAAACATTCTCTAGATTGAAGAGAAACAGTGTTTTCCCTGATTTTTGAGTGCTTTTCAAGTAGTTCATTATCCAAGATTCTTAATGAAGACAGACCAACTCCATTTCTAAAGGATATACTCTATTAACACCAATTATTTGAGTCCATGTAACATGTACAGATAGAGTATAAAAACTATAAGAGAAAGATACTCAAGTATTTGAATGATTAACTATTGTTTAATCATTATTTACTAGTTATAAAGTAGCCTCTAAAATGTATTTCACTAGAAAAATAATAAGAATGTAGTCAATAGTAAGATTTCTTTTAATATTAAGTTCCCCAGACATTAATAAGATAGTTCAAATCATACTGTGACTGATTGACCTAGAAGAAATAACAAAATACTTTTTAATGGACTATTCACATAAAATCTGTCTACTATCAACCCTAATCATCTTTACCATTTCAGTGTGCCTCTCTTTTCCTGGGCTTCCAACTTTAAATTTGTACTAGATTAATGATTCATTAAAAAGAAAAGTGTTTTTGTCCATTCTCACTGTCACACATTCTTAATTTTAAGACTTTTTAAGACTTTAATGATCTACACAGATAGATCATAAGTTCCCATTTTCCATAGTTTACTATAGGGTTTACTCTTGGCGTTACACATTTTATGGGGTTTGATAATTGTATAACGACATATATCTACTATTATAATATCATATGGAGTACTTCCATTGCCCTACAAATCTTCTGTGCTCTTCCTATTCATCACTTACTACCTCACTTTGGCAATCACTGATATTTTTATTGTCTCCATAGTTTTACCTATTCCAGAATGTCCTATAGTTGGAATAATATAGTATGTATACTTGCCAGATTGGCTACCTTCACTTAGTAATATGCATTTAAAGTTCCTTCATGTCTATTTGTATGTTGACAACTCATTTCCTTTAGCACTGAATAATATTCCATTTTCTGAATATATCAGTAGATTATTTACCTATTCACTTACTGAAGAACAACTTGATTGTTTACAGGTTTTGGCAATTATAAATAAAACTGCTATAAATATTCATGTTCAAATTTTTGTGTAGACATAACTTTTAAATTTCTTTGGGTAAATACCAAGGCATCTCATTGCTGGGTCCTGTAGTGAGAGTGTGGTTAATTTTATAAGGAACCACCAAACTGCCCTCCAAGGTGGCTGTGCCATCTTGCATTCTCCACAACAATGGATAAGAATTTTGTTGCCTTTACATCCCTGCCAGCATTTGCTGTTGTCAGTATTCTGATTTTTGACCATTCTTCTAGGTATGTACAGGCATCTCATATTTTAAATTTGTATTTCCCTAATTACATGTGATGTGGAACATCATTTCATATGCTTATATATCTGCTTTGGTAAGGTGATTGTTAAGGTCTTTGTCTATTTTTTAATCAAGTTGTTTGCTTTATTATTATTGAGTTCTAAGTTTCTTTTGCATGTTTTAAATACAGCTCTTTTTCAAATGTGTTTTTTGAAAAATATTTTCCTACTCTGTGCCTGATTTTCTAATTCTCTTGATATTTTCTTTTGCAGAGAAGAGGTTTTTATTTTAATAAATTCTAGATTATCAATTATTTCATTTATGGATAACGTCTTTAATGTTGTATCCCAAAAGGCATCAGCATAACCAAGGTTTTCTAGCTTATTCCCCTGTTATCTTCTAGGATTTTAATGGCTTTGCCTTTTATATTTAGGTCTAGGGTCCACTTGAAGTCAATTTTTTGTAAAAGGTATAAGATCCATGTCTAGATTCTTCTTCTTTTTTTTAAAGTCATTCCAGGACCAACTGTTGCAAAAACTGTATATGAAACATTGTATTGCCATTGCTCCTTTGTCCAAGATTGGTTGAATATTTGGATCTATTTCTGGGCTCTCTACTCTGTTCCATTGATCTATTTGTCTATTCTTTCACCAATACCACACTATTTTGATTGCTGTAGCTTCACAGTCAGTCTTGAATTCAGGTAGTGTCAGTCATCAAACTTTCTTCTTCCCTTCAACATTGAGTTATTTATTCTGGGGCTTTTGCCTCTCCATATAAACTTTAGAATCTGTTTGTTGATTTTCATAATATAACTTGCTAGGATTTTTACTAGGATTGCATTGATTCTGTAGAACTATTATAGGAAGAACTGACATCTTATTAACCCTTATTGTCTATGACCATGACATATCTATTTAGTTGTTTGATTTTATTCATCAGTTCGTAGTTTACTTAATGTAGATGTGGTAGATACTCTGTTGGATTTATACATAAGTATATCATTTAATTTTTTTGGGTGTTAATGTAAATGGTATTTTGTTTTTAATTTCTAAATCTACTTGTTCATTGTTGGTATGTAGTATGGCTTTAATATTAGGATAGTGATGACCTGATGGAATGAATTAGGAAGTGTCCCCTCTGTTTGTATGTATTATCAGGGAGGGATTGTAGAGAATATTTTCCTTCACAACTAAGTAAAATTCACTTGTGAAATCATTTGGATATAGTGTTTGCTCTTCTTTTTGAATGCTATTCATTTTTAGTATTTTATATGTATAAAAAACTATTCAGATTATTTATATCACACTTATGTGAGTTTTGCCAGTTTGCACGTTCAAAGACTTGGTCTATTTCACCAAAATTATCACCTTTAATGAATTTTTTGGATTGTCTGTGGGTATGTGTTTCCATCTTTCTGAAAACACATTTCTGCTTACATTATTACATCAAGTCTATGGTGGTGTCAACTTTTTCCATTAGAGCCCTGTACACAATGATCATATTTATTTTAACTTCCTTGTCTAATGATTCTAACATCTGTACCATATCTGCATGGGTTCTGAGACTTGCTGCATCTATTGACTTTTTTCTTTCTTGCACTTTTGCATGCTTTAAATTTTCTTTTGAAGGTAAACATGATGCATCAGGTAAAAGAAACATAAAAATGAGCCTTTCTTGTGATGTTTTAGGTTAATGCGGCAAACAGGTGAACTATGTTTAGTGTTTGCTGTTATTGTAGGTGAAAGAGCCTTCAAATTCCTCCAATTTATTTCCACTGCTGA
Organism: Trachops cirrhosus; assembly: GCA_028533065.1. NCBI lineage: Eukaryota > Metazoa > Chordata > Mammalia > Chiroptera > Phyllostomidae > Trachops > Trachops cirrhosus. Next base: position 115,587,399 of record CM052539.1, on the reverse strand, counting down.
CTCTGGGCTCTCCTAAGCACTCCTCCTTAGAGGAAATCTGCATTTTTTAGGTCTTTCACATATAATCCATTATTGTTATACTGGAATCTTGTTAGTGCAATTTTAGGGTGTAAAAGGAAGTATCCTATAATTGTATGTTTGAATCTCAGGTTTTTAGTGAGCCTGTATTTTTGAGACTTCAGAAGTGTTTTATAACTTGTTTTTTCCCCACTTACATGTGAAAGGAAGGCTAGAAGAAGCTGGAGTACCAGAAATCTCCCTTTTACCAGTAGAATACAGCTCTGTTAAAGCCTTTTCCCCAAAGAGTAGATTTTTGCAATAAGTATGCGCTGGGTGTTAACCATTTCACAATGGTTACTCTCCCTCTGCCAGAGAGAAAAATGGATCTTTCTTCGCAAAATCTTAAGAACCTAGTAGAATTCCTGGAGATAAAACTTATGAAAAGTGAAAGAGCCTTAAAGATAGTGGTCTCCAGGAGTTTCTCACTCTCAAGCTAGTCCACACTCAGTTTCCAGCAAGTCATCAAGATTGTCACTTATGTGTTTCTATCAGTTCACGGCTCCAGCTCCCTCTGCTACAGGAGGTAAATCTTATTTGTGACAATCTTGCTTAGCTTGTCTCTTCAAAATTGAAATCTCAGTTTTCTTTTATGTCCAGAAAGAATCATTGATCATCAGTTTCTTCACATTTTGTGTGAATGGGAGGGAAGGCTTCTAGCCTCTTTATATGTTGGAATTGAAACCAGAAGACGGTGACAATGTTTTAATTAATTCTTTCTCTAGAATTTAGAATTCAAATTTGTTTTTGATATCTTTATATACATATTTAAGAAAAGTTGACATTTTGGAAACTACGTAAAAGAAAATAAAGTATAGTTCTTATATCTCTGTGAAAGTAGCATGGAGTTTCATACAAATGCAAGCTAAAAGAATGTCTTATTCATAATTTCATATGAAAAGAATTTAAAAGAAGTAAAAAAAAAGACGAGTCATGGAGAGAAAAAGACAGAGTAAGTGACCATGACTAGATTTCTTTTGTTACTTTTCTTAATAGCTGTTTTTCAATAATGGATTGTGTATCTCTTAAATATCTACTTTTTAAAAAATCAGCAAGGGAAATCTAATCTTTGTATCCCAAGGTCCATCCATGTTAAGTGGACCTTTGTCACAGGGCAATAATTCAGCGAGTTTGTGGTAAAAGATGGGAAAAATAGATTTATGTTTTCATTTAACTTTAATTAAAATTTAACATTGCTCTCAAGTGTGGATGTAGCTAAAAATCAACAGTAATAAAAAATCAGCCTAAATATAAAAATCACAGATATTTTATTTCACCCATAGTCATTGCAAACTTTTAGAGATATTGCTGTTAATCAGTACTCTGAAATTATAATAGGTCTTTGACCAGTTAAACAAAGGTTTTAACTTCCATCTATGAAAGTTTTTTCAAAGTAGCCCTATTAGTTCTAGTCTTGATGAGAAATTTTAAATTATTATTACTAAGGGTATTTATTCCAGTAAAAGTCACAGGTATTTGTCATTTGTTTAGTAGTGTTAAAGAAAAAACAAGAACAAATCAGTGACACCTTTAGTCACAGTGCAAGATTTCCCTGCATTCACCACTCCTGACATGCATGTGCTCAAAGAATCTGACAGTGACTCCAGTTCCTTTGCACTTACACAATACGAGCCATTCCTTCTGAATATACCATGACCACTCTATAAATGTTATATCTATGGAAAAAAATCCAGGTCCTTTCTGTTCTTGGATCCCCCAGCTTTGCTGGATATTTGGAATTTTAAACAATCCCTCTAACTCTGGCTGAAAGATAAGGGATGTGCAGAACACAGAACTTTTGCTCCGAAACCCCCAGAATATGTTTTCCTCACTTTGCCATGACTCTGGCTATCCTCCAAACAAGACCTATCATCACCTGCTGGGTGATGTTTCCTAGTTACTTTGATTCCAATAAGTTCCAGACTTTTTAAAAAATCACATTAGGAGAACTCTGCCCTTCCCACTCCCCCTGTACACACTCTCCATGTTTATCTTTTTTTCTGAAGCAAATGCTGAATGTTTAGCTAATTGAATATGGGAAAAAGGGCATTTGTAACAAAACATTTTAAAGTAATTATATTGATTAATATTTTAAAATAGTATCACGTTTTAGATACTTCTTTTTTCTGATTATAAAAGTTATATGCCTTTTAAAAATCTTGTAAGTTTTATGAATCACGCTTTCTCATTTTCTCTATCTTCAGCTGTCTGGACCTCTGAGAACTTGCTGATCCTGTCACAGACGGCACCTCCCAGGGCAAACCAGTTCCCAGAGAAACAGTAAAGGGCCCACCTGGCCAAGTGCCTTTCATATGCCGAAACCCATACCCCCAACTCTTTTTAATTCTTAATCTCTAAAAAACCAGTGATCACTATGTCCCTGAGCCTGCCAAAACTGTTCAAACCGGCCAATCCATGGTCCATTTGCTCTTCGTTGCCGTCCCAAGGAAAAGATAGTAAAGGCGCTCTCTTGCCCAATTTTCCCTCACTGCTTCGCCTCCTGACCAATGCCTGTGTTCCCTTGGGGCGGTTGGGGTGTGTGCTGTGGCCCCTCCTCTTGGGTACTGAGGATAACAAGCTGTCCTTTCAAAGACCCACATTTTAAAATTTAAGTAAAATTAAATATATATCTATCAAAGTATCTGATAATTTTATTAAGCCAAGTTAATAAAATTTTAAATGCTT
>CM052539.1:115483467-115584157 GCA_028533065.1 Trachops cirrhosus | reverse complement strand
TATTCCACTGTGTAAATGTACCATAGTTTTTTGATCCACTCATTTACTGATGGTCTCTTAGGCTGCTTTCAACACTTGGTTATTGTAAATTGTGCTGCTATGAACATTGGGGTACATAGGTTTTTTGAATTGGTGTTTCAGGGTTTTATGGTACAGTCCTGGCAGTGGAATTTTAGGGTCAAAAGGCAGTTCCATTTTCACTTTTCTGAGAAAATTCCATACTGTTTTGCACCAGTCTGCAATCCTACCAACAGTGTATTAGAGTTTCCTTTTCTCCACAACCTCACCAGCACTTATTGTTTGTTGATTTGTTTATAATGGTCATTCTGACCACTGTAAGGTAGTATCTCATTGTGGTTTCATTAGACTTTATTTTAAAGAGAAGTTTTAGGTTCACAACAAAAATGAGCAGAAAGTACACAGATTTGCCATATACTCCTTGCCTCTGCATATGTATGACCTCCCATGTGATCAACATCCACCACCAAAGTGGCATAATTATTACAAGAGATGAACTTACGTCAACATATCTTTATTATCCAACATCTACAGTTTAAATCAGTGTTAACTCATGGTGTTAAACAGCATAAGGTATTGAGAATTTAGCTAAACTTCCATAATACTGATGCCTTGACATCCATTATGGGTGGCTAAGCTGCCTCCAGGGTCCTTGAACTGAAACTACCCCCACATTGAGCATAAGCCCTAGATAACAGCCCTTAGAGTCACAAGTAAATATAAGTTAATGATAAGATGCCTAGAACCACCCTATGATTAATGCTATTCTCCACCCCCCAAGATCATCTTTATATAAGACCCAAGTCTTCAATCACCACCCTCCTTGCCCTTCCGTGCTCAGTCCCACAAAGCTACAAAGTTTACCAAATTTCTGCTCCTTTTTGTTTGAATAGACCAATTCAGCTTTAGCTTGGAAACTCCAAAACACTCCAACCATGGACTTTAATAAAGGCATGCCACTCTCTCTCTCTCTCTGCTTGCACCCTGCCTTTACTTCCTAATGTGGCCAGCCCCTCAAAATGTATTTTACCTCCAGGATCTGTGATTAATGAACTTCCCTATTTCCTTTCTTCTATGGTATTTTGTTGAAACATAGCTCACTGTCTAACCCTGGAGGGCTCTACTTAACAAATGTTAAGTAAACAAAGTCACAAAATAGTGTTTGGACAAATGTATGATAGCAAGTATCCACCATTATAATATCATACCCAGTAATATGATCACTGCCTTAAAAATCCTTTGTGCTTCTCCTATCTATCCCTCCATTCCTCCTAGTCCCTAGCAACCACTGATCTTTTTACTTTCTTCATAATTTTACCTTCTTCAGAATGTCATGTAGTCAAAATTATATAGTAAATAACCTTTTCAGATTGGCATTTTTCATTTAGTAAAATGCATTTAAGTTTCCTCTATATTTTTTATGACCTGATAATGCATTTCTTTTTAGTGCTCAATAATACATTTTCTAAATATACCACAGTTTATCTGTTAACCTACCAAAAGACATCTTGGTCACTTTCAATTTTTGCAATAATAAATAAATCTGCTATAAACATCTCTGTTTAGGTTCTTGTGTATAGAAATACATTTTCAATTCCTTTGAGAAAATTCAAAAGAACATAAATGCTGGATCATATAGTAAGAATATGTTTAGTTTGGGAAGAAAACACCAAACTGTCCTCCAAAGTGGCTCTATCATTTTGCATTCCTACCAGCAACATGTGAGAGTTCTTGTTGCTCCATATTATCACCAGTATATGGTGTTGTCAGTCTTCTAGGTTACAGTCATTGTAATAGTTGTATAATGGTATCTCATTGTGATAAATTGCACTTCCCTGATGACATATGATGTGGAGCATCATTGCATATGATTATTTGCAATCTGTATATCTCCTCTGATCAGGGTTCCATTAAGGTCTTTGGCCATTTTTTACATGAGTTGTTTGTTTTCTTATTATTAGTTTTAAGTGTTCTTTGAATGCTATGGATAAGTCCTTTATCTGATATGTCTTTTGCAAATATTCTCTGAGCATGTGACTTACCTTTTAATTCTACAGAGAATGTCTATCAATGAGCAACAAAATTTTAATTTTAATTAAGGCCAGTTTATTAATTATGTCATGAATTATTACTTTGGTAATATATCTAAAAAGCATTATGATATCAAAAGTCTTCTAAATATGTCCTGTGTTATCTTGCATGTGTTTTATACTTTTATATTTGCATTATTACATTCTCTATCATCCATTTTGACTTAATTTTTGTGAAATGTATAAGGTTTGTTTCTAGATTATTTTTTGTCTTCTGTTCTTTGTTTTTTTGCCTATGAGTAACCAGGTTTTCCAGAAACATTTGTTGAAGAAACTATCTTTGCTCCACTGGATTTTCTTTGCTGCTTTGTCTAATATCAGTTTATTACATTTATGTGGGTTTATTTCTGGGGTCTCTATTAAATTCATTGATCAATTTGTCTATTCTTTCACCAATATGACATTGTCTTACTATAACTTTATAGTAAGGCTTAAAGTGGGTAATGTCAATTTTGTTGTTTTCTTTCAATATTGTATTGGTTATACTGGGTCTTTGCCTCTCTGCATAAACTTTAGAATCAATTTGTTAATATCCACAAAATAATTTGCCAAAATTTTATTTGAGATAGCATTGAAGCTACAGAACAAGGAAATCCTATTATTCCATGGGTCATGATATATAATTATTTTCATATATTGTTGTGTTCCATTTGCTAATATTTTGTTCAGGAGATTTGCATCTATATTTATGAGCTATATTGGTCTGTTTTTTTATTTTAATGCTTTTATCTGGTATTTGTATCAGGGTAATGCTGGCCTGAAACAATGGGTTAAGGAGAACTCCCTCTGCTGCTTTCCTCTGAAGGAGGTAATCAAAAACTGGAATAAATTCTTCCTAATTGTTTAGCATTATTCACCACTGAACCCATCTGTATCTGGTGTCTTTTATTTGAGAATGTTATTAATTACTAATTCAATTTCTTAGTAAACATAGGCTTACTTAGGTTGTCTATTTCTTCTTGTGTGAGATTTGAGAGATTCTGTCTTTCAAGGAGTCTCTCCATTCCTCTAGGTTACGAAATATGTGGGCATAAGATTTATTCATGAATTACTTTTTTATCCTTCAATGTTTGCATGAATTATAATTTTATCTCCTTTTTCACTTTCTATATTAGTAATTTCAGTACTCTCTCTTGCTTTTCTCCCCACTAGCCTGCAGTAGGCTAATTTATTTTATTGAACTTTTATTTTATTGAGCCAAGAGCCAGTTTTTGGTTTCATTGATTAATTGGCTAGGGTAAAACTTATATAATTGATTTTACATTTTTCCAATATATGCATTCAATGCTATAAATTTCCCTCTAAGCTCTGCTTTTCTGCATTGCACATATTTTGATGTTTTGATATAAACTAGATTTTCATCTAGTTTAGATATTTTAAAATCTCTCTCAATTTTCTTATTTTGGTTCAAGTGTTATTTAGAAGTGTGTTGTTTAATCTCCCAAATATTTTGATTTTCTAGATATCTTTCTGCTATTAATTTACAATTTATAGTTTAAATCCATTGTGTTCTGAGAACAGGCATTGTATGATTTCTATTCTTTGATATTTGTTAATGTGAGTTTTATGCCCCAGAAGATAGTCAGTGTTGGTGAATGTTCCGTGTGAGCTTGAGAAGAATGTATTCTGTAGTTGTTGGATAACAGTCTATAGTTGTCCATTACATCCAATTGATTGATGGTGCTATTGAGTTCAACTTGATCCTTACTGATATGTGAAAATAGATCTGTTCATTTCCGTTAGAGAGGACTTGATGTCTCCAGATATAGTAGTGACTTCATCTCTTTCTCCTTGAAGTTTTTCAAGATTTTTCCTCATATATTTTTATATATGTGGTACATATATTATATGTACCACTTTTATTAGGTACATATAATTTGTGTTGTCATACCTTCTTGGAAAATTAAATTATCTTTATGTAATGCCCCTGTCTCTTTATCCCTGATAACTTCCCTTGCTTTGAGCTCTGCTCTGTGTAAATTTAATATAGCTACATTTTCTTCCTTTTGATTATTACATTTACTTTAACCTGTGGCTTCATAAAATGGGTTTCTTGTAGCTGTCTTGTTTTTTTTATCCACTCTGATAATTTCTGCTTATAATTAGTGCATTTAGATCAGTAACATTCTACTGATAAATAATCATTCTGATCATTGATTAGTTGAATTAATATTTATTATGTTTGTTAAGAAGATTTAAGAACTGTTGAATTTTCAGTCTATTCATATTTTTATTTATTTGTAGGATAGAATGGTAACTTCCAATTTTCTTGTATGAAGGCTCTTGTGTCTTATCCAGTTTGTTTTATTTTTAGCATGGCAAACAGCTCCAGGCCTCAGCCATCCTCCATCCAGTATGTGATTGAGGATGTTTATCCAATTACTTGCTACAGGATTATTCATCCTTAGCCAGAGTGGCTCTTTGCAGACCCGCTGTCTCTTTTCAATATTTTTCTTACACACTGTATGATGGTACACAGAACACTGAGTTAGCCTAAGGGAAAGAGGAGCTAAGGAATCCACATTTGATAGCAGAGATAGTTAACTTTAGGGATACTTGACTAGATATTTGCGCTCATCCATTCCTAAACTACCACCTGAGAGGCACATACTTACCTCAGTCCCATGATAAATGCAAGGACTTTTCTAAGGGGTTTCAGTTTTCTTGTGCTTCATTAGCTGAATCTCTATTTCATAGAACAATGTTCCAAATATTTCCATTCCAAATACTCCCATCCCAACACATCTCTGAATTTATAATGATAAAAAACATAAATAAAATGTGAATTTCATGGGGTAAATATTTTAAACTTTATTGATTTCATACATGATTGAAAATATGCATATACATTAAAGCCCTGACTGGGTGGCTCATTTCGTTTGAGCATAATTCCATACACCAAAAGGTTGTGGCTTCTAGCTTTGGTCAGAGCACATACGTAGGTTGCAGGTTTCCCCAGTTAGTGTGCGTATGGGAGGCAACAGATGGATGTTTCTCTCTTCCATCATTTCTCTCTCTCTCTCTCTCTCTCCCCCTTCCCCTGTCCTCTTTCTCTTGAATCAGTAAATATATCCTTGGGAGAGGATTAAACAAATGTACATTAAATTTGTTTTTGGTTTGACTTAGCTTCTGATCTTGATAACCATTGTATCCTTAGATAAAAAATTTCCTTGGTTATTTTGCTAGCCATTTTGCAAGAAATTAACTTTTATCTCATTTGCCTGTGATTGTGTCCTTCATTTAGGAGCATTCCTACAGAAAGCTGGTCATGGTATGATGGAAAGCTAGCTATTCACATAGGGACAATGTGTAGTGCTTGCAGGTGCTATTGCTATGCCTGCATACATTTTTTTTTTACTGCTCTGTTTTTTAAATGTTGATTCTTAAGGATAAAAATCTCTTCTAGGGTACAAATGTATCTTTTCTATATTGTAAATAAGACTTTAGACCTCACTTTGCTCAGTTGAAGTACATCTGTTTTAGTTTAGAACAGAACTTACTAATGTCTGGGTTATTTAAAACCCCTATTGGGAAGCCAATCAGAATAAAGACTGGTTGCCCACTAACTCTTCCATTTGTTGTAACTTGACACTTACTGCAGCCTCAGAATAGTGTTCTTCCATCATGCAAAGGTAGCCTCTATTGGAGAGTACACAGATGCTAATAAACATACCTTCCCCAATGTGTTTTATCAAAATATTTGCCTGCAAATTTTATATTTTAAGAAGGATTTCTTTGTCTATATCACAAAATACTGACTTGCTTTTGCAGAAATATGAGGTATGTGTTGGCAACAGGTATAATCCTTCAGTATGATACCATCTTTAACACGTTCGGGAGAAATTCTATTTAGCACTTGATTTTCACCATGTTTTAATATCATTGTTAAAGAAAGTTCTTCAGTATGTTCTGTCTCCTTTTGCAATTTAATGAGCTCCTGAAACGGATTTTTTAAAGTATTTTTATTGATTGTGCTATTATATTTTTTCCTAATTTTCCCCCTTCATCCCCCCTCTACCCTGCTTCCCCAACCCTCCAGCATCCCTCCCCCTGTAGTTCATGTCCATGGGTTGTGCATGTAAGTTCTCTGAGTCCTCTGTTTCCTATGTCATCTTTTTTATCTTTCCCCATCTATTTTATGCCTACTAATTATGCTTCTTTTTCCCTGTACCTTTAACACCTATTCCTCCCTCCCCTCTCCCCACTGAAATCCCTCCATGTGATGTCCATTTCTCTGATTCTGTTCCTGTTCTGGTTGTTGCTTAGTTTTTGTTTTCATTGTTTTTCTTTTCTTTTAGGTTCATTTGTTGATAGTTGTGATGTTGTAGTCATTTTACTGCTCATATTTTTTATCTTTTTTCTGTTAGATAAGCCCCTTTAATGTTTCATGTAATAATGGCTTGGTGATGATGAACTCCTTTAACTTGACCTTATCTGGCAAGCACTTTATCTGCCCTTCCATTGAAAATTAAAGCTTTGCTGGATAGAGTAATCTTGGATGTAGGTCCTTGACTTTCATGACTTCAAATACTTCTTTCCAGCCCCTTCTTGCCTGCAAGGTTTCTTTGGAGAAATCAGCTGATAGTCCAATGGGAACTCCTTTGTAGATAACTGTTTCCTTTTTTCTGGCTTCTTTTAAGATTCTCTCCTTATCTTTAATCTTGGGTAACTTACTGATGATGTGCCTCCGTATGTTACTCTTTGGGTCCAATTTCTTTGAGACTGTCTGGGCTTCTTGGACTTCCTGGAAGTCTATTTCCTTCTCAGATTGGGGAAGTTTTCCTTCAGTATTTGTTCAAATAAGTTTGCAATTTCTTGCTGTTGTTCTTCTCCTTCTGGAACCCCTATAATTTAGATATTGGAATGTTTCAAGTTGTCCCAGAGGTTCAAAAGTCTCTCTTCATTTTTTTGAATTCTTATTTCTTCATTCTGTTCCTGTTGGATATTTATTTCTTCCCTTTGTTCCAAGTCATTGCTTTGAGTCCTGGTTTCCTTCCTGCCATTGTTGGTTCCCTGACTATTTTGCTTTATTTCACTTTGGGTATCTTTCATTTGTTTTTTTTAATTTTTGACCAAGCTCAATCAGATCTATGAGCACTTTGATTACCAGGGCTTTAAATTCCCTATCAGATAGATTGGTGATCTCCTCCTCACTTAGCTGTCTTTCTGAGGCTCTACTCTCTTCTTTCATTTGGGCCATATTTCTTTCTCTTGGCACAGCTGATAGGTTGTAAGGGGGTGGGGCCTTAGGTATTCACCCAGGCAGGGCAACCCTCCTTGCTGTGCTGCCTTGGGGGAAGGGCCAAAGAGGGAACAGTGCAGCTCACCTACTTGTCTCTAGCTCACTTTTCAGTGGATCACCTGTGAAACTGGGAGCTAATCCCACCACAGCCACCCCAGCCATAGCCCACAGGCAGCTCTGAGTCTCAGTTTTCTCCTTAAGTCAGCCCCTCCTGTGCAGCTCTGCTGAGCTTCATTCCCGCTTCCAAGGCTGCTGGTTCTCCATGGTTTTTCTGAGTCCACCACCTTACTGGTCTGATTGCTCTGGTGGATTTTTTTCTTTAGTTCCTTGGTTCTTGGAGTTCCATGCAGTTTGATTTTCTGGAGCTTTTGGTTGTTATTGATATTAGATTTGTTGTTATCCTCATTTTGGTTGTGCAAGGAAGAAAAGGGTTTCTACCTATGCCTCCATCTTGGACAGAACTCTGAAACAGAGATTTTGATACAATTCTTTTTCTGTCATCTTTTTTGGAAGCCCATGAACTTACTTAAAAAGAATAAGTAAGGATAAGGCAGGTGAGGAGAAGTTGAATAATCTTTCAGAGGAAAAAATATGGCAATAATAAACACAAGGTCTCCAAAGTAAACTTTCACATTGGATAACATCTTCTTTGGTATGTTCTCAGAAATATTAATGAAAGATTTAAATGACAACTCTATGTACAATTTAAGAAACTGATAATAATCTATTAAAGTATTCCCCTTTTGCCTAGGGGGATACATTCTAAGACACTTAGTGAATGCCTGAAACCATGGTTAGTACCAAACCCTATGTATACCATGTTTTTTTCTACATGGTATACATAGGATATACATATACATAGGGTATATGTATACATATACATTCATACCGATGATAAAGTTTAATTTATAAATTAGGCACAGGAAGAGATTAACAACAATAACAAATAATAAAGAAGAAAAATTAGGCCAGGCTGGTGTAGCTCAGTGGATTAAGAGTAGGCCTGAGAATCAAAAGGGTTGCTAGTTCAATTCCCAGTCAAGCCACATGCCTGGGTTGCAGGCCAGGTCCCCAGTAGGGAGTGCATGAGAAGCAACAACACACTGATGTTTCTCTCCCTCTTTTTTTCCTTCCCTTCCCCTCTCTCTAAAAATAGATAAATATTTTTTTTTAATTTTAAAGGAGAAAAATGAAAATAACAATATAAGTTATGTGAATGTGGTCTCTCTCTCATGCACAACTGACCTAATAATAAAGATAGTTAATAAGTGACTAATGCACAAGTAGCATATACAGTTCAGATATGCTGGCCAAAAAGATAATTCATGTCCCAGGCACGAGGGAGTGGATTGTGTGAGATTTCATCACACTACTCAGAATGATGTGCAATTTAAAACTTCTAAATTGTTTATCTCTGGAATTTCCCATTAAATATATTCAGACCACAGTTGACTGCAGGTATCAGAAACCAAGGAGAAAGACCCTGGCTGGCGTAGCTCAGTGTATTGAGCATGGGCTGCGAACCAAAGCATCACAGGTTTGATCCCCAGTCAGGGCACATGCCTGGGTTGCGGGCCAGGTCCCCAGTGGGGACCACATGTGAGGCAACCACACATTGATGTGTCTCTATCTCTCCTTCTCCCTCCTTTCCCCTCTCTAAAAATAAATAAATAAAATCTTAAAAAAAAGAAACCAAGGACAATGAAATTGTAGAAAAAGGGGGATTGCAGCATGTTACTTTCCATATATGTGTGTGTGTGTAACTGAGATTTATTGTTCATAAAATTATACAACAAAAACTTTTATTAGCTTTAAAATTTACATCTGTGGATAGAAAAAGATACTTCAAACTCAACTGTGTTTCCCTAAAATTCTAAATGTTTGTGTTTTTAAAAAATTTTCTTTCTTTCTTTATTGTTATAGAGAGAGGAAAGGAGGAAGAAAGAGAGGGAGAGAAACATCAATGTGTGGGTGCCTCTCACATGCCCCCTACTGGGGACCTGGCCTGCAAACCAGACATGTGCCCTGGACTGGGAATCAAACTGGTGATATTTCAGTTCACAGGCCAGCACTCAAACCACTGAGCCACATCAACCAGGGCTAAATTTTTCGGTTTATTGTCTAATAGTAATAAAACATTGCTGAGTCAGTAGTGAACATACTAATCAAAGTAAAGAAAAAATGTCTTTCCATGATTTTGTAAGTTGAACTTAGTGAGGGTTAGCACAATGGAAAGAGTATATTTAATAAAGCCCACTATTTGAGAAATCAGGCTTCTAGCCTAGATGGAGGTGTAGGTAGATATGTTTCACTTCCTTGCACAACCAAAAAAAGCATAACAATTTAAAAATGAAAAACAACTATTACTGCCAGAAAATAGAACTATATGGAAGTCTGACAACCAAGGAGTTAAAGAAGAAATATTTATCCAAACTGGTAGGAGAGGCAGAGATGGGAAGCCAGGGTGGTGAGGACACATGACAAGGTGGTGGCTGGTAGACAGGGATATCCTACATTCGTGTGTGAATAAGCTGGGAAGAATAACTGGGAAGTGTCACGGACCATGTAACCCAGGGTTCCAGTGCAGGAAACCAAAGCCTCAAAACCTCTGACTATAAAAATCTGTGGGGTTTGCAGCAGTGGGAGAAATTCCCAATTTCACAGTAGAGTCCATTGGAGGGGCCCACAGGGTCCTAGAATGTACACAAATCCAGCAACCAGGAATCAGCCCCTGAAAGGTCACATTCTACTTGTGGGTATTGGGAGGAAGTAACTGAAAGCAGGGCATAAGCCAAGGAAGCAGGTTTGTTCTGTCTCTGATCCCTCCCCAACATAAAGCTCCACAACATAGCTAAGTGGGTTGCCGTACCCTGAGGATTTGCCCTTTATAATATAATAGGTCTGCCAAGACAAAGAAATGTGGCCTGAATGAAAGAATAGATCAAAACTCCAGAAATAGAAGTAAGCAATGAGGAGATAACCAACCAATGAGATGCAGAGTTCAAAACACTGATAATCAGTATGCTCACAGAAATGATTGAGTATGGACATAAAGTAGAGGAAGAAGTGAAGGCTATACAAAGTGAAATAAAGAAAAATATGCAGGGAACTGGCAGTGAAGGGAAGGAAACCAAAACTTAAATCAATGTTTTGGAACAAAAGGAAGAAATGAACATTCAAATGGAACAGAATGAAGAAATAAGAATTCAAAAAAATGGGGAGAGACTTAGGAACCTCTGGTACAACTTTAAGTGTTCCAATATCCAAATCAAAGGGGTGCCAGAAGGAGAAGAGGAAGGAAATTGAAAACTTATTTGAAAATATAATGAAGGAAAACTTCCCCAATCTGGTGAAGGAACTAGACATGCAAATCCAGGAAGCTCAGAGAATCACAATGACGTTGGACCCAAGGAGAAACACATCAAGACACATTATAATTAAGTTACCTGAGATTAAAGATAAGGAGAGAATCTTAAAAACAGCAAGAGAAAAGGAGTTACCTTCAAAGGAGTTCTGATAAGACCATCAGCTGATTTCTCAAAAGAAACCTTACAGGCAAGAAGAGGCTGGAAAGAAGTACTCAGAGTTATGAAAAGCAAAGACCAACATCCTAGATTACTCTATTCAGCAAAGTTATCATTTAGAATGGAAGGGCCGGTGCTTCCCAGATAAGGTCAACTTAAAGGAATTTATCACCAAGCCCTTATTATATGAAATATTAAAGATATTTATCTAAGAAAAAGAAGAAAATCAAAACCATAAACAATAAAATGGACAATAAATTGACAACCATTAACAATGGAATGTAAAAACAAGAACAAAGTAAACAACTACAACAGGAACAGAATCACAGAAATGGAGATCACATGGAGGGTTATCAGTGGGGAATGAGAGTAGGGAGAATGAGGGGAAAGAGTACAGGGAATAAGAACCATAAATGGTAGGTACCAAATAGGATGAGGTGGAGAATAGTATAGGAAATGAAGAAGCCAAAGAACTTATATGTACAACTCATGGACATGAATGAATGGGGGAAGGATGCTGGAGGGGGATAAAGGGGAGATAAAAAGGAGACAAATGTGATAGCATAATCAATACAATATACTTAACAAAATAGTGCCCACTATTTGAAAGTCATTCTTGACATATTAAGCAGTTTGCCATTTAAAGAAGAGCAACAGGTGCATGATTATTCCCATGCAATCCTGTGTAAGACACTCAAAGTTCAGTGCACATACCATATAAAGTGATTAGCTCCTTCAAAGAACTCTATCTTTAAACCCTGTTATTAAATTTTTTAAAAGGGTTATCTCTTTTTAAAGCTATGATCACTGGTTTGGGATAACTATTTTCCTGAAAAAAATTGTGAAATATTATTACTAATAATTTTTAAGTAAGAGTTAATAAAAAATTATCATTTCAATTCCTTAACCTTCTCCACTCACTAGCCTTCTATTTTCACTGGTCTATATAACAAAGCTCATAATGAGATGAAATAATAAAGGGATATTAATCTTCCATGTGCATTGCTTAAAACGCCACATCATTTGACTTTAGATTTCATGCTGTTTTCTTCATGAGTTTAATGCATTTTATATACAATTCTAACAGGTGTTGAATAATCCCACACCTTACTTATAGAAAGGCTGTATTTCACAGCTAGAAATGGGAAATAAATGGAGGGTTATATTTCACTGGAACAAATGCATGTTTAAGCCAGTAATTACCATTTATAATGCTGTCCTTAGAATGTCTAACAGCCCTTTGGCTCCCCTATACACCATTCATGGTAATTCTCAGTCAATAATTTCCAAATGAAAACAAGCCCTATAAATCTTTCAAAGTGGTCATGAAGATACTGTTGGTGAAACTATAAATGCCATTATATTGACAATGATAATATTATGTTCATGGACATAATCTTAAATGCAAAAGTCTATATCAGTTAGTAACAGGAACTCAATATGCTATGTAAGTACAAAGTACTATGCAATCATCCCCAGTAAAGAGAGGAATAGACAAATTGCCTAGAAGCTTAAGTAGTTGCCACAAGGCCCAAACAGAACTTGTATGTTTCCCAAATAATTTGTTTGAACTGTGTTTGTTGTGGAAAATATAGCAATGAAAGTAATTACTAATCACTGAATGACTACTGAGTGCAGGTAGAGTCAACAGGTTCCTTATCTTTGGAAGCTTGATTTTATTCTCAAAGCCAGTCAAATTTCATTAAATCTTAAACCATAAGTATACTTTATTACCTTAAAACCTTAATTTTAATGTATATTCTATTATAAAATTATATTCTATTAATCACTGTAATACCAAAAATTCTTGTCAGTTCCTCCCTTCTCCCATATTATCCTTTCTGGTTATTTGTATAGATGAAATTTTCATAATGACTTGTTTTTTTCAATAATGCTAAGAAAATTGTCATATGAAAGGATGACTCATAGATAATTATGGAGCTCTTTGAACACTAACATTTATGGATTTTTACTTCTTTCCTCAGTTCTATACTCTCTCCATGTTAAACAACCTCTTTTTTAATGAAATCACAAAGTATGTAAATATGAGCACTGCTGGAACATGCAACAGCAAAAACCTCATTGCCCATGTGTAGGATAAATGGAGGCAGTCTAGCTTCCTCACCCAGGGGTCTGGATAACTAAGGGAAGCAGTTTTCTCATAACCTTGAATGGACCTGATAAGTAGTGTTACTGACTTTGTTCATCTCTAGTACTTAAGCAGGTAGGGGCTTCTCACTAGAAAGACACACAGCTGGCAGCCTGCATGGTTTGTCCATCCATGAATAAAGGCATGTCAAGTATCCCCATGGCTCTGCACATTTTTCTCCAGTCTTCCCAAGTCCAGGGTGGACCTGCCAGGCCTTAACCACCTGCAACACATCATGCAATTCCCTAGTCTCCTTTATCTCTCCATCTTGATTTTTTATTCCTACTGATCCTTGTAAGACAGTATTTAAAAGTCTACAGTGGTATACAGTTATGGCCTAGCCATTCATATTCACTCACCACTCATTCACTCACTCATCCAAAGCAAGCTCCAGTCCTACAACCTCTCTGTTCATAGTAAGCACTCTATACAGGTGTCTTTTATCTTCTATACCATATTTTCCTGTACCTTTTTTATCTTCAGATATGTATAGATACACAGATAGAATTGCCTATAATATTCAGCACAATAACATGCTATGCAGATTTGTAGCCTAGGAGCAATAGGCTATACCATATAGCCTAGATATATAGTAGGCTTTGGACGTATTTAGGTTTCTGTAGGTATACTCTGAAATGTTTACACAATTATGAAATTACCTAATAACCCATTTCTCAGAATGTGTCTTTGTTGTTAAGCAATGCATGACTGTATATTGAATTAAAAAATTCCAGTAATACAGATTTACCTCTGATTTATAGTTAGTCCCATCCAAACCACTTGAAGCAACAAAAAGGGGAGAAAAGGATTCACTGGCAAGACAAAAGCATATATAAATCACTTTACTTTGGCAAATAAAACAGAAAAGGAGATCATATTTTATTGAATGCCAACAATTACTATCTACCATCATTATTATATTACAAGAAATATTTCCTATGGAAAGAGATGAACTAAATTTCCACATGTACAGGAGATATTTTTGTCTTAAAATAATCCAAATCCAAGGTTATAGTAAGGTGTTTCCTAATGGAATTTATTTTGATAATTTTAAATTTTATTCAAAAAGCAAGAAAGAGACACTAGAACAACACTCATATATGGGCACCAAGAATTCTTGTGTGTAAATCAAAAAGTTTTATTCTGGTTACTATAATACCACTTTACTTTTAGAAAAGGAATTTATTTTTTCAGTTTCACCATTCCCTATGCATCACAACTTGAATTCCTCTTCGTAAAGCCCAAATATTTTCAGAGAATATTTCAGAAGAATAATACTATACAATCCTCCTTAGCACCTTGGATATTTTGTACGTATAATTTCATTCTGGGACTTTCTTTTCACAGAGCTTAGTTTATCAAAAAGGGGGGGAATGGAGATGACTGTACTTGAACAACAATATTTTTTTAAAAAATAATAATACAAAAAAAGTAAACAAAAAATACCTTCCAAACTTTTGGCCAGGATTTCTGTCTTCAAGAAGTAGTTTAGAGTGAAGATGCTGGCTGAGTAGGTAGAAGCTGAGCCTACTTGCTTATGCCCTCAGCATGGACTTTCAGCTGATCTAATTGCAAGTGACCTGAACAATCACTGTAATCTTAGCTGATATGAATTTTTGAAGCCAAGGAGTATAAGAAAGCTTTGCACCATCTGGTAAGAGAGTTTATAAGTTGAAGGGGAGATATTCTGTATGAGGTGCCTGCAGCAGAGGAGAGAACAAAGGAGAGAAAATGCAGCTTAGTGGCTCTTGGCCCTCTTGGAGCAGGGGACCCCAGCCCCTACAGGAAACCCTCAACTCTAATTGGCAGAGACTTGGGGGGATATACAGAGTCTGTGTAACTTAGGCTGTGTGCACACAATGAGCAGTACATCCATGGCTGCAGCGCCAACTGGGAAAGTCCAAGAGAGACATTCTATCTCCTAAAACTGTTGAAGGCAGCAGCAGGCTGCAACCAGTCCTGACCAAGAAGGACTTTTTGCCTTTTTGGGAAGTGAAGTGCATGAAAGCTTGGCAGTGTCTTGGACCTGCAGTATGGGTGCCACATAAGGACCTTCTAAAAGAGGGGAGTGAGGCATGGTTGAGCAGGGACCCCATGTGTGCACTCAGTATCCCTGCAGGCAGAGGACAGATTCAAAGCACAGTTCATGCCCACTGAACCAACTGGCCAGGAAGAGTAGAGGCTGCATGGTGAAGGTATTTCAATGCCCCACCTGGCATGGCTGGCGAGTGTACACAGAATGGAGGGTTTGGGTCTGAGCCTCCTGAGAAAGCAGTGAGATAGGAAGTAAACAGGCAAGAGGCGAGCACCTGAGATTCTTTGCAGCCAGGCAGGGCCACTCAAATTGCTGAGTACAAACCACTGGGAAGGGGAAGCCATGCCCATCCCCCACCTACAGCATTTTAAACTCCATAAGACAGTAAGATCAGGCTCAAGAGCCCCATTACCTGGTACATATCTGGAGGAGAAAGAAAGAGAATCTCTAAAGAAGCCCTTCATGAAATTTCATCAGACCCTATGCTGACTCCACCTTGGTTCCTATTCTACAGAGAAGAGCAGAGCAGAGAGATTAAAAACTGGCACAGCAAGCAGTGTTCAGGGCCCCACCCAGTCTCAGCTCTCATACAGACCTGCCATCTGTGCCAATCAGGAAAGAGCTGCCCTTTTTACACAGATTGTCCCCTCACATGCAAGAGGCAGTTGATTCATCAGAAATTGCACATTATTGGAAATAATCTGGAACAGACCAAGTTGTGTGGCACAGACGTGGGGGAGCAGTCTCATCATTTTCCCTAAAGACAAAACAGTGGGGGATGATCCAGGGATCCCACCTTCCTGATTGCAACAGAGCTCCCCTCTGGAGGTAGGTGGAGGTGGCGCATGCAGTGCTGTTGCACATTAGATGAACCAACTCTAGGCCTTGTGATGATAGAGAGCCAGCCGGGCAGAAGAGTGACACCAGCCAAGGCTAAAAGAGACAACCTCAGACTGTGGATCACTTGCAGCCACAAAGAAACTGTCTAAAGCTAAGCTGGGACACTAGCTGGTATCAGGAATGGATTCTGAAGGAGAATTCAGTAGGCCAAAATACACTAGACTCTACTGAGATGAATTCCATCTCATCCTTTTTCATTATTTCCACTATTTTTCTCCTGAATAGCTTTTTAACATTGTTTCTGTCTTCATTTTTTCTATTATTTCACTATATTTTATTTTATTTTATTCTTTTATATATATTTATCATTATTTAATTTTAATTTTAATTTCAATTCAAATCCTATATTTTACTTTTCTCTTATTCCATTTTCCCTTCATCTTTCTCTCTCTTAGTTTGGTTTTAAATTTTATTTTTCCCTTTCTATGCCTTGTTTCTATTCCTCACTGTTACTATTTCTCCTCCCTCAATCTTCTTTAAACTACCTTTCTTTTTATTAATCATCTTACATTCTTTTTGCCTTTCTTATACTATCCTTACTATCATTCCACCTTTATTAACATTTGCTCAGTTGTTGTTGATATTGGGGTTGTTGCTGCACTGATGCAATTTTATCTATAGTTTTTCACTATTTTTTATTTTAAATCTCATATTTCACTGTTCTCCTCTCCTAATCCATTTTGACTTCCTTTTCCCTGTTGTAGTTTTATTTAAATTTTTATTTTCTCCCTTTCTTAGCCTTGTTTCTAACCATTATGCTTATTATTTCTCCTCCCTCTGTCTTCTCAAATTAATTTCTTTCTTTTAGACATCTCACATTTTTTCTTATCTTTCTATAATATTATTATTCCCTTCCCACCTTTATTAATCTTTGCTTATTCATCATGGATATTGCTGCAATGATTGTTTTTCTTAATTCTAGTCCTATTTTTTTCACTATTTTCTCCAAACCTCACATTATACTCCTCCTTTTACTTACTCCATTTTGCCCTATTTTCTCCCTATTTTATTTATGTTGTAAATTTTATTTTATCCTTTTCTTCACCTTGTTTATATTCCCTATTTTTATTATTTCTCCTCTCACTACCCACTCAAAATCATGTTTCTTTCCATTAGTCACCTCATATTATTTTTTCTTTTTGTATAGTATTTGTATTCTCTTTCCACCTTTATTAAGCTTAGCTTATTTGTTGTTGATATCACAGTTGTGATTGGGAGCTATTTCTGTTGGTGTTTTTTTTCTGGGTTGTTTTATTTTGTTCTGGCAGCTCCTGTACAACAGCATATAGGATGTGATGATGGTTATGATTCTCAGCAGGCTGAAGGGAAGAACCCACCAATGAAT
The DNA here is from genome assembly GCA_028533065.1 of Trachops cirrhosus. Lineage (NCBI taxonomy): Eukaryota > Metazoa > Chordata > Mammalia > Chiroptera > Phyllostomidae > Trachops > Trachops cirrhosus. Next base: position 115,566,854 of record CM052539.1, on the reverse strand, counting down.
GAGCCAACAACAACCAAAACGCAATTACAACAAAAAAGCCACATAAAATACAAAAAAAAATGCATCCCTAGAATATTCAGCTCAGGAGTTCAAGGAGACTGCACCACAGAGTCCATAGGACTCTTAACACAGAAGACCATCACACAAAGACAGAAAGTCAAAGCAGATCAATCTAATATGCAGAAACAAACAATAAGAGCCACCCAAAATGGGGAGGCAAAGAAACACGTCCCAATCAAAAGGAAAGGAGGAATCCCCAGAAAGAGTACTAAACATAATTGAGGCAAGCAAATTATCAGACACAGAATTCAAAGTAATGTTTATAAGGATGCTAAAGGAACTCAGTGAGAACAACATCAGCATGAAAAAGACATAGAAACTATGAATATGAACCAGGAGGAAATGAAGAATGCAGTATCTCAAGTGAAGAACACTAGAAGGAATAAAAAACTGGCTAGATGAAGCAGAGGATCAAATTGATAAGTTGGAAGACAAGGTAGAAAAAATGACCCAGTCAGAACAACAAATGAAAAAAAGTCTCAAAAATAACAAAGGTAGTTTAAGGGAGCTGCAGGCAACATGAAATTTAACAACAATCTCATCACAGGGATTCTGAAAGTAAAACAAAGGAGCAAAGGATAGAAAATCTGTTTGAAAAAACTATGACACAAAACTTCCCTAACTTGGTTAGGGAATATGTCATGCAAGTTCTGGAAGCACAGAGAACCCAAATCAAAATGATCACAAAGAGGTCTACTCTAAGACACATCATAATTAAAATGTTAAAATTTAAAGACAAAGAGAGAATCTTAAAAGCAGCAAGGGAGAAAGTTAGTAACATATAAGGGAGCTCAAATGAGGCTATCAGCTGATTTTTCAATGGAAACATTACATGCTAGAAGGGAATGGCACATATATTCCAAGTGATGAAAAGCAAAGACCTGCAACCAAGAGTGTTCTAACCAGCAATCTCTCATTTAAAATGGAAGGTGAAATAAGGAGTTTCACAGACAAAATAACAACAATGAACAACAACAAAACCAAAACCAAACCAACAAACAAAAAGAACTTAAAGAGAACATCTCCACCAAGCCAGCATTGCAAGAGATGATAAAGGGACTACTTTACGATAAAGAAAAAAATAGATGGGAACTCAGGCACAAGAGGAAAAATGGGAATGAATAAATACATATCAATAATAACCTTAAATATAAAATGATTGAATGCTCTAATCAAAAGACATGTTAACTAACTGGATAAGAAAACAAGACCTGCATCTGTACTGTCAACAGAGACCCAAATTAGAGCAAAATATCTACAAAGGATGAAAGATAAGGGATGAGGAAAAATATTTCATGCAAATAGACATGAAAAAGAAGCTAGAGTAGCTTTTTATATCAGACAAAACAGACTTCAAATCAAAGGCCATAACAAGAGACAAAGAAGGTCACTATATAATACTTAAGGGAGTTGTCCAACCAGGTACATATTCCTTTCAAATACACATGGATAATAGATAGACCACATAGTAGGACACAAAACAAGCCTCAACAAATTCAAGAAAGTTGAAATCTTATCAAGAATCTTCTTGGATCACATGGTTTGAAACTAGAAACCAACCTCAAGGAAAAAAAATTAAAAATATTCAAATACATGGAGACTGAATAATGTGTTATTAAATAATGAATGGGTTAACAATTAAGTCAAAGAAGAAATAAAAAAGTACCTGCAAACAATTGAAAATGAACACACAGTGACTCAAACCCAATGGGACACAGCAAAGGCAGTCCTAAGGGAGAAATTCATAGCAATACAGGCCTACCTAAAGAAGATAGAAAAAATCTCCAGTTAACAACCTAACCCTACATCTAAAAGAAGTAGAGGACAACAAACAAAGCCCAGAGTGAGTAGAAGGAAGGAAATAATCAAGACCAGACAAGAATTAAAGGCAATAGAAGCTAAAACAAACAAACAAACAAACAACTCAAAGGATCAATGAATCCAGGAGCTGGTCTTTTGAAAAGATAAGCAAAATTGACAAACCTTTAACCAGACTCTTCAAGAAAAAAAGAGAGAAGACCCAAACAAATAAAATCAGAATTGAAAGAGGAGAAATAATAACTGATATTACAGAAATACAAGGATAAAAGAAATACTCTGAACAAAAATTTGACAACTTGAGCAGAATGGATAAATTTCTAGAAATATATATATCTTCCTAAACTTAATCAAGTAGAAGCAGAAACCTGAATAGAACAATAACAACAAGGAAAATCAAAGCCGTAATCAAAAAACACACAGCACACAAAATTTTTGGACTGGATGGCTCACAGGAAAATTTTACCAAACATTCAAAGAATAACTACCTCATATTCTTCTCAAATGATTCCAAAAAATTAAAGATGAAGGAAAACACCCAAACTCTTTTTATAATGCCAATATTATGTTAACTCCAAAGCCAGGTAAAGATACACAAAGAAAGGAGACAATAGGCCAATATCTCTGACGACACAGATGCTAAAATCTTCAATAAAATATTGGAAATCCAAATCCAGCAATATATTAAAAAGATCATACACCATGATCAAGCAGATTTATCTTTGGGATGCAAGGATGGTACAATATACATAACATAATATACCACATAAATAAAATGAAAGACAAAACCACATGATCATATCAATAGATGCCAACAAAATTTAATAAATCCCAGCTCCCATTTATGATAAAAACACTCAGCAAAGTAAGAATAGAGGGAGAATAATTTAACATAATAAAGGCCGTATACAAGAAACCTAAAGCCAACATCATCCTCAATGGGTGAAAATTAAATATTTTCCCTAAGATCAGGAACAGGACAAGGGTGTTCTCTTTCACCACTCTTATTCAACACAGTACTTGGAGCACTAGCCATAGCAATCAGACAAGAAAATAAAATAAAAGTCATCCAAATTGGGAAAGAGAAAGTAAATCTGTCATTATTTGCAGATGACAAGATAGCGCACAAAAAAACCCTATAGAGTCTATCCAAAAGATAGACTCTATCAAGCTACTTGACCTAATAAGTGAATTTGGTAAAGTAGCAGAATACATAGTCAATATTCAGAAATCAATGGCATTTTTGTACACCAACAATGAACTATCAGAAATAGAAACTAGGAAAAATCCATTTACTATACCAACAATAACAACAAAAATATAAAGCACCTAGGAATAAATTTAACCAAGAAGTTAAAAGAGTTAAAAATGGTTAAAAAGAGTTAAAATTTAAACAAGTAGTTAAATAAATTTAACCAAGGACGTAAAAGACCTGTACTCAGAAAATTATAAAACAATGAAGAAAGAAATTGAAGAAGATAGGAAGGAAGGGTTTTCAGGAACAACTCTAAAGGACACATAGACAAAACCAAAACGTGATGGGATCAGGGGAGGGAGGTGTGGATGGCTGGGGTGAGCGGGAAGTGGTAGGGGGTAAGTGCAGACAACAGTACTTGAACAACAATAAAATAATTTGAAAAAGAAAAAAGAAACTGAGGAAGATACAAATAAATGGACAAATATATCATGCTCATAGATTGGAAAAATTAGCATCATTAAAATGTCCATACTACCCAAAGCAATCTATAGATTCAGTGCAATACTTGTTAAAATATCAATGGCATATTTCACTGATCTAGAACAAATGCTTGAAAAATTTATATGGAATGAAAAAAGACCTTGAATAGCCTCAGCAATAGTAAGATTAATAAAGTTGGATGAATCATAATACCTAATATCAAACTATACTACAAGGCCACTGTAATCAAAACAATCTGATACTAGCATAAGTATAGGCACATAGATCAATGGAACAGAATAGAGAGTCCAGAAATAAACCCATATCTCTATGTTCAATTAATATTTGACAAATGGGGCAAGAGCACACAATGGAATAAAAATAAACTCTTCAATAAATGGTCTTGGGAGAACCGGACAGGTACATGCAGAAAAATTAAACAAGACCACTATCTTACACCATACAACAGAATAAAGTCAAAATGGATGAAATACTTAAATATGTCATGATACTATAAAATTCCTAGTGAAAAATGTAGGTAATAAAAATTGAGATATCCCACATAGCTGATACATCTGCTAGGGCAAGGGAAATAAAGGGAAAAATAAACAAATAGTACTACATCAAATTAAAAAGCTTTTGCACAGCTAAAGACACCATCATCAAAATGAAAAGGGAACAGACTGTATAGGAGAACATATTTGCCAATGATACATCGGACAATGGTTTAATCTCCAAAATATATAAAGTAGTCATGGGACTCAACACCAGGAAGATAAATAAACCAATGTAAAAAATGGGCAAAGGACCAAGGAGAATACACAGATGGCCCATAAACAAATGAAAGAATGCTCAACATCACTAGCCATCAGAGAGTTGCAAATTAAAACCACAATAGGATATCACCTCACACCTGTCAGGATGGCCATCGTTAAGAAATCAGCAAACAACATGTGCTGGCAAGGATGTGGAGAAATGGGAATCTTAGTGCACTGTTGGTGGGAATACAGGACAATGTAGCCACTGTGGAAAACAGTATGGAATTTCTTCAAAATATTAGAAACATAACTACCTTTTGACCCAATGATTCCACTGCTGAGAATATATCCTGAGAATCCGGAAACACTAATTCAAAAGAACATATGCACTCCTACATTATCACAGCACTACTTACAGTAGCCAAATGTTGGAAACAGCCCAAGTTCCCATCAATAGATGAGTAGATCTAAAAACTGTGGTACATTTACATAACTGAATACTACACAGCAGAAAGAAGGAACTCCTACCTTTTGCGACAGCATGAAATGAACTGGAGAATATCATTCAAGAAATTTTACAGGTGTTGAAGTTAATTATTTTTGAAGTTGAATTATAATATCAAGAATCCAGGTTCACATCTGACATGAAATCCAGAAGAAGAAAGGACATATTGTTATGTGGTCCTTTAAGAGTAAATATATTCTTACGAGTCTCCCTTTTACTATTTACTGGGCAGAATTAAATCTCATGCTCACTCTTGAATTTAAAAAAGTAGTTGGTATACACTTTGAATAATCCAGGCTTTTCTGGATATAACAGTAGAGTCAGTTTCTTCTAAGATATATGACTTCAAGGAAAAAGTGAGAAAAAAATCTTATTATCAACTAGAAAAGAAAGGTAGTGACCTAAAATCAACAATAAGTAATCAATAAATATATCTTACCTCTGTATTAGCATAGTAGTTATTTTAGTTAAACTGAATTAATCAATATATACTGTTTAAAACTTTGTTACTGTGGTAAGAACACTTAACATGATATCTACCCTATTAAAATATTTTAAGTGTACAATGCCTTATTTTTGTCTATAGGTACAGTGTTTTACAACATTCCACATCTTAGCTACAATAATGTGAATAATGCTACAATGAACATAAGGGGGTATTATCTCTTCAAGGTCCAGATTTCATTTTGGGGGGTAAGCATTAAGAAATGGGATTGCTGAATCTTATGGCAGTTTTATTTTTAATTTTGGGGGAATCTGTCATAATGTTCTCCAATGAACCATTTTGCATTTCCACCAGGTAAATCCAACTAAAATGTTTCTTTACAACAAAGGAAACAATCAACAGAGTGAAAGGGCAGTCCACAAAAAGAAGGAGAACATATTTGTAAACCATGTATCTGATAAGGAATTAGTCTCCAAAATAAATAAGAATTCCTACAACTCATTGTTAAAAAACTAATAACTTGGCCCTGGCCAGTAGTTCAGTTGGTTAGAGAACTGTCTCAATACACTAAGTTTGTGGGTTCAATCCCCAGTCATGGTTCATACAAGGATCAACCAGTGAATTTATAAATAAGTGGAACAACAAATCAATCTCTCTCTCTCTCAAATCAAAAAAAAAACCTAATAACCGGATTAAAAATAAAGATTTAAATAGACATTTGTCAAAAAAAAGGCATACAAATGGTCAACACGTATATTTAAAAAATAGTGTCAACAATCATAAGGAAATCTAAATCAAAACCATAATTAAATATACTTTCCCTTTAATTAATTGAGGGTGTGTATACATGTGCATGTTACTGAAAACAAAGAATAGGCTAGCAAATGTGTCCAACCTTTTGGCATCTCTGGGCCACACAGGAAAAAGAAGAGTTGTCTTAGACCACACTTTAAATACTGTGTGACACATAATCAAACAAAAATAATCTCACCATGTTTTAAGTAAATTTATGATTTTGTGTTGGGTCACATTTATAGCCATCCTGGGCCGCATGTGGCTGGAGGGCCATGGGTTAGACACTCCTGACAGAGTTTTGTGAAAGTAGTGAATATACTTAGAACTAGGTAAAACAATCATCTTGATTTCATTGGCTTTATTTCATTATACTCATTTGTCTATATAATTTTATTTGAAATTAACAATTGGATCTGGTCAGTTTTCTAAGTTTTAAAGCTGAAAACTCAAATGACTATGTTAAAAGCTATGTTTAAGCTATAGTTGAAATTCCTAAGTTTATCACAAATACAGCACAGCACATTGTTGAGCTGATGGTGGTGGGAAGTATGTGTATCATTCTGCTTTAAATGGGGAATTCTAAGGATGATTTTATTAGAGTGAGTGTATTAAGTGCAATTGCAGACTATCTTATGGATAATAGCTCCCAAATTGCCAGTAAAAGATACCTCTAAATGGGTAAGAAACACAAGTCACAAGTAATTGCAAAAAGGGTAACTTGGCTCCTTTGCTGGGAGAAATATAGTTTTTAAAGTTAAACTGATCAATGCAAAGAATTCTGCCAGTTATGTGAACAGCAATATTTCTGAAGGAGTGATGACTATTTTAACACCTCTGTTTTCACTGCAATGTCTTTTTTAAATTACTTTATTGTTGTTCAATTACAGTTGTCTGCAGTTTCTCCCCACCACTCCGCCCCCCCAGCCAAACCCCCCTCCCTCCCTTGCTTCCACCCTCCCCCTGGGTTTTGTCCATGTGTCCTTTCTAATAGTTCCTGAAAACCCTTCTCCCCTCTGCCCCTTCCCCCTCACCTCTGGCTATTGTTAGATTGGTCTTAATTTCAATGTCTCTGGTTATACTCTGTTTGCATTTTTCTTTTGTTGTTCATAGGAGCACAATTTACAATACGCAAGAGCTGGAAGCAACCTAAGTGCCCATCAGTAAATGAGTGGATCAAAAACCTGTTGTACATTTACACAGAGGAATACTACACAGCAGAGAGAAAAAAGGAGCTCCTACCCTTTGCTAGAGCATGGATGGAACTGGAGAGCATTATGCTAAGTGAAATAAGCCAGGTGGTGAAAGACAAATACCATATGATCTCACCTTTAACTGGAACATAATTCACTGAAATATCTTAAACCCAGTAATTATTACCTCAGTTTTCTCTGGGGCCCATTCATCCAAAAGATGGCAAGTCTGCCTGGGAGTTACATGGTTGAGGATTTCTTTGAGGCTCTGAGTTGCAAGAGACACTGGCCCTGGAGTATATATCTGAAACAATCAGTATGTATAAAAATACCTAAATGTTATTTTCTTGTTTGTTGTTGTTGTTTTAACTTAAAAGGAACCAAAAATTAAGAACAATTTTCAGGGTTTTATCAGGCTCTCATTTGACAAAATTTCTTTCTTATGTGGAAAAATCTCAATGGCAGAATGCAAAATAAGAAAGATATTACTAATAGATAAGAAATATATATGATTACTGAAGTGAGGTCAAATTAGAGTGTGATCAAAAGTGGGAAGGAATAAAATCAAAGTAAACATATGTTTTTATATCCATCAAATTATTATTAAAGCTGTGTGAGATTTGTTTTGGCCTCTCTCACCAAAATAATTGCCATTGTTCTTTATCCAAGTGTGAGTGTGTGTGTATGTGTGTGTCTGCCAGTGTGAGTAGGAGAGACCCAAGGATGCATGTCTGTGATACGTGCCTACAAAAATCACAACTGTTAACCATTTTGGATAATTAGAAGTGAACAAAGGAAGAGCCCTGGGAAAACTCTCAAGAGTCCAGTTAAAAACACATTCCCATTTTTCTCCTAGGTATAAGTGTAATTGAAAAATTTGAAAACTACACACACATACACACACTCCATCTTCTACATTAGCCTCTTTAAAGAAGTAACACAATTCTTACATAGAAAAGAAACTGTGTTTCAATAGTATTGTCTTTTTTAAGAATGTGTTAGGATTTAAGCTACTGAAGAAGTTTTGGTAAATCTACAGGTAGATCATCAATTTGGTAGATCTATATTTCTGCTAAATTTTTTCATATATAGTTTTTTTATATATAGTTGTATTTGTTTAGTTTATACTACTCACTTGCAACCTTCTCAAGACTTTAAATCTACTGAATTTGGTTCTTTTTATTGCTTTTTCCACAAAAACAAAATACAGTTACTGGGAATTGACTGCTTAAATATTAGTATCATTTACTAAGTTTTGTGAGATTGCTTTTTAAAATAAATTTTTAAATAATTCTCCGATGTTTTCAATATAAGAACTTATCATACTCATATTTTAAAGAACTGTTATGATTAACACTTAGAAAGCACCTGCCTTCAACACATTTTTAAGAAGCACCAAAAAAATCTTGTTCACACTACTCCCAATCTCATTCTTACACCAAACCAGAAATATCTGTGTTACCTGGCTACAAACCTATCTAAAACTCTAAATGTTTTAAAAATATTCTTGATTTTCCTTCCTATAGAAAGGAAGGATAACCCTATGTATGTCCTATATATGACTGAACTCTGTAGTTAAGTCATATGTCTTGTTATCTACCTGATTTTGGAGGGAGGATATGCAAGGTTAGTATGAGTGATTAATTGACTAATTTATTAGAAGGATGAAATTATCTACTGCATTTACTAACTCCTGTTCTGATTATACCAGGCTGGGATACACATTACATATGAAAATGTCCCATAGGCCTTTAAGAAAATGTGACACAAATAAGTATGTTTTGAATTAGAAGTAAAAATTCAAGCATATGGTGGATGTACTTGAGGATAGTCATAGAAAAGACACAAGCAGGGCCACCAAATAGAACAGGGAGTGCCCAGTTAAGTTTGAATTTCACATAGTGATAGACTCTTAGTATAATATGTTCTAAATATTGCAGGAGAGATGATTATGCTTTAAAATACACATGTTGTTAATCTAAAACTTATTTGTTTTTATTTTGCTAAACCTTGCATTCCCAGGTCTAGGATACCAAGGGGCCAACATGAGGAGAAGGAAAAGGCTTGAATAAATTTCCCAAATTTGCCTACAGTTGGGGATTTTACAAAATTTGTATATTATTGACTAACAGAAATATTATGTTAGGTACATTCCTAGTTTAAAAATAATATCCCAATGACTATGTATAATAAGTACTAGTGAACTAATACCTAGCTGTCTGAATACTCCTATACATCTAGCCACATAAGTATTATAGAAAGATTTACTTTGTATTAATCTTGAGTTTTTGGAGGGATTGACTGAATTACTTGAGCATTATCTGGAAACTACAAATTGATTATTTTTATTTGGATATTTTTATTATTTGTTAGAAATTGCATTAAGAAATAATATCTCATGTGTTTATTATTTCTTGTTATTTCAGTTAGTGTTTGTGACATGATACTATTTGTTTCTTTTGGGTATCATTTACTCATTCTACTCAATTATAAATCTAATCTCTCATAGACTGAAAAGACAGTGACAGATTCAGGTTTATAATTTAAGCTGTCTAGTATAAACTGCATTCTAAAGATTTGTTTTGAAGACTGTATTATTTAGAAAGTAAGATAAATGTGCATATTTAATAGATGGGTTCATCAATTTGTAAATCAACCAGTGAATATATTAACAGTCTGTTTTAAGTCACTGGTTAAATGGAATGGTTACTAATTATAAACAGGAATCATTTGTTATTCTTGTAAATCTGCCATGTGCCAGGAACTCTAGACCCTGGAGACACAACAGCAAATGAAACAAAATAATCGAACTTTGTGGAAGTTATTTTTAAAGGGCTGTCAAGTCCTGGCTGGTGTGTGTCAGTGGATTGAGTGTCAGCTTGTGAACCAAAGGGTCACTGGTTCAATTCCCAGGTGGGGCACATGCCTGGGTTGTGGGCCAGGTCCCCAGTAGCGGGGTGTGGGAGAGGCAACCACACACTGATGTTTCTCTCCCTCTCTTCCTCCTTCCCTTCCCCTCAGTCTAAAAATAAATAAATAAAAATTTAAAAAAATAAAGTGGTGTCAAACTATGAATAATACAAATGAATAAAAAAGTAAAATATACAGAATATCAAATGGTGACAAACACTATAAAAACATAAATCAAGGAAGGAAGAACATAAGTAATGCAGGAACAAGTGATTCTTCCGTTTTAAACAAGAAAGGGAACGACTCACTGAGAAGATAATACACAAGACTTGTAGAGGGTGAAACAACAAGCCATGTGCATGGCAGCATCCTGGCAAGCTGCCTCTTGTCACCCAGGAACAAAAAGTGGGTCTGTGGGGCTGAAATGGAGTAAACAGGTGAAGAATAGCAGAAGAAAGTCTCTGGATGAGAGAAAACCATAGAACTGATTGTATTGAGTTAGTTGGATCATCCACTAGAAAACTGAAATCGCTAAGAAAGAAGATGCAAGTACTCATGAAGAAAGACAGCTGGGACCCTAAAGACTCTAAGGAATACCAGAAGGGTTTTAGGATTGTTAGATGATTTCATGAAAGAAAGTACTGATGTGATAACATAGTACTTATTTTCAGGCCCAGTAGTCCCCAAAGTAGGGGAGAGAACAGCAATCATCATTTGTGCAAGCTGGATTGGACAATCAATTTTTCCTTAGAGGAAGAGTGCAGGGAAGCTTTCACAGAAGAAAGAAATTATTTAGATGATTTTAATGGATCCTGCAGGCAAGAGAGAAAGTTTCAGGAGTTCAAGAAGTGTGAGAAATGCCTGAAAATCTTATATTTTTTGTAATAATGAGTGGTTGATCAGAAACAAAGACAGAGGGTAAAATAGCATTGCTGCTGGGACCAGCACAGAACATGGTTGTAGGGTTTGGGACTCCTGCCGCATTGGTGCTGCAGAAGGCATGGAGGCCAGCAGAGGGCTGCGCTCCGGGGCTGCCAAATGACCCCGGAAGAGGGAAGTCAGACCCAGTAACAGAAGCTCCCATGTCAGACCCCCAGTTATTGTTTTTTTAGTGTTTATTCCAGAAACAGAAAATTTTGTTTCTCTATTTTATCTGTTCATTTTGAAAGTTTTGTATCTATTAACTGATAACATCATATTTCAAAAAGTAACATATAGCTTAATATATCCATCCTGAAATAGTCCAACAAAAGAGGAGTTAATGATTTTAATTAATCAGAAGAAAGCAGGGTGTAAGAAATATTTCTACATGTGTGTCTACATACATATACATAATAATACAATTTCTATATAGAGCCAGATTTACATATGGGCAGATACTGTAGGAAAAAAAAATGCCAGAAAGCAGTGCAAAAAGAAGTGTCTTTTTATCAAAAACTTAGAGACTGTCTTGATCATTTTCAGAATCAAAATGATTTTTGAACAACTTCTGGAAATTTAAGTGCCACTGTTCCTTTTATTACAATGGCTACACACAGTCAACTGTGTTTTACTTTTGCCCTTGTTTGAAAAAACTTATTTTGGGAAGTCATTAGAGTTGGCCTGATACATGATAGCAAACTGTAACATCAAGGATTGTATGCAGGTATTATTATATTTGCATAATGGATTCTCTTCAAATTCATTGCAGAAACATTTATTACCTAGACAGAGCTTCTGAAACAGCAAAGTATAATGTACCACACAGAAAATATTGATCCCCATCTGGTCTAAAGATTGCCAAATGGTATAATGATATGTGTGCTCTAGAAGATTTAGAAAGGATATTACATGGCTTGAAAGATACTTAGCTTTATGGGTTTTCAGCAGGAACATGATTGATAGAACTCAGTTATGGGGTCCTAATCTTGTTTATATCCATTACTTGCTGGAAACTATGTTTTTCCTAACCTTTTACTTCAGAAGAAATATCTACACGTTGTCCTAGTGGCCTTTAAGACCAGCAAGGGGATTCCCTGATAGAGTTTAAGAAAATAAAGAACATAACAATTATGCTGCACGTCTTATTTCTCAGGCTTACTATGTGACCCCAGGCAACAGAGTAAATATTATTTTTTGAAAGAAAGTCATGTGAGTAGAAGATTTAAAAAAGCCATTGACATGTAAGTGCTAATGTTAAACAATAAATGAGCTGCTTATAAGTAAGCACTGTTCATGTAAACACACAAGTCAGTGATTTGGTTATATATGGAGTTATAAGATCCTCTCACTGACTGAAATGAATTTTTAAATAGTGACTATATGTCAAAAAAGACTGATTTATTATTTTAATTGAAAAAAATAACCTTCATTTTTCTCATTTCACATTCTAAATTATTCACCTATCCAATCAGATCTTCTCTCAGAGGAAGAGATGCCCTGTCCTCTCATCCTTCCTTCTCCCTTTGACACACTCCTCATCTCTGACTCACTAACCTATAGTCTCCAGCCAAATGTTAGAGTTACAGTATGATTTCTCAAACCTTGAGTATCTTTCCTGCATGTGTAAAGGTCTAGTAATCATTTTCCCAGCGTGATGGGTCATCAGAGCTGGCTTTGCAGGAGATCTTTGATCCAATAAAAAAAGGAAATGCCTTTCAATGCCTGGCTTATGTCATTTAGCATAATGCTTTCCAGCTCCATCCATGCTGTTGCAAAGGGTAGGAGCTCCTTCTTTCTTTTGGCTGCGTAGTATTCCATTGTGTAAATGTACCAAAGTTTTTTGATCCATTCATTTACTGATGGGCACCTAGGTTGCTTCCAGCACTTAGCTATTGTAAATTGTGCTGCTATGAACATTGGTGTGCATAAAATACCATATGATCTCAACTTTAACAGGAACCTAAACAACAAAACAAAGAAACAACAAAAGACACTGAAATAGAGGACAAGTTGTCAGTGCCCAGAGGGGAGAGAGGAGGGAAATTCAGGGTAGAAGGGAAGGATTTACAGGAACAAATATAGAGGACACATGGACAAAACTAGGGGGGTTGGAAATGGGAGGGAGGAGGGGAGGGATGGGGGGGTGGGCTGGAATGGGAATAAAATATAGAAACTGTACTGAATAAACTAAACTAAAAAAAAGAAAGTAAAACACATTGATAATATTTTATATTGATTACATTTTGAAGTGATAATGTTTTGGCTATATTGGCTTAAATATATAACAATAAATTCTACTTGTTTCTTTAAAAAAATGAAATACCATAATTGTGAAAAGGAACACAATATTCTAAAGCTGTCAATTTTTACCCAAAATGACCTAAGAACAATATAAACACAATAATAATAGTTCCACCAGTGGTTTTGAAACAGACATACAGACTCTAAAACTTCTAACCAAAAGTAATGTTTATGAGTGTGTTGCAGCCGGTGAAAGCCTGGCAGGTCCACTCTAGATTTGGGCAGATGGAAGAAAATGTTTGGAGCTGTGGGAATGCTTGACATGCAAGCCACACATGCTGCAAGCTGTGCACCTCTCTAGTAAGAAGCCTCTACCTGCTTATGGACTAGAGATAAACAAAGCCAATATCAAGCTGAAAAATTATATAACATAGCATGATTCTGCACATGTGAGTCCATTTCATGTTATAGGAAGCATTTATGGGACCCAGTCTTAAGGCTATGAGAGCACTACTTATCAGGCCCATTCAAGGTTATGGGAAAACTCCTTCCCTTGGTTATCCAGTCATCTGGGTGAGGAAGCCAGACGGCCTCCATTTACCCTACAATGAGTAACCAAGCACTCTTCAAAGTAATATCATGCCTCTATTAGTATAAATATGTACTTGTTATATGCAACATCATGAATAAAAATCATAAGTATAAATACAACAAATAATTCATACCATATGATGATACATTGTTATATAAATTCACAAAGTACATACATTATTAAAAATGGGAATATGGATAACTCTTATGGGAATAATACTGAGTAGGAAAGAGAAAGCTGCCTTTTGAATTTCTGGTGATATGCTATTCTTGTGTTGACTACATGAGGTGGGTATAATTTGTGAAAACTAATAACAGATACTTAGTATTTGTGCATCTATTTACATGAATCATCTTAAATAAACATATGAACTCAAAATGACTTTTCACTTTAAGGTGTATTGTATGATTTTATGATATGAATAATTTAAAAGAAGCTTATGTTTATTTAATTTAAGAGAGCATAACTTAATATGTGAAAAACAAACCAAGATAAAATAAAACAAGAGGATCTGATATAATTGGAAGTTAACTAAATCTAAAATACTGCTTAAATTTTGAGAATTACAGCATTTGTAAAATAAGGGCATGAGAGCAATTTCTGAGATGATGAAAATCTTTTGTAACCTGACATTAGGTATGTTACATGAGTAAAATCTATTAAAATCTCATCAACTTATTCATTTTAAGATTCATGCCTTTTGGATATGTAAATTTTATTTTACAAAGAACTATAAACAGACATTGAACCCAGTAGTTTGCTTTTCTCAATTCTTCTATTAGTTCTATTACACAAATTTGAATCTACTATAATTAAATTTGAGGCTTAAGTTTATGAGTGAAAGGATGAAGGAATGAATGTTCTTATGGAAAATAATATAATAATAATAATAACACAAAAAGAAATCTGTGTTTTGCACACTCACAACTTTAAATGTACCTCCATCCTGTGTTAATGATCTGGGAGCCCGTTCTCTTACTTTAGGAGAAACTAAATCACAAAACATGAAAGAGTGCAGTTTTATTTTTAAATTACACTAGGAGAAAAGATGGGGGAAAGTAGGACAGGTTAATGGTGAGGAAAAGAGAAGTCTCCCAACAGTGGGAATATCTATAACATCTATATTTCTTAGCTCTGTCCAATGAGGACCTTGAAGCAATGACACTCCAACAGCAAATAAAAAAGAACTGTCCTAGCACTCAAATCTTACTATAAAATTTTATTTCCTAATCAAAGAAATCAATGCTCTTTAGAGTGTACTGAGACAAGGAAAGTCTAAGAGGATCTTGGAATATTTTAATCCAATTTTTCCTAAAAGTGTTCAAAGAATGATAGGGACATATCAAAAGGACAGAGTTGCTGTTTTGAAGTGTAATTTTGGAACTTTTGGCTATCAAAATAAGGTTAATACTGGACTATAACATATTAAAAACAAAACAATATGAGTTCATACTGGTATTAATAATTTAAAGATAAATACATCTACTAGAATAGAGTATACTTCCTTAGTTTTGAATGGAAACTTAAAAAATATGGATGAAATGATGGAGCTAGAAAATCATCCATTGATACTATATTTAATGATAATTTGATGAAAAAGTATATTTATGTAATCTCAAAGAAGTTTACCCTCAAATCCTTTTCAGTTATAAGAGAAAAACACCAAATTTATAGTGGAGAAACCTTAGGGACACTCCCTAACCAAATGATCACAGTTAATATCAACAACACAGAATAATACAATAGGATATCTGTGGTATTCCTCCTATAAACTGCATAACTTTAATTAAAGCCTGAAAAAAATACAACAAACAGAAAATGGAGAACATTCTACTCTCCAAAAACTTCCATAACAGGCAAGATTTTAAAAAATTACTGAGAAACTTCCAAATTAAAAGTACTAAAGATAAGTTGCAATAAATGCAATGAACAATCCTCCACTGGATCCTGAACCAGGGGAAGAACAAGACCTGTAAAAGATATTATTGAGACAACTAAAAAATTTAGATGTGAACTGTGGAAACATTTGATCAATTTTAAATTTTGTTGTTGATTATTGTACTGTTGTTTTATAAAAGAAGACCCTCATCCTTGTTTTTAAGGAAATGCACAGTGTAGTACTTAGAGATAACAGGCATGATGTATCCAATATACTCTCCAATGAAAGATTTATTTTCTTGCCTGATTGTCTCATCTCTGTGATTATCCTTGAAAAATCATCTGAATTTCCTGGATTAAACCCTGAGGAGCTATGAAAAATATCTTCCTACAAGCCAGTGAGATACTGGTCATAGCTGTGTATTTGCATTCAATGCATAATTGATGCTTTGATGCTTGCCTTTATTGGAGCCCTATTAAATTGGGTCTAAATACTTTCTATATTAGTTAGCTCTACTTTGTACGTAACCTGAAATCTGCAAAGAAAATATGTACATACAAGCTCACCTTGAAATATTCTGTTTGTAGGCAGTTTATATTGAGCTTATGTTTACATGTTTATATCCACAAACTTGACATATTATTTACATTAGAGTATGCCACCTGAGTGCTGTATTGACTGCACAGAGGTTTAAAATAGTATATAGCCATTTAAAAAACTACCCATCTGGGTAAGAGAAGGCAATTACCATTATTGCCAGCCAGTTACGTGAGTTGAATCAGACGTAAAAATATATTCTTAAGGGGAGGATGATAGATCACCTCTTTGTTAAATTAAAAAGGTTCAAGGAGTGCCATTTTGTAAAATGTCACCCTGCTGTTTCTACACAGACTCTGCTATTCATATTTGTAACCAGACTCACGTACACAAATGGACAGAGATTGTCTAGATTCATAGGCCTGCTTCTTGTCTAGCAATGTTCATTTTGTAGATGTCATGTTGTCAGCAAGCTCATCTGGTGGCATGTGGGGATAGAGTAACAAAAAAAAGTAAAATAGCCACAAAAGTTACAATTCAAAGATAAAGCAATTTATCCTTTTACTGACACAATCAGAATGCTAAATATATTGCTAGGAAATAAAGATGATGAGTGATATTTTTGCATTCTTTTTTCTTCTAGCTACTGAAACAATAATATGATTGGTATGAGTGAAGAAGTAAAATGACATTTCATCTCATACACTATCTTATGGAAATGCCTATAAACTTCTGAGATGAGGAGTCTGAAATGGTTTTGAAATAAAACCATTTAAAACACAATAAATTATCAACATTACTGTTATTAACAAATAAGAAGAAAAGCAATAATTTGCTATTAACTGTATTTAACACTTGACTCAATACATTTCAGAAAACATTGATGAATGTGTTACTTAATGTCTTTCAATTTTATCTGATTCATCTGATTAATAGGAGTAGTTTTAGTACTTCCTACACTCAGCACACATACAATAGAATGACGGTGTGTGTTTGCTTCAGCAGATTCTCCAATTGGTTTTCTCCATATAATTTCTCCATATTCTCCATATAATTTTAAGACTACCATGATATGTGACATAGATGTTTACCTAATTAATATCTGTTAATTTTTTTTGTGTACAGTAGATTAGGAAAGAAATGAGGAGGAAAGACTTATCAGAGCTGTTCAAAGATGGAAGATACTAGCTACTTCAAGCGTCACCACATTCTGTCTAAGGAAACTATTCAAGCACAGATACAGTAAATAATGGAAAAGAGAAACATAAAGTTAGTTAGGGTTGTGCTAGTATCTGTGTTTTTCTGTTTTTCTTTAAGCATATGAACCAGTGGTGTATTTGAAACCTCATGAAGAAATTTTATTCACAGTTTTTTTGATTTTTAAAAAATCTTGGTATATAGTCCTGGCTGGTGTGGCTCAGTGATTGAGCACTGGCCTGCGAACCAAACAGTTGCTAGTTCAATTCCCAGTCAGGGCACATGCCGGGCCCCCAGTAGGGGGAACATGAAAGGCAACTACACATTGATGTTTATCTCCCTCTCTTTCTCCCTCCCTTCTCCTATATTAAAAAGAAACCTTGGTATATAATAGAAATATTTAATATTTTAAACTAGCTAAAAAGGGGAAGATGTGTTGGCCATATATGTAACAAAGATGAGTTTCACCTTTGTCAACAGAATTATAGACATATTATCATTGTCTCAATAATAAAAGTTTATTTTAAAAATTCATGGCTGTTGGATTATCATCAATAAATCGTCACTTCTATTCAAGCTTCTGCTGATGAGTGGTATGTGTGTGTGACCATCACTAACTGACCAGCTTCAACTATTACTAATAAATGGTACCTAGTTAAACATTAAGCAACATAAGTAATAAAGGTGTCCCTATTTTACATATGTAGAACAAGCATTATCAGAGTGTTAAAATAGCTTACCATGGGATCATAGCTAGTTAGTTAAAGAGATTAAAACCTGTGTCTAAACTCACTGCATATCCCTAGGTATCTACATAATGGTCAATGTTTTTAATTTTACTAATTTAATTAAAAAGAGACAAACTCCTTTAGGTTTTTGACTCATTAGAGTATACATTTTATTTCTAGGTGGCAAAAGCATCTGAAGAAAAAACTTTTATTTCCTTGTTAATTCACTTGGGCATTTTTAAGCCTACTTACAAAACATCACCTTTCAAAAGCAGTCTTTCCTTTCAGTCATATTTTCTTGCTTCTATGACCTATACATTTCTTTGTATATAGTACTTGATTTAGAAATCAGAAAGAAAAAGCAAACAATTCTGTCTTTCTTAGTGTTGAAGGTTTAAGGAGTTAAAATAAATTAGCTTGCCAGTACTTCTTATTCTTGGAAAGCATGAGTGGAATTCAATATATATTCCAGGCATATCCTTTCTTAATAATACATTTTTGAATCTAACACTATTACTACTTTCTTTCCCTTTTGTCATCTGATCACTGCAAATATTGTTGACAAGTGTCGAATAAGCAAATATGTTTCCACCTAAGTGAACCAACTAACTAAATAAATAATGCAAACACCTCATGAATTGGGCCAAATAAGCATTCTGCATATTAACAATCATAAATACCTGTGCGTAAAACATAGGATCATATAAATATATAAAGCAATTATTAATGGACATAAAGGACAAACTGTAATAGTAGGGGATTATAATACCCCATTCACATCAATGGATCCATTATCCACCCAGAAAATTAATAAGAAAGTAATGTCTTAAATGTCAAATTAGAGAAGACTTAATAGATGTTTGTAGAACATTTCATCCCCAAATTGCAAGTTCTCATGAAACATTCTCCAGGATATTTCGTATTTTAGGCCATAAAATAAGCCTCAATAAATTCAAGAAGACTAAAATCACATTAAGCATCTTTTCTGAACCCAGTGGCATGAAACTAGAAATCAACTACAGGAAGAAAACTGGAAAAGTATGTGGAAACTAAACAACATGCTACTAAATAATCAATGGAACAAGAATAAACCAAACAGGAAATCAAAAACTCTTGAAACAAATAAAAATGAAAACATAACTTTTTCAAAATTTATGAGGTGTAGCTAAAGTAGTTCTATGAGGGAAGTTCATAACTATACAGGCTTTCCCCAAGAAACAAGAAAATTTTCAAATAAACAACCTAACTCTACATGTAAAGGAAATAGAAAATGAAGAACAAACTCCAAAGTAAACAGAAAGAAGACAATTGTTAAGATCAGAGCAGAAATAAACAAAATAGAAATTAAAACAGAAAGGATCAATAAGGCCAAGAGCTAGTTTTTGGGATAAATAAAATTGACAAAAGTTTAGCCAAACTCATCAATAAATAAAAGAGAGAGCCAAGGGGAACAAAAAATAAATATAAAAATGTTAATCTCATCCTTACACACCCTTACAACCACACCTAGAAAAATCAAAACAAAACAAAGCAGTAGTACCCTATAAATAGCTCAAAGGCAAGCTTCAAATGATTTGCCAAGCAGTAAGTAATAAAAAATATAAAGTAGGAAATAGACTTCCTATATTATTGTTGAAGGAAGGCACATACCTGTGTATGTACATTTTCTTTGTCCTCAAGCTGTGAAGTCCTGATCTTAGAATTCTCTGCTAAACTGGCTTTTCTAGAGGAATGCTGCCGGCTTGCTCCAGAATGGATTTCTGTACAAGTCAAACTGATAGGAACAACCAAAGAAGCCACAGGAGCTTCCAGAGATGTAGTGAGCTAGCCCTCTGATATTCTGTCTCTGGATCTTCGGCACTTTTTCTTATTTTTCATGGCATGACTCAGCTTCCTGTTCTAAATCTCATTGTCTATATGATCATTAATAGTGTCATAGCTTGTTTATTATATTTTTCCTAGTGCATTATATACATCATCTCATTTAAAAATTGGAACATAATCTGGGACTAAGTTACCTTTTTTTTTATCCACTTAACACTAGCCTCCCAATGAAAGATTCAGTTGATATACATAACATGTTTGAACATTTAAATGGGAAAGTAAAGATTCCCCAATTATTTTTTTATGTGGAAATGCTATATACAATGTGATTCAGTCACTGACTTCTTTTGCTTAGCCTTTCAAAAGTTTGGTGACTTAGACAATTGTTTTATAGACAAATGACCTATAAATTGAAGTGCAATATTGCAATGTTGCTATCTTCAGACTGTTTGAGAGCTGTTGTTCAAAATGTGTACATGAGTTAGAAGAACATCTTATTTAAAGAATAAAAATGTGAGTAAAAGGGTTTTGCTAGGACTTTTGAACTTTAAAGAAAATGTAAATGGGAGGGAACAGTTTACATTGTGTTGTCTTTGTCAAAGTGGCCAATGAAAAATATACAATAAATTCTTAGAATAACTCTTAAACTAACCCTAAATTTCTAACAATCATTGTGAACAAAACTTGTTTAAAGAAACTGTCCTTTCCCCATTAAATAATCTTGAAA
Organism: Trachops cirrhosus; assembly: GCA_028533065.1. Classification (NCBI taxonomy): domain Eukaryota; kingdom Metazoa; phylum Chordata; class Mammalia; order Chiroptera; family Phyllostomidae; genus Trachops; species Trachops cirrhosus. Next base: position 115,546,049 of record CM052539.1, on the reverse strand, counting down.
CTTTTGCAAAAAAGTATTTTACCATATATGTGAGGGTTTATTTCTGGGCTTCCTGTTTGATCCCATTAGTCTATATGTCTTCTTTTCAGCCAATACCACACTGCTTTGATTACTGGAGCTTTGCAGTAAGTTTTGAAATCAGGAAGTGTGATTTCTCCAGCTTTGCTCTTCTTTCTAAATATTGTTTTACTAATCAGGGTCACTTGAGATTTCATACAAATTGTACAATGTGTTTTTACTTTTGGCAATTCATTTATTAGTTATAACAGATTTTGTGGTGTGTGTGCGATCTTCAGGAGTTTCTTCATATAATATCATATTGTAAATGGACATAATTTTACTTCCTCCTTTCAAATATGAGTGTCTTTTAATTCTCTTTATTGCCTAATTTTTCTGGTTAGGACTTCCCGTATTATGTTGAATAGCAGTGGTGAAAGTAGGCATCCTTTTCTTGTCCCTGACCTCAGTGGAAATGTTTTCAATCTTGTACCACTAAGTATGGTACTTGCTGTATTTTTTTTCATACATGGCCCTTATTATGCTGAAGTAGTTTCCTTTTATTCCTAGCTTATTGAGTGTTTTTTATCCTGAAAGTGTGTTGCATTTTTTCAGGTGTTTTTCTGTATCAATTTTAATGATGATGTGTGTTTTTATCCCCTTAACTTTGCATATTACATTGGTTAATTTTTGTTAAGTGAACCATCATTGTATTCCAGGAATAAATCTTACTTTGTTATGGTTGGTGTACAATTCTTTATTATGCTACTTTCTGTTTGCAATTACTTTGTTAAGGATTTTTGATCAATATTCATAAAGAATATTGCTCTATCATTTTCTTTATCTGCAGTGCCTGTATCTGACTTTGATATTGGAGTAATGCTGGCCTCATACGATGAATTTGGAAGTGTTCCCTCCTCTTTAAATTTTTGGAAAAGTTTGAAAAGAATTGATATTAGTTCTTTAAATATTTGATAAAACTCACCAGTGAAGCTATCAAATCAAGAGCTTTTCCATGCTGGGATATTTTTGATTATTCATTCAATCTCCTTATTAATTATAAGTCTAATCAGATATTTTATTTCTTCCTGATTTAGTCTGAGCAGGTTATGTGTTTCTAGAAATGTGTCCATTTCATCTAGGTTATCTGATTTGTTGGTATACAATTGTTAATGATATATATTGTTATGTATCCTTTTTTAAAAAAGATTTTATTTATTTTATTTTATTTTTTTAGAGAGGGGTAGGGAAGGAGAGAAAGAGAGAAACATCAATGTGTGGTTGCCTCTTGAGGGCCCCCTACTGAGGACTTGGGTCACAACCTAGGCATGTGCCCCAACTGGAAATTAAACTGATGACCCATTGGTTCTCAGGCTGACATTGAATCCACTGAGCCATACCAGCCATGGCTAGATCCTTTTTATATCTGTAGTATTGGTAGTAATGTCCTCATTTTTATTTCTGATTTTAATAAATTGAGTCTTTTTTCTATGTTCACCTAGCTAAAGTTTTGTTAATTTTGTTGATCTTTTTCAAAACACCAACTTTTGGTTTAATTGATTTTCTCTATTGTCTTTTTTTCTTTTTCATTTATCTCTGATTTAATCTCCATTATTTCTTTCTATCTTCTAGCTTTGGCTTTAGATTTTTCTTTTTCTAGTTCTTTACATGGTAAATTTGAGGTTTTTATTTGAAAATTTTTTAATGAAATTACCTAATATTTTGCAGGTTGCTTACTATTAGGTGATTTTATATTCTTTGATATAGGTAAATGTCATAGGTTTTAATCAGTTCTCCATAATTAATTGTGTCTTTCAGCTGAACATGTTATACTTTTGAGTAGCATTTCATTCAAAATTATGTTGCCTGGTAATTAAATTGGATCTGATTTTCAATTACTCTATTATTTCTATTATAATAAATTATACATTTCTCTGTCTTGCATTGAGTCACTGATTACGCAACTGAGATGATCTCAAGCCTACCAGGTTTTCAAGTCCATGAGTGAAATGTGTATAGTTGTAGTGCCTAACTCTTAGGCCCTAAGATATGGAGATTTGCTTGCTCTTTGGTATTATCACAGCACTACATAATAGAATTATTAGATACAGAATCTTTGTTCATTTATACATATTATCAGAGGCAAAATTGACATCATATCTTTAATCTGAAACTGCATCAATGAAACTTAATAAAGGACCATCTCGCTTTGGTTCACAGTTGAACTGAGAGAAAACATAACAAGACTAAAACTTACCTTTGCAATGTCTCCTAATTATCCTGTATATATTTCAAGGTTTGGTCCTTTCTTCCATGGTTAAATATAATTGGGGTTTATACTAAAAGAGGTGGACCTCTCTTGGGGCTAGCTACTTCAAAACAAGATCTCTCGTTTCAAAATAGCCTTTAAAATGATGAGTAGGAAACCAATGATCACAACATTGCATTTTTTCCTAGCTAATTCTTCAGCAATATATATTTGGCCCAAACTGGCCAAATTTGTAACTATTTATTCCAAATTTAAAAATAGTTATAGAAATAGAAGTAGATGAAATCACGTATGGCTGGTTAATATGCTTTCCTTTTACTTCAATTATTGAGACTTTCATCATCTCTATAAAGTTCCACATCCTCTACCTTTCTCTATTTCTTAAATCCAGTTGAGGAAATTTGCTAATACTTGCAAAGTAACATCAGGTTTTGTCGGAAGGTTAATTTTCTTCTAGAAAATGCAACTGGGACTATTTCCTAACAGATTAATTTCTTACACTGAATGTGTTCAAGTAAGTGACTATAGTCTCATTTATATCACTTATAAGCTCTATCAACATTTTTACATTAAAAAAATACTTCATGTCCAGGGAAATTAATCCTTACTTATAAAATACTCCAAATTTTATTTTTGTATGCTATCCCTTAAAAGGACAACATGATACAAAAACTGCCACATATAGCTTTGTTATTAGTACCAAGGAATCAAACCCAGGCTGTTTGTTTCATATTATTTGGCCATAATAAACAGATTTTATATTTTTATGCTTCTGTGGCAAAGAACATTATTGTTCCTCATGCTGACACTGTACATTCACACGGGCAGTTAAATTATCACCAGTCTTCTATTTGGCTCCAGGTAAGGAATTAATAGCTCGTGGGAAAGCTAATTAGATCCAATTATTACTCATCTGACCTAATTTGACATCAGATGTTTGGGAAGAAGTCATCTGAATTAACTGAATGGAGATTTAGCTACCATACAACATGAATTCCATGGATAATTATTCCTAATGTAACTCATTTGGAGAAGAAGAATATACTGACTAAAAATAAAATAATCAAAAAGGGAAATGATCTAATATAAAACTCCTGAAGAAATATGATAGTGGAATATAACTGTTATTCATTCATTATTCTACTCATTTAATTACTTTTTCCAGAGGAGTATTTTGCTGTAAGTAAAAAAAGTCCTTAATTTTATTTTTAAAAGTTTGAGCCTCATATTGCTCATTTGGTAAGGTGACTAGATGAACTAATCAATAAATCCTTTTCTTCATGGCAGTTTTGGTCCAGCATCATTTATTTAGAATGGTAACTAGATGCAAGACACTCTTCTTGATTTAATAGTTTTTAGTCAGTTAAGAAAATCCACACTAATTCACACAGGCGACTTTTGAAGTATGGCAACAAGATATTTTAATGCCTGCTATGTGTAGGGCATAGTGCTCTAGGCAAAATAAAATAATTAGTTGGGTATGACTTCTACCCATTTAGCCCGAGGATGGGGAAACACCAACATTGTTATAGAGGAGAAAATAAATAATCTTTCTTACACCTTTCTTTTAGTATTCTTGAGATTTAGCAAACTATACATAGCACAGGAGTAACTTCTAATCTGCTCACACAAAGATGCTTACTTAGTGGGTATAGCTGCAGTGTGAGCTCAAAAATGAGCAGAGTTGAGGAAGAGAGGTGCTGAACCTCCAGAATTTGTGATGTCTAACAGACACCTGACTTCAACCTCTCAATTGCATCTTTTCAATCTGACACTGTTTACACTCTTTAAGGGCCAGTAACATTGTGATATTTTTAAGCCACCAGCAGTGATATCTAATCAGGACGGCTTAAAATTCTGAAAGTAGGTTTCAAGGGAAAATAGAAAGACAGCATGAAAGCATTAGCTGGTATAGAGGTGTGCAAAGCAATAACATGAATGGGTCACATAGAAATTATGCAGAGAAGAGTGTATGAGGAATTGGCACTGTTCTTTAGCCAATGGCCACTATTCCTGTTGAGCCAGTAGCTCAGAAGATGTCACTGAACCTATTTACTTCCATGAATACACTTCTCTAAGTTTCACCCAGTTTCTTCAAACAGATCCCATAAAGAAAGCTGCATGGGACAAAATCAGGTCTGACAGATATATTTTTTTCTAACACCACTATACTAATAATAATGTTTACATATATGCTAATTGATCTTGTACTATGTTCTTTAAATGCTACCAAACATTTAATAGAACTAAGCATTTAATAGGATATATTTAATACAAAAATCCTACAAGCCTCATTTTAAAGATGAAGTCACACAGTGAAACTAAACACATTTCATAAGGATGTAGGGGTTGCTATATGTGATAGGTCTAGGCTCTCTGCTTGTGAACTCATACTATACTGTAACTTTGCTATACTGTCTCACTGACAAGACCAACAAAAATACCCCAGAAAAACAGAGTATGCAAAAAAGTTACCCAACAGTAAAGAAATAAGTACATTTCATAATTTTTAGAAAGATAATATATTTATTTAAAATCAATCAGTTTTTATATGAGAATTATATGTAGTTTAGGACATCCTCTTAATATACTTAATGCTTTTATTTTGCTTCACACAACAGCAGATTTCTTTCTGTCTTCATATTACACAGAAAAAATTTTTCAGCAACCTAATTTTGGCTCTGATTTACTCAGAAAACTGACCCGCCTCTTTCTTGATCTGATCAACCCAGCAGGCCAGTACAGATGGGCCTCCATCTCCTCCTGCATTAAGTGCACTAGTGATGTCAGCCCCCAGATCCAATTACATAAATACTGCTGGGCCAAACAACACAGGACCCTCCTTCTCTCTAGTGTCTCTTTTTTGAAGTGTGCACATCCTGTTGCCCCTGGTGTTGGAAATAGCCTCCTAGCTATGTGAAAAATAAACAGAGCAGACAAATAATGTGACCCAACCCAGTGCTGCCAACTGCCACAATATTAATTTTTTTCTTTTTTTAATTTTATTTTAATAATTGTTCAAGTACAGTTTTCTGTCCTTTACTCCCATTCTAGCCCACCCACCCATCCCTCCCCTCCATATTAATTTTAACTCTTGTAATCTTATTGCTTAATAAATAAGACACAGTCATTTTCCCTCAGCAACTGAGACTCTAATGTGCTGAAACACTATTTCTCAATTAGAATCAGCCAGCAGCCCTGCATATAGGTCTTCATTGTGCACACATGACTCATCCCTCAAGCCTTTGTACTCATTCTCCACTTGAGCACAACACATATCCTCCCACTAGAAAGCAATAGGATTTCTCTGTGATATACTTTCAGTTTCATTTTTAAAAATAATTTTGCTTTTGATTTCTAGAAAGTTGTGCCACCATTAACAGAAAAATCTCTAGACTAGAAAAACATATGGTTCTTTTATAGTTTGTTTAGAATGTCTATAAGCTATACCACCAGCTAAGGTAATATTTCTATTTTTCCTATTAAGAAATACAGTAATTCAATCGTTAGACATTTGCCTCAAGTAACCAAGAAATGCATGAGAGCTGACATTCACTGATAATAATCCCTAGCTTTATGCTTTGCTTCTCAGAGTCTTCATTCCAGAAATATTACACAATCATGACACTAACAGGAGTAACTTAGGATATGATTGTCACTGCAGTTTTTTTTTTAATTTGAAATCTGTATTCTCTCTTACATTGAAGGTAACTAAATAAAAAATCAAATATCATGAATGCTAGGTTAAGTACTTGGAGGAACGAGTATATTGATTCATATTTTCTCATTGAGTACATGTAGAGTAATAACAGTGGATTTGAAAGGAGATTGTTTTTAGTTAGTGAAAGATTACTATCTACTCAAAGAATTAGTAACTTTATACAAGTTCTCTATCTGGGAGAGGGAGGAAGATACATATCCTTGGGTATAATATAAGCACATAAATTAAAACAGAATTCATAGTACTTCTAGTAGAGTTCATGGTATAACCACTGAAGTCTGGCTAAATAGATCTTTGTAACTTTGATAGATTAATTTAGATAAATATCCCCTCAAATATAAAATGAGAATCTGAGTTCTCAAATTATTTATTTGTCACTTTTCTTAAAATAACAACAATGAATGAACATTTTTAATCAGATATAAGAGTATGATTTAGATAGATGTGATAGTATTAACAGAAGCAGAGGGAGTAGAATAAACCCTTATGACCAAAATGTTAGCATTGCATATAACAGATAGAGCATTTAGATCAGTGATATAAATTTTTAAAAAATGATGGAGAAAAGGGTAGTGGTAGTATCAGGCAATGTTAAAGCTCATTTTTACATTTCTAAAGGTTATATCCAGCATGTGATATTATATTAGTTTCTGGTTGTTTTCAGATTTTAAACTTGATTTAATGGATAATAGATAATTACAGGAAAAACTGAAAATGATAGATGAGATATAAGAAAATACTGATATAATAAATAACTTTTGCGGCCATTGAAATAATTGAAATATAAGAATCAAGATTTATTAGGATGGAATACAATGGTAATTTAATATTTAGCTTATACTGAAAAGTTATGATGTAAATTTAATTAAACATCACCTATGAGATAACTTCTTTAATTAAGATAGTACAAAAAGGGAAAGCAGACGAGTGCTACTTAACGTGGGTTTAATTTGCAAAAGTATTATAGCCTTAAATATATAAATAAGAGTCGAATTTAGAAGAACAGTATATCAAAATCACTATGAATTCAAAGTACACATATTATTTTAGTAGTAACATATCCTGAAAAAATAAACATCAAATTTAAGAGAGCCGGTACCAGTCAGTGGTGACAGAGAAAGAAAGAGATGTGAATGGAATTCTTGGGAAGTTTCTTAAAAGAGCATTAATATGTTCAATATTATATTTTTAAGTTGAATAAATATGAGCAAAAATGGCTAGTTTTGTTAGAAATAATGGTAGAAATGTTAATTATATTATTTTTCTACATTATTATACATGTTTGAAGTATTACATAGGATAAAAAAGAAAGTGCACTTACTTTCAATTCTGTTTCTGCCAGTTATAGGTTTTGTGACTGTGGAGAAGTCATTTATTTCCTCTATTCCTTAGTTTCTCCCTATTCTCATGTTCCAGTAAACCTTGAGATAATTAAGAGCAAAAATAAGGTATCTTAGATTTAACTGGAAATATATCCATAATGTAGTTAAAAACCAAAGCAAGATAAAATCAATTATTTCTGTTATTTCTTTATAAGGTCTGAAATAAGGAAGGGCAATGTGAAGCCTGTCCACTGTTAGTGAAAGATGTGTTCAGAAATTGTCTGTGGACAAGGTCCTTCAGACACAGTCAGAGGGGGAGAAAGCAAACAATAAAATCCTCAAAACACAATAACTAGTTGTTTCACCTTAAGTATATTACCCTCCCAGACTTTGCACTTATACATTGTGAAACAATAATAACTACAAAATACAATAATAAACAGATACAAAAATAAATTTATAAAGAAATAGATAATAAATAATAAATATAATAAATAATAACTATATAAAATACAATAACAAACATATAATAATAAATAATAAAATATATATATAAACAATAAAGTATATAATAAACATATAAATAAATAATGAATACATACAAAATAAATATATATAAATGTATACAATATTAAATAAGTATATAGAGAGTAATAAATAAATGAGCACCTTTTTAAAACCCTCAAGAGAGGCAATTTCTGTTATGTCTAGCAAAGAAGACAGACATTTCAGAAATAAAGGAGTATACAATGAAAGCCGAGAATGAGAAGATGTTTTGTTATGGAGATATAGATGGGATACAGGTAGACATCATCTAATATCGTTGTCTGTATTTTTGACTCCTGACTCTGATTGTAGATTACAATAAGCCATGGAACTCTGAAAAGTTTATATATATATAAAGTATACTTTATATATATATATACTTTATATATATATATATAAAATACTTCTAGAAATTCTATTTTAATCAGTCTAGGTTAGGGCCAGGACACTAGTGTGTTTTTAAAGCTTCTCACCTGAGTCTAATAGGAAGAAGTTACTGAAGTCTTTGAAACTGGGGGTAATGTTACCAACCATGGGGAAAAATAAGTCAAAGAGTAGAATAATAAAAAGGTTAAATTCTCTCTAATGGTTGACTGCTAATAATCTGAACTGGCAACTATGTTAAGGCTCATAGAAATACAAGCCAGTCCATTATTTGGTCTCAAAGACTTTATCTTATTAGTGTATAAAATAAGCACACAAATGTTATAATAAAAAGACTCATATACTACTGTACTGCTTATTCTATAAGCTACTAATATTCAAAGCATGGAGCTACATGGTATGGACTATTGTCCTTGGGAAATCATAGGGTCAATCTTAGGTTAATATTCTAGGCTCCCATGCCAGGTGTGGTTGCAAATGCAATGGAATTTACAATTGCTTTGTAATTTATATAAAATATGAAGGAAATAAAAGTTATTTTTATCACTTTTGCCAAATAATGGAGCCAGGAAATTATAACAACTTTCCCTTTTACAAAAATCTACACTCTTTCTATAAGTACATTTTACTGTTTTACAAAAAATCTTATGAAATGTGTAAGCACAAAAGCCAGTCCACTTCCCCTTTCCTCAAAGAAACAGAAGTGGGTAAGACGCCATGCACCTCCTTCACTGGTAAAGTCCATCCAGATGAAAGCCCCCAGCACCAATACATGGACCAGTGAGTCACAAGATAGATCGATGTCCTTATACATAACATGCTATTTTTCTCTCTTTTTATAGCAAATGGTACAAAAAATGTGTAGTTATGCTGTTTATACATTGTGAGAACAGAACAATGTCCATAGCTGCCCATAATGTTTAATATCTGAGTTACCTTTCCCCTTCTCTTTAAGTCAGAAAAACAATGGTGTTTTCCTAATACAGATTAAGAATTAAAGTCATTTGAAACAAGTCTGAGAAGTTGATCCCAAAACTAATTTTAATAACAACTTAAAGAACTCATAACTAATTGCATGTAGTCCTTCTGAAGAACTACATTACTGTAACTTTCTGCTCAAAATAACTTAAATGAAAACAAAAAATAAAAAGAAAAAAGAAAAAAAAAGGAAAAGATATCATAAAAATGCCCTGAACAAACAAGAAAGGTATATATATTACTTCCTAGTTGTATTGGTTACCTTCTATGTGATCTTGGCCAGAGCATTTAAGAAGTCTGATTCTCCTTATCTTAAAAAAGTATTACACAAAGAATTATTGAAATATTTGTCTTTTCTATGAGTAAGATATCTAAATATGTTGTTTTTAAAAGGCATTGTGAACTACAAATAAATTAACAGACCCTGGAAAACTTGAAAGAGACAGGAGAGATATTTTAAGGAGATTCATAACATTGTTTAAAAATTATCTTTTTAACAAATTTATTTTATTCAAAATATTTTATGTCCTAATCTATAATTCCAATAATAAACAATAACTACTATTTTGGTTCTATATTTGTACTTCTCTATGTGTATTTTGTTTTCAATATTTAGAATTAATTTAGAGACAACCAGGTAATCAATGACTGTTTCTCAGGTAGGGAGGGATCTTGGAAATTAGAACCTGACACGACATTTTAGTTGAAGGTAGTTTACATGAGATTTGATCCCATGAAGTGCAAACAAGGCAGTTAGGAAAGTGACAGTGAAAGATGACAGTCAAGGAAGATAATAACAATGTCACTGTTATGAACACCTGGAAGTTTAACCCACTGGAGATCTTCAGAAGCATGGTGTACTGTAGAGCATATTTCAGACTTCTTTGCTTTAGGATAAATTTCTTGGATCATTTATCCACCAACATTCACATTTTATTAGCTAAATTTGCTCCTGAGGATGTTAAATCCCATCACTTCATCTTTCAGCGTAGTGAGCCTCCATGTCTCAGGAGAAAGCACTCAGGAATAGAAGCAGAGAAATGCAGGCTTTTGAGGAGGGAAGCCTTCAGCATACACAAAACATTTCCACTGCAGAAACAGGTAATCTTCTAGATGGATAGAAGGGATTTGCATAGGGTTGGACACTTACAGCAAATGTTACAGAATTAAATGGAGTGTTGATGTTACACTCTAATACTAAAAGTTAATGCAAATATTATAAATCATGGACATGAAAAAATATAATTAATGAGTATCAGGAAGTGGAAAAGAGAAAGAAAATTATAATAATAAAAAGCTTAACAGAAGTAAAATATATAGCAACAAAAGCAGGAGTTAGTTAGATAAGAGGTAGTAGGTATTGTAAGTGCACACTATTCTGTGCTTCTTCAGACTGGACTATCAGAACTCACTTCTACACTAAATGCATCTATTTACAGAACTATAAATGCATTAGCATTATTTCACTTTATAATGGTAGAAGCCATCTTGGAATTTTTAAGTATGACTTCCTCTGGGGATTAAGAGTGGGTTTGGGAATTAGTAACAATGAAAATTATTTCCCATTTTATATCATTATTTTCTAAAATCATACATGAATATTAGTGAATTTTTGTTTTTGTTTTGGTATTTCCAGAGAAATTGACTGAAGGGCATAGAGAAGTGAAGAGTATAAGTTGTACTACATGATGATGATGGAGATTGAACTTGAACACAACCTTGTGATTTACAACCCCAAACCTTGTGTATGTTGCAGGGGTTATGCTCCAAGTTTCAAATAATTTATGTATAAAAAGAATCTACCATTATTATTAACATGAGCTTTATTTAAAAAAAAACAGAAATAAACCCATGTCAATATAATCAATTAATATTCAACAAAGGGGGCAGGTACATAAAATGGAGTAAAAATAGCCTCTTCAACAAATGGTGTTGGGAGATCTGGACAGCTACATACAAAAAAAAATGAATAAATGAAACTTGAGCAACAACTAAAACCATACACAAAAATAAACTCAAGATAGATAAAAGACTTAAATATAAGTCATGACACCATAAAAGTCCTAGAGGAGAATATAGGGAGGAAAGTTTCAGATATTCCATGCAGCAATATTTTCATCAGTATGTCCCCTACAGCATACACTATTTAAAAAAAGAATAAACAAATGGAACAACATCAAATTGAAAAGCTTCTGCATGACTACAGAAAACATTAGCAAAATGAAAAAGGAAAGACTTTTCATTGTATGGGAAAATATGTTTCCAATGATACCTTCAACAAGGGTTTGATCTCCAAAATATATAAAGAATCACATGATTCCACTCCAGGAAGACAAACAATCAAGTAAAAAAATTGGCAAAGGACCTGAACAGATTTCTCCAAGGAGGACATGCAGGGGGCTCAGAGATATATGAAAGGATGCTCAACAACACTAGCAATCAGAGAAATGCAAGTGAAAACCAGAAGGAGATACCACTTCACACCAGTCAAAATGGCCATCATAAACAAATCAATAAACAGCAAGTGCTGGTGAGCTTGTGGAGAAAAGGGAATCCTGGTACACCTTTGGTGGGAATGCAGACAGGTGCAGCCACTGTGCAAACAGTATGCATTTTCCTCAATATCTAAAAATGGAACTGCTTTTTGACCTAGAAATTTCACTGCTGGGATTATACCCTAAGAACCCTGAAACACCAATTCAAAAGAATCTATGCACCCCAATGTTCATAACAGTCTTATTTACTGTAGCCAAGTGCTGGAAGCAACCTAAGTGCCCATCAGTAAATGAGTAGGTCAAAAAATATGGTACACTTATACAATGGAATATACACAGCAGAAAGAAAGAAGGAACCCCCACCTTGTGAGATAGCATAGATGGAACTGGAGAGATTATGCTAAATGAAATAAGCCAGGCAGCAAAAGACAAATACTATATGATCTCACCTATAAGTGGAACCTAATCAACAAACAAACAAATGAGCAAAATAGAACCAGAGACATTGAAATAAAGAACAAACTGTCAGTGACCAAAGGGGAGGTGGAGCAGGATAATGGGGAAAGAATGGGGAAGGTTCAAGTTAAGGAACATGTATAAAGGATCCATGGACAAAGCCAACTGGGGCTAGAGGATTGAATGTGAGAGGTGGGCGGTGGGTAGGGCAGGGGAGAGTAATGGGGGAACAACTGTAATTAAACAACAATAATAAATAAATAAATAAATAAATAAATAAATAAATAGGTAATTTTTTTTTCATTTCAAACCCCAGAAGTGTCTGTGATAATGTTATTGGAGTAGCAAGCCAATTCTCTGTAACATGAGGGCTACCCACTTGTGTGATGCTGGCACAACTAATAAAATGGAAGTTGACTGATAATGACTTGATCAAACTTTGTGCATAGTTTCCAAAAGAACAAATTTTTATTGTAGAATTTATATTGAAAGAAATAAATTAAAGAGGCTAAGAAGAGGACAGCACTATTTCTGACATTTTTACCAACTGCCTACCAGGAAATTGCACACAGTAGGATTTAAACATAAAATATTTCCTGCTTTTCTCACTCCTGAAACATTATTGTATTTCTCTTGTGCGCTGCAATCTTTAAAGATCTGTTGAGTAGCTATTTTTCCTATAAATCAAATGCCAAGTATGGTAGTAGTTAGGACTACCTGTGTACTCGGTGTGTACACAGGAGTATTTTGATATTGAAACTGGAAGTAGAAATGGATCGATCATGAAATAGAGTGAAAGAGCAATCCTTAATATACTGATATGGAATGTTATATTTTAAATGATGAAAATATTATTTGGTAATGTCTTCCTTTCTTAAAACTTAAACAATACAAACTATATGGAATGGAAAATTACCTTTTGTCTTTCTCCCTCTCATGATGGTCTTAAGTCAGGAGTTAGATTTTTATGTTAAAATTATTATAAAGTTTATAGAAGAATGCAGTTTTCAAAATATGCAAAGTGTTTTAGAAGAGAAAAGAAATAAAATGTAAAAGTAGCCAATTTTATCACCAATGACCTCACATCTAACTCTATCCTAATTTACTAGTTATACTCTTTTAACATTTTCTGGTTTGGGGTTTTCAAATGGATACGTTCCTTTACTGGTTTATAATTGTATGTATCATCTATTAATTGTTCTATTTGAAGTTCCAGAATTTACTTAATTGACCTTACATTTATTTTTCATTCTCTTCCCAATGCTTTTACCTAGTTTTCAATCTTTTGCCTTTAGAATTATTTTTTAAATTTTTTATTGTTTTTCAATTACAGTTGTCCCCATTTTTCTGCCACTACTCTCTCCTGCCCTATGCACCTCCACATCCCACATTTAATCCTCTCCTCATCCTTCCTGGCTTTGTCCATGGGTCCTTTATACATGTTCCTTACATGTATATAAAATCTCCATTTTCTTATTTTTTCAATTTGAAACACTTTATTCTAAATCTTGTTTATCCATAATAAGACAGACATCACTGTTGCCATACGGTGGTTGTTTCTCCTCCCAAGTTCCATCTGATTCCCATTATGTTATAATACTCTCATAGTTGAGATATTCACATGCATATATATAATAGTAAGTATAAGCAAACCAGAAACAAGTAGTATATATGAGGATAAAATGAAATCCTTGAAATACTAAATACCAAAGTAAATAAATTTCTTATCTGCAGTTTAATAGTTGCTCTATTTTAGAAGATATTTCAGTTTTTGTTTTTTAATTTTTTTAAATTTAGCACTCATTTGTAATTATTTTCTCTTCTCTTTAAGAGATGGTGTATAAACTTTCACTTTATCATTGTAAAAATCAAACGTCTTAGTCATATAGTTTCCTTGCCTTCATTTTTACTTTAATTTATTGTTTTATTTTAGAAATTATGTATATATTTTAAAGATTTTATTTATTTTTAGAGAGAAGAAAAGGGAGGGAGGAAGAGAGGGAGAGAAACATCAATGTGTGGTTGCCTCTCATCCGCCCCCTACAGGCAACCCAGGCATATGCCCTGACTGGGAATCAAACGAGAGATCATTTGGTTTGCAGGCTGGCTGGTTGGCACTCAATCCACTGAACCACACTGGCCAGGGAGAAATTATATTTTTAATGCTAAAAACTCTTCTATTACATTGTATTTCATATTTACAATAGTGTCTTCAGGTACTTTGAGTGACTTTTTTCTATAGTTTTGTGATATAACTTACAGTTCTATAAAATGATCTCTTTCTTGATTTCTGTTTCAGTATTCTGAGATCAGTTACATGTTTTCATCTTTGTCTTTCTATTGATTTTCCTAAAATGTTCAGTGATACTTGACAATCCAATCATATTTGTAAGTGGATGTCTAAATAAGGCCTGGGGTTCCTCTGCTATTGTAAAATTCTCTTCCCAAAAGGTCCTTCCTTTAGGAATGGAGCTCTGTAAGCATGGTGAGATCATGAAATACCAGCTATAAAGAGGAAGCAGAGAAATAAATTGAATGCCAAAATATAGTCCTTAAATTTACTACTTTTAGTTGTTCTCCACAATCTTATGATCTATAGAACAAGGCTCATAATCCCAGGGTTAAGAAAGGGCAAGATGATTAATTAGGGTTTAAAATAAGCATTAGACTATTTAATTTTAATATCATTTAGAAAACACCTTTATTTTATACACATACACAAACACATATGAAAATTAAATATGTGTATGCATACACATCTTTTCTGAAAAGCACAGAATAAAAAATAGTTGAAGAATACCTTTTTAGAAAGCGATTGCTATACACATTCATATACACACTAACTCTTTACTTCGAATTTAGAGCTTTTTTCTAGTGAAGAATGCTAGTTTATCAGTGTTCTAATAATTATTGTTAGCAATATTCCTCCTTTTTTGGTTATTCCTATGGGTTTTCTATACAGTTATAGATACTTTCTTTTTAACAGGCACTATTCATTCAGTGGGAATTGGAAAAAAAATTTATATGTTTACTCAGTCCAGCCCCAGTACCAGAAGCCTCCTCAAATTTTTCAAGAGGAAGTTACATTTAATTTGGGGAGAGCTTCCGTCTTTTAATAAAACATACAATGCAAGGCTGAATGACCCAGGATTTGAGTGAGAAGAGGCAGAGACAAAGTGGTTCTGGAAGGTCTGTGAACACTGGGATTGATTGTTTCATGGGTATTTGTTATTATACATCATAGATAAAGAAAAAATAGAATGTAATCTAACTGTCCTTTTAAAATCTCTTCAAACAAAATATAACATTGCTATTTTGCTTATAGTCCTGCACAGAAACATATAAATAAACATGCACAATGAATACAGTCATGCAGATGATATAATTCCATGGAATGGCATGCTGAAATTAAATCCCTCAAATGTTTAATCACTCAGAATATTTCATCAAATTACTGTAGATTCCATTAGCTGTCTTTTCCTATTTTGCATTTATATTGGACTTAGGCAGAAAGATCTATATTTCCAACTTTTGAAAGGTCTTTAGTTAATTCTTCATTTACTTTTCTCAAAACTGTTGAGGAAGTCATTATATATACTTGTTTGATCACCTAACCATGAAAATTTTCCTTCATCAATACCTATAAACACATAGCCATACATTTCACCAGTCATATTTATTATTCAAACCTAATTTTAATTGTTTTTGCACCTTTAATCTCAATTATATTAAAATGAACATCACCAATACCAGTGTTACCTTCTTTCTCTTTTCATATAATAAAAGATTCAGATAAAGCAAGTGTGTGCTTGATTCAATACATTGTGTACCATACAACAGCAGGGCTTCAATATTGCCTGGAAGCAAAGGGAGGATTGGTCTTGATGAACTTTAAAAAGGAAAAAGCCTAACTTTTTTTTTCTGTTTTTAGAAAAATAAGTCAGTCCAAGGTAGTTATGTAAATATAGTATAAGGGAACAAGACAAAATGGAAGACCAGAAGTGACGCCTTTGCAATGGGGGCTTCCAGAATTAGAAGATTGTTAACAGTGACAATTTTCAGCAAGTAGAGCTGAAATATTTCTAAATTGAAGCTACGTATGGGAAGCTGTTTGCTTGATGGAGATTAGGAAGCCTGCCATGATGCTACTCTTCCTTATTAAACTAACCCTTTTAATTTGCATTGCGTGGTTGATTGGGGTGACTTTGATAAAGTGGACCTGATGTACCCCTGCAGATTGCTATTTATTCCACAATTTCACTCTACCCAATAAGCAACATAAGAAGATTTCCCCTGTAGTTTGGTTGTGATGGTATTCTAATTAGGATAGAAATCTTCTAGAAAAAGTGGTGGGGGAAGGGTGAACTTGCAGATAATAATAGCATTTATTTTGTTTTCCATTCAATTTCTCACTGATTGAATGGCACCAGTGCAATTTAGAGATAACCTCAGTTTTTGGCATAAACTAGATTGGACTAAAGGTAGCAGTTACAAAAATGGTACATAATACAGATGACCAATAAAATGTGGGGGATAAACAGTTTTTAATAACTTTGAGAAAGTTATTTTTTCTTCAAAGGCACATTTTGAGTTCAGGCTCTGTCTTGCCATTGGATATGATAAAGAAAGCATGTAGTACTGATTCTATAGTCAGACTTCTATGCACTCGTAAACCAGTCTTCTAATCTTTGAAGGCAGAAAAGAGAAAATTTAAGTACCTGGCTTTTTATAGTATGGTTGGGCCCCTGATGAAGCAACCAATCCTAGAGGCTAGATCCTACACTTACTTTCTTTATCTAATAGGTTTCATTATTTTTCTGCCACTCAAAAGCATCCTAACAGATCGTATAATTCTGGATGAAACTTTGCTTGCCTAATCCCTTATGGGGACCTACACCCCTCATCTCAAGTTATGATTTTGTTCAGAGGGGAAATGTCTTAAGACATTCCTGAAAACCTGGGAATTGGGATCATCAGCCAATCCAAACATTAATTCTCTCGTTGGCTGATCATATAATGAAAACCTATTTAATAAGTGTACAAATAGTGTCACTGGAAAAGGAAATTTGCATGTGCATATGCTGTGTACAATATAGAAATAATTCACCTAATGTCTGATATAGTTGTAATAGAATTAATGCCCCCTTCAAAGTTTCTTTGTAAAAATTACTAGATATTTTAAAAAGGGAAATGTCAAAGACTTGAAAATTTTAAATTAGCTCTCCAAGAAAAATTCAGTATCTGCCCAAATTTTCTGTATCAGTCTGTTCAGTGTTGAGCCTTAATTTTATAAATATAATAATGAGAAATGATACACTATCCCCTTGGTGCTTGGTAAATAACTGATAAACAAACAAACAAACATGCAATCATTCTCACCAGTAATGTTATCCATCTGCCCTTTTCAGAACATAACAGTGAATGATACACCATGAGTCTGTTTAACAGAAACTTTTTTTTGTAAGTATTACTTTCAATATCACGGAGTTTATACTGTGGAGAAACTGTTTCTTGGTACTAGTGTTCAGCTTAGTTAAATTCCATAGTCTATTCTTTCTCTTCTCTTTATAAAATACCTATGAGATCCAATAGCAAAGAAACCAGAAAGAAGTATAGATACATTTTATTTCATAATGTAATTCTTTAAAGTGGCATTTTTTTCATGATTCCACTCTACCCAATAAACAGCATAAGTGAATTTCTTCTCTAGGTTGGCTAAGATGATATTCCTGTTAGAAGGATAGAAAAGTTCTAGAAATAGTCATGGAAACTTGTTTCCTAAAATATTTCCTAAATTCTTCCATGTATCTGTCTATTCATAATAGTGTGATAATTTCAAATTATTTATGGAAATTCAAACTATCTTTTTGTCAAACAGACACCTAATAGCATGACAAGTAGTTAAAGAACTACATTCAAAATTTTTTGGTAGGGTTTAATTACACAAAGATGTGAACTTGAGAGCTACTTTTAATACAGTGGCACACCCAAAAATGGAGGACAGTTGCATTGAATTTTGACATTGTAACTTTCCTAATACAACAATAATTTCTTGCCTTTGTGTGAATTATGGAAAATTTTTATACAAAAATATGTGTTTTTTTTTTAACTTACGAAGCCATTAGAATGTCCCATCTTTTGTAGAGGATCACTTATGAGTTAACAGTCTAGGGCGCAGAATCACTAGAAAACTGAAATCTAATCATAGAACTATGTAACACTTCACATGCCCCGATACCTTACCACCACATTACTGATGTGGCCTATTGATAGCACTTCCTTTTATTCAGTAGATCATGATGGTGTAGAATCAAGAAAAAATTATAAAATTTGCTAAACAGCAAAAACACAATTTGAAGAAGCTGAGGAATGCTGAGAACCACACTCAGGTATGGCAAGAATACTAAAATTATCAGAACCGAAATTATGATTCATATACTAACTAATTTAATTAAAAATGAAGACAATATATTGTATAAATGTCAAACATATGCAGAGAGATGAAAATTCTAAGAAAAAAGTGGAAATGAAATACTAGAGATCAAAACACTAAGACAAATGAAGAATGCTTTTGTTGGGCTCACTAGTAGACTGTATGCAACTAAGAAATGACTCTGAACCTGAGGTTTTGACAAAAGATGCTACCAAAACAAAACAAAACAAAAAGACAAAAATAAAAGAGCAGAAGATCTAAGAACTGCAAGACAACTACAAAAAGTAAAATATATGTGAAATAGAATATCAAAAGAGAAAGAAAGGAAGATGAGAAATATTTGAAACAATCATGATTGAGAATTTATGTAAATTTATGTTAAACAACAAGTCATAGTTCCAAGAAGCTTAGGAAACACCAAGAAGGATTGATGCCAAATACTACTCCTGTGTGTAACATAATCAACTGCAGAAAATCCAAGATGATGAAAAGAATCTCAAAGAAGCCACAGGAAAGAAACCACCACACCTATAGAGGAGTAAATGTAAGAATTATATCATACTTCACAGAAACGATGGGGTCAAGGCAATAATGGGGTAAAACATTTAAAGAGTTGAGAGGAAAAAAAACACCAATCTAGAATTCTGCATTCTGCAGTTATCCTTCCAATATAACATACAACATATAACATATAATATATATTTTATATATATATATTTCAGACAAAATTAGAAAATTGAGGTAAATTATTGACAGTAGACCTGTGTTACCAGAAATATTAAAAGAAATTCTTCAGAGAGAAGTAAAATGATATGCCAGAAAGCCAGATCTACATGAAAAATAAAAAAGGACTAGATAAATAGAGTAAAATAAAAAATAATGCTTTTATCTTTATTATGCCTAATTAATCAGACAGGAGACAACAATTTGTTCAAAATAGAATAATAAGTCTTCAATTTTATATTTTTGTTATATATTATATATTATAAACTGCATACATATATACACATGCATATAACTTATAAATGCTATATATATATATAAAGTGAATAAAAGTAATTATACAAAAAAGGAAGAAGGGAAATTGGAATATATTGTTATTATAAGATATGTGCACTACCTGTGAAGCTGTATTGTGTAATTTAAAAGCAAATTTGTATTAATCATAAATGTATAATGAAAACCCTAGTGAAAACACTAGGAAAATTTGGGGGAAAAAAGAGTATAATTGATAAGCTAAAAGAATAAAGAAAATGGTATCATCTAAAATGCTTAATGAAAACCTAAAAAGATAGAAAAATATTTAAGACAAAACAGGAACTAAAAAAAAAGGAAATAAATGAAAAATATTAACAAATATGTCCTGGTCAATGTGGCTCAGTTGGTTGGAGCATTGTCCCACAACCTGAAAGGTCACAGGTCAAATTCCTCATCAGGGCACATGCCTAGGTTGTGGTTTGGCCCCACTTGGGCCACATATGAGAGATGCAACAGACCAATGTTTCTTTCTCACATCAACATTTCACTCCCTACCTCTCACCCTGGCTTCCCCTCTCTCTAAAATCAATAAGCATGTCCTCAGGTGAGGATAAAAAAAGACACTAACAAAAATGGTATACCAATAAACACTTAAAAAGTCAATGGTCTAAATATATGAATTCAGAGACAAATGTCAGAATGGATAAAATAATAAGCACAATTATACATTGTATATAATAAACCACTTTAAAAAACTAAAAGCTCATAGATAAAAAGTAATTAACTAGAAAAAGATTCACCATCTTTAATCAAAAGAAGGCAAAAGTAGTCATGTTAATTTTAGACAAAATGAATTTCACAATAAGGAAAGTTATCAGGGATAGAGAGAGAGGAGTATTCCATCATGACAAATAGAGCAATTCTCCAAAAAGACATAACAACCATTAATTTGTAGGCAATTAGCACAGAATATCAAAATAGTTTATGCAAAACCTGAAATATCTGCAAAGAGAAATAGCTAAATCCACTACTATAGTTGTAAACTTCAAAACCCTTCTATCAGAAATGAAAATCTCTAGTCATTAAAATATCAGAGAATATGTAGTTGAACTCAACATGATCATCTACAAAATGCACATTCCTCTCAAATTTACATGGAATATTCATCAAGGTAGACCACATTCTAGACCATAAAATACATATTAATAAATTTAGAAGAATAGAAATCATACAATGTCTGTTCTCAGTTCACAATATAATTAAAAGTCAGTAACAGAAAAATAAATAGAAAATCCCCGAAAACATGAAGATTAAATAATACGTTTCCAAAAAGCCTATTAGCTAAAGACTAAATTTTAAGATATATTTAAAAAAAGTTGAACTAAATAAAAATGAAAACATAAGTTATCAAAATTTGTGGGATGCAACAAAAATAGTGCCTAGATGGAAATGAATAGCATTTATATGCATATATAATGAATATCAACTTGAAAAGATTAATACAATCCATGTCTCCAGTGTAGCTTAAAAGAAGAGGATACACATTACTAACACCAGAAATAAAAGAGGTGAATCATTACAGATCTCAATGACATTAAGTATAAGGTAGAAATACTATGAACAACCATATATCCCCAAATTTGATGACAAATAAAAGGCTCCAATTCCTTGAAATATACATCTGCCAAAACTCACACAGAAGAAATAGACAATTTGAGTAAGCCTATATCTAGTAAGGAATTTTGATCAATGATTAATAGACTTCCCAAACAGAAAGCCCTAGACCCAGATAGACTCACTGTTCAACTCTACCAAACATTTAAGGGAGAAATTATACCAATTCTCTCCAATCTCTGTTAGAAGATAGATGCATAGGGTATACCTCCAAACTGATTCTATAAGCCAGTGTTTCCCTAATACCAAAACTGAAAATGACATTGCAAAGAACATTACAGACCAATATTTATTTTAATAAAATGAATGTAGAATAAAGACATGAGCATAAAATCAGTTGATAATTCACTCTGGTACAGAAACAAGATAATAATATGTCACTTTATGGAGATTCAGGAGGCATGTTTCCTGAAGTTGGACTTCATTCAATCTTTCTAAAATAAGTATGCAAATGTGTTTAGCACATTTGTGAGATGGAGAGCATGGAGTGATGAAGTGTGCAGATGAAGCCCTTGCCTTCACTGGGCCACCATTCTAGTAGAGGAAGATAATCTGTAATCACACAACTAACTTGTCATGAGTTAATAACTACTACAAAGGAAGTAAAGCTAGGTAATAAAGATAGAAAATGGAAGAAATACAATTTATAAAGGATGGAGAGTGTAGATGTTCCAATAATCTGATATTTAAGTCGAGGCCTGATGAATTAAAGGAGAAAACTATAATGATATTTAAGGAAAATAAATTCCAGGCAAAAGGAATAATTAAGTTCAAAGTCAAAGGCATGTGCTCTTTGACAAATTTGAAGAAAGGGAAAAATATACTGTCATTGGAACTAAAGAAGAGAAAAAGGTGAGATTGAAGTGTATCTAGCTCTGTCTGGCTCCTGTGCCATGGTGCTTATCTCTGGATGCACAAATAATACTGTTGTGTGTCATCTAAAATGTCTACGTGCATTTTCAGCAAGATTTAAATGATGTTGGCATTATTTATAAAATATTAAAAATATTAATAACTTTATGTATTTTTTTCAGTTAGATCAACATGGTTCAAGATTTCATCTCTCCTAATAACATATACATATTTTTAGTGAATGACTAGAGATACTGGTGCTATGGTTTCAGAAACCAATTTTGTGCTTTTTTTTATCTGATAAATTCACATGAAATAGGGCTTTTTTTCATTATAAATGGAAAAATAAGAGCATAGTGGAACTTAGAATGGTGCATGTGTCTTTCAAAAAAAGAAAATAAAAGATGCAGCCTTCCCTTTTTTCTCACCAATGCAGTGTAAGGTGATAACAGTTATAATTATATAGAAATAAACATCTTTGTTGTTGCAAATGAATAAATTTAAAATGAAGAAGTTTAAACAAACATTTATTTAAAAGCTCCTGTTTCTTTGTCACTCAAAATTGTTTTTTTTTGTTTTTTGTTTGTTTGTTTTGTGTGTAGTAATTGTTGTTTTTCAACTGGGTGAAAATAAAAGAAGTGAAGTTGGTCACTAGGTAAGCAGAGCTGAATTCAGACTGAGTACTGGTCTCGGCTTACAGGACGCAGATACCTTTAATATGATTTAATTCCATTGCAAGGCCTGGCCAGAACTTGGAAAATAGGATGGGTACACTGTGTTATTTAAATTTGATTTTAGCTGGCAGCTCTGCTGTGCCCATCTTATTAAGCAGAGAACTACTTGGCCGTATAAATCTTAATAATGACACTGGTAGACACACCTATTTCCTTCAATTCACTGCTTGATGGACAGGGAGCAATAGTTAGTGAGGATCATATGTATGATTCATAAACTAAGAAGAGCTTAAAATAACTACTGTTCTACACTACATGGGCTTCCACACATTAGTTAAAGAGGCAAAAGTAACACCCCGATGAGAGATGTCATGTTTTTTAAAACCATTAGAGATGCAGACAGAAATCCAATTATGTATGAACACCCAGCAAACCTGTTCTATGTCAAAATAAAAGGAGGCTTACCAACCTTGTGAATGAAAATAACTACAGGAAAGAAGAAAAAAATCAAGGATTCTTCTTAATTCATCTTAACATATTGACTTTCTTCTCTTGTAATTGTGAGATTACAGTGGACTAAATAAATTCTCCCCCTATAATCAGGCCCCTATAGTATAAGTTTCAAGCACAGTGGAGAAAGCAGTTTAAGACACAGCTCATGTACCTGGACCATGGTCCCATGAAAATAACAACCATAGTATTTACTTTTGTGTCTATAAATTTTTATATGCACACAATATAATATAAAATGTATGCCTATGTATATAATTTTTCTCATTAGTTCTCTGTATTTAATTTGAGATATGTATTTTCTTCTCATCAAAGCAATGCATCAGGATAACATAATGGAATTTAAACTTTAACCAATAGCAAGATAAATGTGAATTAAAGGTTATATGAGTAAAATGAAACAGTGGTAGTTATATAGATTTAACAACCTATCATAAAACTATATTTAAAGTTATAGTATTTTACAGATGAAAATTATTATTTAACTCAAGTATTGCAGGATCAAGCATCCTCAATAAAACACACATGTATTTTGGAAAGAACTGAGTCATTATTCTGAATAAAAAGCAAAAAACAAATGTACTTTTTGTTGTGTGGAATAAAAAGAGAGTCTTGAGGTTAATTAACCAGAAATAACTTTTAAAATCATGAATAATTGTAAGTAACAATTAAATTAAATAAGTCAAAGAATGTGTGACTTTTCAAATTTACATAAACCATACTCAGATTCAACTTAAAATAATTGCCTTTTATTTTTCACAACTGGTATTTGAGAAAACAAAGAACTCATAGTTTTAATATAATTTTTTAATTTAAAAATAAATTTATGTAAGTGGCTTACAAAACATTAAAATCAATTTATTTATACCATATTTTTGAGCAATGCATTATTTAACTAAACTCTCAGAGTATATTTCATTTAAATAATTACTTTCTTAGTCTGAACCTAAGTCAGTTCACATTAAATTTTTCAAATACTTTTGTTGGCATCTATTGAGTTGATCCCATGACTTTTCTTATTTGTCCTGTTAATGTGTTGAACTATGTTGGTGGATTTTCAAATGTTAAACAAACATGACGTTTTGCTTTGCTTCAAAACTCTCTGACCAAAATATATAAACAGGGCCCAGCACAAATAATGCCCCTTTTTAATGAGCTGGTAATCTGTACCAGATCTTTTATTACAAAATCATAAGTAGGTACCTCTGTAACATAACAATATCACACTCAAGCTCACCATAGACATATTAGGTGAAATGTTCACATTGCCGTCCATCTCATGCAAGATAATCACATACCCTACCAACTACACTCAATGGCATTATAACTGCATAATATATAGTAATTTCTGTATAATATATTAATATATTTTATGTATATATACACATACATATAACAACAAAATATATTTCTGATTAGAGGACTACATGAAATAAGACTGTCAACATGTTAATTTGGGAATTTGGGTGGCATGTTTAAGGCAGTATATGAAAGTATTCTTTCCTCTATTTACATGTAACCAAACAAGAATCCAATGAATAATATTTTTGGCTTAATATATCAGCCATCCTCTTTCATATTAAGTCTGTTTCATCCTCACTGAGCTAACAGATAAATTGTTAATGGTAACAGGGATATAATTATGCTTTTGTGCCATCTTAACTATGGCAGCGAACAAAAGTGGGTCCTTTTTATGGCATCATATGCCAGGGCACCAGGCGACACCTTGGTAGTTGGTTGTTTAATTAAAAAGCTTACATTATATATAGAACATTGATTAATAACAATGGAACAAACACATTTTGGATCAGGGTAATTTTTTATTCAAATATGTAGACATATTTGATCAACCTTTTACTTATTTATTACTGTTTTTCATTAGTTTTTAATTAATATTAATTTCTTCAAGAATGTCAAGAATGATATCATTTCACATTTGGGAATTTGAACAACACATTTCCCTTCTTAGCCAATATTTTGAAAACCTTTAATCAAGCCAATTAAGTTTTAACTTCCTAAGCAGACTGTTTCTACTTTGATTAACCTATCTATTGCCACAGGCAGAAGCTCATTAAAATGTACTGACATGACTATTTTAAGTCCTCCCTCCATCTGTCTATCTTTCTATGCATTTTGCAGAAAATATATTGATAAATTTGATTCACATGAATTTAAATGTAATGGAAATCCAATGTAACATCTATTTAAAATTCTAAATTTGATGAATATACCATATTTTACCAACTATGTTCATGATCTTAGGGACATATGTATTTAAATGCTATGTTCATATTTCTGCAAAATAGAAACTGGAAACATAACCTAAATTCAATTTTGAGTTTTTATCTTATAGGAAATAATATTAAGAAATTATAACATTACCAACCTTTAAATAAGTGACATTTTATTACATATATATAAAGAATAAATTTAATATAATGCTGGAAATAATTGATTTTTAGATTAAATAAAATTTAAATAATTAAAAATATATTGTTTCTAGGTCAATTCCTGTTTCTAACAGGGTTGTCTTTTTTTCTTAATGCAATAAATAATTATACTTTTTTCATTATGTTTTGATATGCTCTCTCTACTCCCACTTTACTGTTTTTATCATAAATGAGTGCTGTACCTTATCAAATGCTTTCCCCCCATCTATTGATATTGATCATAAACAAATCAACAAAAAACAAGTGCTGATGACGTTATGGAGAAAAGGGAACCCTAGTGCACTGATGGTGGGTCTTTTTCTGGTGCAGCCACTGTGGAAAACAGTATGAATTTCCTCAAAAAACTAGAAATGGAACTGCCTTTTAATCCAGCAATTCCACTGCTGGGATTATATCCTAAGAATCCTGAATCATCAGTTCAAAAGAACCTATGCACCCCAATGTTCATAGCAGCAAAATTTACAATAGCCAAGTGTTGGAAACAACCTAAGTGCCCACCAGTAAACGAGTAGATAAAAAAAAACACACACACACACAGAAAACCTAGATGAAATGGACACATTTCTAGAAAAATATAACCTTCAGAAATTAAATGAAGAAGCAGAAACCCTGAACAGATAAATAACAGATGAAAAAATGGAAGCAGTAGTCAAAAAACTCTGGGCACACAAAAGCCCTGGACCAGATGGTTTCACAGGAGAATTCTACAAAGTGTTTAAGAGCTAACCCTTATCCTTCACAGACTATTCAAAAAAAAAATCCAGAATGACAGAAGACTCCCAAACTCTCTTTATGAAGCCAGCATCATCCTAATCCCAAAATCAGATAAAGACACAACAAAGAAAGAAAACTTCAAGCCCATATGGCTGGTGAACATAGACACTAAGATCCTCAACAAAATATTGGCAAACCACATCCAGGAATACATTAAAAATATCATACACCATGACCCAGTGGGGTTCATCCCAGGGAAGCAAGGATGGCACAATATTCACAAATCAATGTTTATTAAAATTATGTTTATAATACATCACATAAACAAAAGCAAAGAAAAAAATCACATGATCATATCAATAGATGCAGAAAAAGCATTTGATAAGGTACAGCACCCATTTATGATAAAGACACTCAGCAAAGTGGGAATAGAGGGAACATTCCTCAACATAATAAAGGTCATATACGAGAGACCTACAGCCAACATCATACTCAATGGGCAAAAAATAAAATCTTTCCCACTAAGATCAGGAACAAGACAAGGATGTATACTTTCACCACTTCTATTTAACATAGTATTGGAAGTCCTAGCCACTGCAAACAGATAAGGAAAGAAAATAAAAGGCATCCAAATTAGAAAGGAGGAAACAAAACTGTCATTCTTTGTAGATGACATGACAGTGTACATAGATAATCCTATAGGCTCCACAAAAAAAAAATACTGCTTAACCTAATAAATGAATTTGGCAAAACAGTGGGATACAAAGTCAATATTTAGAAATCAAAGGCATTTTTGTATAACAATGAAATATCAGAAATAGAAATCAGAAAAAAAAACATTTTATATAGCAACAAAAAATAAAATACCTAGAAATAAACCTAACCAAGGAAATAAAAGACCTGTACTCAGAAAACTATGACATTGAAGAAAGAAATTAAGGGAGATACAAGTAAATGGAAACATACACCATGTTCATGGATTGGAAGAATTAATATCATCAAAATGTCCATACTACCCAAAGCAGTTTATAGATTCAATGCAATACCTACTAAAGTACCAATGGCATATTTCACAGTTATAGAACAAACAGTTCAAAAATATATATGGAACCATAAATGACCCCGAATAGGGGTAGCAAATTTGAGAAAGAACAACAGAGTAGGAGGGATTGCAATACCTGATATCAAACAGTATTACAAGTCCACTGTAATCAAAACAGCCTGGTACTGGCATAAGAACAGACACATGGACCAATGGCACAGAATAGAGAGCCCAGAAATAAACCCAAGTCTCTATGGTCAATTAATATTTGAAGAAGGGGGCAGCAGCATAAAATTGAGAAAAAATAGCCTCTTCAACAAATGGTGTTGGGAGAGCTGGACAGCTATATGCAAAAAAATGAAACTTAACCACCAATTTACACCATACACAAAAATAAATTCAAGGTGGATAAAGACTTAAATATAAGTAATGACACCATAAAAGTCCTTCGGGAGAACATAGGCAGGAAAAATCTCAGATATTCTACACAGCAGTGTTTTCACCAGTATGTCCCCTAGAGCAAGGGACATAAAGGAAAGAATAAACAAATGGGACCTCATCAAATTAAAAGGTTTCTGTGTGGCTACACAACACAGCATTAAAATAAAAAGAAAACCAACCATGTGGGAGAACATATTTGCCAATGATTCCTCAGACAAGAGCTTGATCTCCAAAATATACAAAGAACTCACATGCCTCCACTCTAAGAAGATAAGCAACCCAATTAAAATATGGACAAAGGACTTGAACAGACACTTCTCCAAGGAGGACATACAGAGGGTCCGGAGACACATGAAAAGATGCTCAGTATCACTAGCCATCAGAGAGATGCAGATTAAAACAACAATGAAATACCATCTCACGCCATTGAGAATGGCCATCATAAACAAAGCAGCAAACAAGTGTTGGAGAGGTTGTGGAGAAAAGGGAACACTGGTGCACTGTTGGTGGAAATACAGACAGGTGCAGCCACTATGGAAAACAGTATGGATTTTCCTCAGAAAACTAAAAATGGAACTGCCTTTTGACCAGGCACTTCCACTGCTAGGATAATATCCTAAGAACACTGAAACACCAATCCAAAAGAACCTATGCACCCCAATGTTCATAGCAGCACAGTTTACAATAGCCAAGTGCTGGAAACAACCTAAGTGCCCATCAGTAAATGAATAGATTAAAAAACTATGGTACATTTACACAGTGGAATGCTAAACAGCAGAAAGAAAGAAGGAGCTCCTGCACTTCACATCAGCATGAATGGAACTGGAGAGCATTATGCTAAGTGAAATAAGCTGGATGATGAGGTACAGATACCATATGATCTCACCTTTAAGTGGAACCTAGTCAACAAAACAAACAGGCAAGCAAAATATAGCCAGAGACATTGAAATTAGGAATAAGCTGACAGTAGCCAAAAGGAGAGGGGAGGGGATAATGGGAGAAAAGGGTGAAGGGTTTACAGGGACAACTATAAAGGACACATGGACAATAAAAAGGGGTGGTGGATCAGGGGAGGGAGGTGGGGATGCCTGGGGTTGGGGGGTATAGAGGGAGGGAAACGCAGGCAACTGTACTTGAACAACAATAATTTTTTTTAAATGGTACATTTACATAATGGAATACTATGAAGCAGAAAGAAAGTAGAAGCTCCTACCCTTTCGCATGGGTGTAACTGAAGAGTGTTGTACTAAGTGAAATAAGCCAGGTGGTGAAAGACAAATGCCATATGATCTCACCTATAAGTCGAACCTAATCAACAAAACAAGCAAGCAAGCAAAATATAACCAGAGACATTCAAATAAAGAACAAACTGACAGTAACCAGAGGGGAGGTGGGAGGGGATAATGGGGCAAAGGGGAAGGATCAAGTTGAGGAACATGTGTAAAGGACCCTTGGACAAAGCCAAAGGGGGGTAGGATTGAGGGTGGGAGGTGGGAGTGGGTGGGGTCAGGGAGAGTAAGGGGGGAAAGTGGAGACAACTGTACTTGAACAACAATAAATGAATAAATAATTATACTTTTTTATAGTTGTTTTTGCAATTGCATTGGGGCAGTGAACAAGACATATGGCTCATAAACACCTGTCTGCAAAAATATATTTATAGAAACAGCAAACTAATTAATTCATTAAAGAGCCCCATGACTTATGACACATCATACAATCCCATCAAATGAGATTTACATCACCTTCCTTCGGAAAACCTTTCTTTATCAGCATGTAATCAGTTATTTAATTTAGAAAAGATGATCATGCTTCTTTAAAAACTACAACATGATGTCCTAGAAAAAACAGATAATCATGCCAGAATGGCTCCTGTCTACCATCTTATTCCACATAGTATTTCACAAGGGTTGGATATAAATCTGGAAAACACGTAGTCAGAAGTCTACAACTCTTTTTGGGGTTGTCTCTTTTTGTCCATACATCCCCCAGCTTCAGTGCTCAGTGTCTGTGTTTTCTGCCATGTAAGTAGTTGTGAATTTGACAGGAGATATGCTGAACGTTAATATCATTGCCTGAATCCTGCATTTGTCAGCTTTTCTCCATCTGTTAGATTAGCATACCCTCTGCTTCTGCTTCACCCTAAAGCAATAATAGTTTTTTTCACAGGATTTGTATCTCTCCCAAAGTTGCATAAACCACTATCACTCCTGGTGGTTAGTTTATCTGATAAATCAGTTAGTGCCGTTCCTAGTTCTCTTGGAGACTGCTTTCTCTTTTACCCTTTTAAAATATTTTATTTTTGGCATTGGAGCAAGGGCATATTCAGGAAAAAGAAACTTAGATAATGACTGTTTTTATAAGTTTTAAAATTCACTGCTATTTTTGGATTGGCAAATAATTGCATTTGTTTTTTATGGTCAGAATCATTTGCAAAATTATCAATATTTTATTTTTAAAAAAGTTCTACCACTTACTAAATTCTGTCATATGCAAGAATAAGAAGCAGATGCCATTTTCACATTATTTAATAGGATATTAGTCTCACATCATCCTCACATATGTTCTCAAAGCAATTTCAAAAATAGGAGGAAGCAAAGCAAATGTGACATTGTCATCAGTGTATTGTATAAAATTTGACATAACAATGCACTAAGTTCATTACAGTAATTCTTAAAATTGTATGCAGTAAGAACAACACTCTATCACATCCCAAATAACTGTGATGAATGGAATATAGTGGAAGAGTTTGTCTCAGGATAAATGGTACATGGATAAATTCATCAATTTTCCCTATAAGCCAGCATTCAAAAAATTTAGAATAGGGTTATTAGAGTAATTTAAATTATAGCTAATTCTGGAAAAATTAATCACTATTTTAAATAAATCAGTAAATATGTAGTGTTTAGGGAAATTTTCTAAAGTAATTGCATTCAAAGATGTCACACATTCAGTTAATACATGGAAATCACTCATAATTACAAATCAAATACATAGTAAACTACACTGATAACCACCAAATATATTCAATTTATTTTATTCAGAAGGATTTCAATAATAAATATTTTTAAAAATCTCTCCTGCATAACAAGGGTGATTTTTGTCTCTCTTATCGCATTTATTATATTCTGTTAAAGCAACCTAAATAGTGTACATGTTAGCAATTCGGTCAGAAACAAAAATCTGTTCTTCGTGAATTCAAATCAGCTGAAATAACTCCTTAATGTATTTGAATTTTATTTAGGGACAAGGTATTTTGGATTTTTTTTTACCTCTAAGTAATATAATCAGAGAAAAATATTACATAATCAAATTTAGAAAAATGTTATGCACGATTTTTCTTTGAGATGACATTTCTGTGACAAAAGTGTGACATCTGAATTGACCTGTTTTTGCACCTTTACATGTTAAAAAGAATTGTGTTTAAGAGAGGTAAGTAAACTAATACACCGGTGCTACCAGAATTCCCATGTCCTGTGAATGTTTCCTTATACTGTCAAAGGGACTTTGCACACATAATTAAGGTTAGCTGCCCAGAGATAAAATCATCCTGGAATATTCACAATTTACTCACATGGATCCTTAAAACTGGAGAACTTTTCCAGTTGTGAGAAGAGAAAAAGACTGAGGATGGGGAAAAGTCACAGAGAATGGGTGTGGCCTCTAAAAGCTGGAAAAGGAAAGAAACGGGATTCTCCCATGGAACCACCAGAAAGAAAGGAAGCCCTGTCAGCACCTATAGTATCCCAGTGAGAACCGTTTTGGAATTCCAACCACAAAAACAGTAAGATTACCAATTTGCGCTGTTAAACCATTAAGTATGTGGTAATTAGTTACAAGTGCAATAGGAAACTAATAAAAACATATATCAAAGTCTAAAAAGAAATTCCTTTAATTTTTTAAATTTATTTTCTTCTTTTAAATCTGTATTAAGTTTATTGGGGTGACATTGGTTAATAAAGTTATATATGTTTCAGGTGTGCAATCCATAATTCATCATATGTATAGTATATTGTGTGTTCACCACCACAAGTCAAGTCTCCTTCCCTCATCATCAATCCCCCCTTTGCCCTCTTCTACCTCTTACCACCCACCATTTCCTCTGGTAATCACCACACTGGTGTCTGTATCTATGAGGTTTTTGTCTTTGTTTTGCTTATTCCCTTGACCTTTCTCAGCCATCACCCAACCCCCTACCCTCTGACATATATCAGTCTGTTCTCCGTAATAATGAGTTCATTTCTATTTTGTTTGTTAGTTTATTTTGTTTGTTAGATTTCATATATAAAAGAAATCATATGGTACTTGCCTTTCTCTGACTGGCTTATTTCACTTAGCATAACACTCTCTAGGTCCACCCATACTGTTGTCACTAAAGGTAAGATTTCCTTCCCTTTTCACAGCCAAGTAGTATTCCATTGTGTAAAGGTACCAAAGCTTTTTTATCCACTCATCTACTGATGGGCATTTAGGTTGTTTCAACATCTTGTCTATTGTGCATGTTGCAATGAACATAGGGGTACATATAATTTTTTAAGTGAGAGAGAGGGGATGGGAGGAAGAAAGAGAGGGAGAGAAACATTAGTCTGTTGCCTCTCATCCGTGCCCTGTCTGGTGGTCAAACCAACAACCTACACATTTGCCCTGAATGGGAATTGAACTGGTGACCTTTCACTTTGCCAGACAATGCCTAACCAACTGAGCCACACTGGTCAAGGTTATTCTTTCAAATTAGTGTTTTACATTTCTTCAAATATATTTCCAGAACTGGAATCAATAGGTCATAAGGCAGTTCCAAATTTCATTTTTTGAGATAATTCCATACTGTTTTCCACAGTTGCTGTACCAATCTGCATTTTGATCAACAGTGGACTAGGGTTCTTTTCTCTTCACAACCTCACCAGGACTTGTTTTTTGATTTATGGGTGATAGCCATTCTACAGGTGTGAGGAGATACCTCATTGTGGTTTCAATTTGCATCTCTGTGATGATTAGTGATGTTGAGTATCTTTTCATATGTCTATTGGCCATCTGAATGTCATGTTTGGGGAAGTGTATATTCAGGTCCCTTACCCATTTTTATATTGGATATTGTGGGGTTTATAAATCTTGGGTATTAACCACTTATCAGATGTATTATTGACAAATATGTTCTCCCATTCAGTGGGTTCTCTTTTAATTTTGTTCATGGATTCCTTTGTTATGCATATATTTTTAGTTTGATCTAGTTTCATTTGTTTATTTTTTTTCTTTTGTTTCCTTTGCCTGAGAGAAAACATGAGAAAAATATATTGATAGTAGAAATAGATGAGATTTTATTGCCTATCTTTTCTCATAGACTTTTTATGGTTTTGAAATGAACATTTAGTCTTCAATACATCTTTAGTTTATTCTTTTATATGGTGTAAGAAGTTTGTCCAGTTTCATTTTTTCCATGTAACTTTGCTGTTTTCCCAAAACCATTTATTGAAGAGACTATCTTTACCCCCAGTGTAAGTTTTTGTTTCTTTTGTTTAATATAAATTGAGCATGCATGATTTTGTCCATGTGTCTTTTATAGATGTTCCTGAAAACACTGCTCCCCTTTTCCCCCATTATCCCCACCCACCTCCCCTCTGGTTACTGTCAGTTTGTTCTTAATTTCAGTGTCTCTGGTTATATTTTACCTGCTTGTTTGATTTGTTGATTAGGTTCCACTTACAGGTGAGATCATTTGGTGTTTGTCTTTCACTGCCTGGCTTATTTCACTTAGCATAAAGCACTGCTTGTGGGAATGCAGACTGGGAATTTCCACTGTGGAAAACGGTAAGGAATTTCCTCAGAATACTAAAAATGAAACTGTCTTTTGACCCGGCAATTCAATGCCATGTAGTTTTGATTATGATTGTCTTATAGTATAGTTTGATATCAGTTAGTGTGATTCCTCCAACTTTGTTCCTCTTTCTCAAGACTGCTGCCTCTATTTGGGGTGGTTTGTTGTTCCATATAAATTTTTGGA
The DNA here is from genome assembly GCA_028533065.1 of Trachops cirrhosus. Taxonomy (NCBI): domain Eukaryota; kingdom Metazoa; phylum Chordata; class Mammalia; order Chiroptera; family Phyllostomidae; genus Trachops; species Trachops cirrhosus. Next base: position 115,512,115 of record CM052539.1, on the reverse strand, counting down.
ATATCTGTTTTAGTTATTTGAAATACACTATTGATATCTTGCTAGTAATTGCATTGAATCCATAAATTGTTTGGTGTAATATGGACATTTTAATGATGTTAATAGTTACTATCCATAAAGACCATATATGCTTTGATATATTATCTTCTTCAATATCTTCTTCATTATCTTATAATATTCTGAATGTAGTTCTTTTCTATCCTTGGTTAAATTTATTCCTAGATAATTTTATACAATTTTAAATGGGATTGTTTTCTTAGTTTAAATTTATAATAGCTCAGGATTGATGTATAAAAATACAACTGATTTCTGGATATTTATTTTGTATACTGCTACTTATTTAATTCATTCACCAATTTTAGTAGTTTTTCATGGATTCTTTAGGATTCTCTATGTACAATATTATGTCATCTTCAAATAATGACAGTTTTACTTCTTCCTTTTCAATTTGGATGTCTTTTATTTATTCTTCCTGTCTGATTTCTGTGGCTAAGACTTCCAGTATTAGGTTGAATAAGAGTCCCAGTCTTGTTCCCATATTTAAAGGACACACTTTTAGATTTTCCCAATTGATTATGATGTGGCTTTGGGTTTGTAAGTTGTCATACCTGTGTTATGTTGATGTATGTTCTATCTATTCTCATATTGCTGGAATTTTAATCATAAATGGGCACTAAATTACATGAATATTGATATGATTTTGTGATTTTTATTGTTTTTTGTTTATGTGGTATATTCTTTTCATTAATTGGAGGATATTGTACCAAATTGCAGTTCTGGAATAAATCCTACTTGACCATGGTGTATATATACTCTTTTGAGTGTATTGCTGGATCCAGTTTGCTAATATTTTGTTGAGGATTTTAGTATCTCTACTCATCAGGAATATGGACCCATAATTTTTATTCTAAGTAGTGTCTTATATCTGGTTTTGAAATTATGACAATGCTGGCCTCAGAAAATGGGCTTGGGAGATTTCTCCTCCTCCTGAATTTTTGGAATAATTTGAGAAGGATAGGTATTAATTCTTCTTTGAATGCTTGGTAAAACTCACTTGTGAAACCATACAATCCAAGACTTTTATCTATTAAGAGGATTTTTTTATTATTACCACTTTGATTTCTTTTTTAAATTATATTTTATTGATTATGCTATTACAGTTGTCTCACTTTTTCCCACTTTGTGCCCTTCTAATCAGCACCCCTTACTCCTTCAGGCATTCCCCACACCATTGTTCATGTCCATGGGACTTGTGCAGGTTCTTTGGCTACTCCATTTCCTATACTGTATTTTATACCCCACAGCTATTTTGTTACTAGCTACTTATACTTCTGAATCCTCTGACTTCTTTGATCATTTCCATGTATCTCCCTCCCATCTGGCAACCATCAAAATGCTCCCTATATCATAATTATTCTCTTTGCTTAGTTTGTTTTTAAATTCAATTGTCGATACATATTTGTTGCCATTTTATTGTTCATAGTTTTGATAGTTTTCTTATATAAGTCTCTTTAACATTTCATATAATAATGGTTTGGTGATGATGAACTCCTTTAGTTTTTTCTTGTCTGGGAAGGTCTTTATCTACCTTTCAATTCTAAATATCTTCGCTGAGTAGAGTATTCTGGGTGGCAGGACCTGGCTTATTGTGATTTTAAGTATTTCTTGCCAATCCATTCTAACCTGCAAAATTTTTTTTCAAAATCAGCTGATAGTCTTATGGGAATTAGCCTGTACTTAATGAACTGCTTTTCTTTTGCTGCTTTTAAGATTCTCTCCTTATCATTAACCTTTGACATTTTAATTATGATGAGTCTTTCTTTCTTTCTTTCTTTCTTTCTTTCTTTCTTTCTTTCTTTCTTTTTCTTTCTTTTCTTTCTTTTTTAGTTGTTGTTCAAGTACAGTTTTCTATCTTTTATTCCCATCCCAGCCCACCCCCTACAATGCTCCCCATCTCCCTTCCAAAATTATGATGAGTCTTATAGTAGGCCTCTTTGCATCCATCTTGTTTGGGACTTTCTGCTTCCTGGACTTGCATGCCTATTTTCTTCACTAAGTTAGGGAAGTTTTCTTTCATTATTTTTCAAATATACATCTAGTCTCTTGCTCTTTCTATTCTCTTTCAGGTGCCCCAGTGATGTAAATGTTTGAAGACTAAAGTTGTCCCAAATGTTGCTTATATTATCCTTATTTTGGGGGTGATTCTTTTTTTGTTCTTGTTGTTCTGATTTTTTTTTAATTTTTTTGCTTCCTTATGTTCCAAATCATTGATTTGATTCTGGGCTTCATTCACTCTACTATTTTTTCCCTGTAAATTGTTCTTTATTTCATTTAGTGTATCCTTCATTTCTGACTGGATCCTTTTTTACTGCTGAGGTCCTCAGTAAGTTATTCATAATATTTTCTTACAATTTTTTGCATTTCTTTGGTGCCAGTTGTTACTTCTCTTTTCTGATTTTATTTATTTGAATCTTCTCTTTTTTTCTTGATGTGTCTGCTTAAAGGTTTTTTAATCTTATTTATGTTTTTAATGAACAAGGTCGTGGTTTCACTGAACATTTGTATTGTTTTAATTTTACTCTTTTATATTTCTGCTTTGATCTTTATTATTTCCTTTTTAACTCATGTTAGCTTTGTCTGTTTTCCTTTTCTGAGTTCCTTTAAGTGTAGAGTTAGAGTGTTTATTTAATATTTTTCTTGGTTCTTGAGGTGCACCTGTAATGTTATAACATGTCCTTTTAGCTCTGCTTTCACTGTGTCCCATAGACTTCATGTTGTAGTGTTCCCATTTCCATTTGCTTCAAGGTATGTCTTGATTTCTTCCTTGATCTTGTTGTTGAGCCTTCATTGCTTAGTCATATGTTAATTCACCTCTATGTCTTTGTGTGTTTTTCAATTTTTTTCTTTTGGTCAATTTCTAGTTTTATACAATTATCAAAGAAGATGCTTGATATGATTTCAGTCTTCTTAAATGTATTCAGATTTGTTTTGTGTCCTAACATGTGGTCTATCCTAGAAATTTTCTAAGTGCACTTGAAAAAAATGTGTATTCTCCTGCTTTTGGGTGAAATGTTCTGAAGAATTCTGTTATGTACATCTGATCTTTTGTGTCATTTAGATTTTTGTCTCCTTGTTGATTTTCTGTCCAGATCTATCTATTGATGTCAATGTGTTGTTAAAATACCCAACTATGACTGTATTGTTATCAATCTCTCCCTTTATGTCCATCCAGTTTGACTTTATATGTATTATGTGCTCCTGTGTTGGGTGCATATTGTTTACAAGGGTTATGTTTTACTGCTGGATTTTTCCTTTTATAATTATGTAGTATCTTTCTTTGTTTCTTACCATAGTCTTTTTTTAAAGTGAATTCTTTGAAGTATAAGTATTATTACCTCATGGTGTTGCAGTTCTCACTAAGGTTTTGTGTTTTCACTAAGTTCCTTAAGCATCCTTATAACAACTTTTTTTGCACTCTATATCTGATAAATCGCTTGCCTCCATTTCATTTAGCTCTTTTTCTGGAAATTTCTCTTGTTCTTTCATTTGGTCATGTTTCTTTGTCTACCTATTTTGGCTGCCTCTTTATGTTTTGTTTTGTTTTTTCTATGTATTGAGTAGATCTGCCATGGCTTTTCATCTTAGTAAGGTGGTCTTATGTAGTAGGTATCTCGTGGATCCCCTTGGTCTAGTCTCCATGGTCACCTAAGCTGCATGCTCCAGGAATGTCCTTTGTCTGGATTATATGGGCCCTCCTATTGAGTCTTGGTTTTTATTGTCCTGTTCATACTTGGGGTTGACCCTCAGGATGGCCGACTGTGAGGATCAGTCCTGATCACAGTGTATGAGCTGCTATGCAAGTACTGACCACACGAAGTGAAATTTGCCTCAGCACAGTCTGGTGCCTTCTGAGATCTCCCTTTGGATTCACTGCTTGTGATGCTAATTGGATTTGCTTTGATATTTTCTGTAGCTGGCCTTTGGGTATGTTGGTTCTGGGACTTGTTCAGAGGGACTCTAGTCCAGGCCAATATCAGACACTGCCTGTGACATACCTGGGTAATTTCATTGGAGATATAAGGTGACCCACAGTTTGTGGTGTCTCTGCTAGACTTGGGAGTGCTTAGTTAAGACCAAACAGGGCACCAAAGCTGGTTTTGACCAACTTTTGATTCAGAGGCAGGTCAGTTTAAGTCCCACGGCACCCTGAGATCTGTCTCTGCTTGGTTCCACCTGCCAGCTGTCTGTTATGCTCAGTCACTGAAAGAGACTGTGGCAGTATTTGAATTGCATGAAGTAGTTTCCCAGCAAGCCACCAGGTAGGGGAGGGTGGTATTCACCAAATTGATACAGATTCCAATTTGATCTCATTTCTAGCTTGAGGCCACTCAGCATATATCCCAGATAATACCAAGTCTAGCGGCCACCCCTGGGAGGTTGCTCAGCTTTGTGGTGGGGCAGGGTCTCATGTAGTCATCAGGATGAGTCCAAAATTGTTCATCAGGCCCAAATAGGCCAAGATTTGACCATGTCATGAAAGGAGGGCTCTGCATGATTGGGGGTGCTAGGTGAAAATAACCACTTTTCTAGTACAATTCAATCTACCAGATTCCTCCAGGAGCTTGATCTCAGTTGGACAGGATTATCAAGTCAGAAGGATGGGTCTAGTCAATTTACTGTGAGGAAGAGGGGCCTTGTCAGGCTTAAGTGGGGGTACAGAGAGTGGGTCTCATCACAGAGCCACACAAATTATTCTGTCCCAGATTCTGCCTAGACCTTGGCAGGGTGAACCATCAATAGTCAGGAGGAGTGGGGCTCTGGGGTTCCTGAGAGTGGGGCTAGTAGGTCTTCTATCATGGGGAGGTACCAGTCAGGTTTACAGGAGGAATGGATCCTATCCCAAAGCCACACCACTTAGTCACAGTTTACCCAGACCTCTACCCCCAGCCCAAGCAGCTGACTCCCCTGCGGGCACAGGTTTTGTAGTGTGAGCAGCAGGGAGTCCAGATGGTGGGGATATTGCTTTCCTCCAGGCTGATGTTGTATGGAGGGGAATGCTTCACCCAAGAAATATGGCATCTGTGGTGTGGCAGAGTGACTCAGCACAAGGATCCTGGTGGCTCTCCCTTCAGCTCTCTCCACAAAGCCACAAACCCCAGACCTTCCTCATGTGTCTCTAGTCTGCTCTGCCCTCCCTCTGCCAGAGTCAGGGGTGAATAACTGTGAATGAGAGTTTGAGCATTGGCTCTTTAAGAAAGTGTCACTCTCTAGCAGAGTCCCCTCTCTCCCTGACAGACAGAATCCCCAGACAGATGTTATGTGATCACCTGTTTCTGGCTCTGGAACTCTTGGCTGGGGTACTCATCTTGCAGTTGAGACCCCACTCTTCTCAGGGAGAACCTTTGCAGCTGAGATATCCCTTCAAAATTTCAGCTGCCACTTGTGAGAGAGAGGCCAGCCCTTTCTGTGCTTCTGCCTTTCTACTAGTCTCAAATGGCTTCTTCTGTAAATACTTGGTTATAAGACTTCTCTTCAACTAGTTTTCAGTTGGTTATTCAGGTTGATTGCTCTATACTTTGGTTGTAATTCCAGTTTGGTTTTGGAAGGAGGTGAGTGTAGCTTCCACCTACTTTATGGCTATCTTGGATCTATAAATTAATCCTAGGTAGGATTTAAACATTTAATATCAGGCTGTTAATGGCAAATTGGGCACACACAAGCAGCAGTAACTAGGTCAACAACCAATGAGTAAAAGGCCACTGGGTGCAAGAAGAGCATTCATGTGTCTTTGCGCTATTGAGCTGGCTGATGACAGAAGCTGGCTGATATCAACTAGCTCAGTTATTTTGTTGGTTGATTATTTGCCTTTTCTGGGGAAGATTGTGTCTGGTAGGTTTTAATGTGCTAAAAAAAAGTTAATTTGAATTCATGCTCACTCCTGAGATTTTTGATCTCCCCTAATTCTGGCATATTTGGTTCAAGTAATATGGACCATGGTTTTCTTTTGTTTGTTTCCAAGAGTCATCCCAACAATGTGTTAGTACCATGGCCTGTAGTTCTTTCCACATAGCTAAATAATATAAGAAAGTTCTTCCGTGTTTATAAACACTCCCTTAGGTAAAGAACATACCATTTTTTCATCTTTAAGGAAATATAAGGTGGAGTGGGATACTTGCTCAAACTCAGAGGATTAAAGAAAGTGGTTAAGATTTTCTCAGTTATTAACCTATGCCATGATTCAATTCCTTTCTTGTCTACATGACTTGTGAGCCCAGTAATTCAACCATCTGTAGAGTTCTGCTACACTTATGATAAACTCTTTGTATTAGTACTCTTCTTTTCTGACCTTAAGTTGAAGATGACATTCTCTTTTTATGTTGCCAAGGAGGGCCGTTGACTTTCACACATAGCCCTTAATTGATGAAAAATCGACCTCAGTCTTTTATTTTCTTTTAGTAAATCATCTATTGCCCCTAGCAACAACCAACTGATTCTACAGTCCCTATAATAACTTTTCTCATAATTCTGGAGCCTGATACAATTCACCTCCAAGCATATGCTCTTTCACTAGTATGCCATCTCAGATTAAGACCTTTAAAATTTCTAAGAATTCTGTCATTACTGTGGTTAGCAACCAGGAGGTAATTCAACTCCAAAAACCCATGTTACAGTGTGCTTCACTGGACCATTTCTGGCAACAACTGTCATAGGTATGGTTCCCTGGGAAATAGACTGGGAGAGGGAAATTTGTGCCCATGAAGATTAACAGGAAGAGCACTTAGAAACAGCATCTGGAGCACTTAGAAACAGCATCTGTAATGAAGTGAAGGAAGCAGAATAGGCAAGTGGCAAGTTACACACAGGCCTCATCTGATTCCACAGGGAGTTCTGACGCTGAGAGGGCTTTTAAGAATTGATGAATTGAAGCAAGTGAAATGAATATTTGTCTCCACCCATGGATCAATTATTGGATATTTCTGCCTCTTCAGAAGTGGTGCATCCTTCAGAATAGTATATTCCTTGGTCAGGGTGTTGGGAGACAGGTGTAGCTATGGAGCATCATTAGGCAAGATTCCTGGGGCTGGGAAGGGTTGAGGCTTATAGATTAGTGCTTCCCCCTGAAAGGGGCAAACAGGTAGTGCTGCTCTACAACATCCCTTACAAAGGTATTGACTTCAAAATGTGCTCCAAAATATGCTACATTCTTATTTAGCCTATATATTATCCACTTTAAAATAGCTAATTACTAGTTACTGCAAATTTCTACATGGCACATTTGTGAAAAGTAAGCTCTTCTTCTTTATTTCAAAGTGGTGTTGGGTTCTACTTTTTAAGTTAGGAATATTTCATGGGTGTTACTCATGCTTAAGTGAGAGTAGATTTAATCAGGTCTCCAACTTATTGCTAAAGAACAAAGTGAATTTTTTTGTTTTCCTATCCTGTTTGTCTATTTAGCATTAGAAATTTTCTTTCAGATATTCAACTAGAGGCTCAATTTTATGCACATACTCTAGCGAAGTTTTTGTTTTGCTTTTTAAAAAATCACTTAGCTACTGTGAATGTGCTTACTTAAGCAGATATTTACCATTTGCATAATATTATAAAGGCTATAATTTGAAGTAGCTTGTGCCTGGCATTTAGTATATCAGAGAATGAATGTAGAACAAAGTATTTCCCTCTGACTTCTGCCAGTGTGCATCTTCAGTCATCATTAATTTTCATATTTTCCTAGATAACATTTCTGAGATTTACACTTACATATTTGTTGAAGAAAAATAATAATGGATAAATAATATGCAGGGTGAAAAAGCCCTAATAAGCTTGGAAACTAATTTTGAACATTGGCAAAAAGCCCCACCTTTTTGATATAATGATGATATATAAAAGTAGTAAGACAAAATTTTCTACTGAATGTTGTTGGGGTAACATATCAGCTAGGAATGAACAGCCACAGGGGAAACAAAGGAAGGGCCTTCATCATTACAATCCAACAAAAAACTTAATAGAGGAGGCTGGAAGCAAAGGAAGACATATCTCATCCACTAACTCAGCAGCTCTGAGCCTGGTTTGCTAAGATTGCCAGGTATTCTGAACAACACAAGCAAAACTATAATAGTGTGGAGGGCAGGGGCTGGGTTCCTTTAAAGTCTGTGTGTATCATCTATCCTAGCTGGCAAAAGGAGAACCTTGACTGCATATTCATCCCAAAGCCTGGAAGGGGGAAGGGGAGGGTTCCACAGTACCCAAAGAAAAACTTCAAAGAACAACTTTGGTCAACTGCCTGCCTCCCTTCACATATACCAAATGAACAAATGGAATCTGGAGCAAGATAAGGATTCAGGCTAACAGACCCCACACATACCTACGTTTGGGTAGTCACTTCTTCTGGCGTCACCTTTACCCATTAATTAATATGCAAACTTTTTCACCCCATCCCCCCAACTATATAAGTCCTCAGAACAAAGAACTCCCTCTCTTGGCTCTCTTGCTACACAGGGGCCCCTGGCCACCCTTTTCTAGATACCTTCGCTTTTGCTCTCCCATTAGAACTTAGCATTAATAAACTTTGCCTGCATGCTAACAAACTTGCTGATCTGTAATTCATTACTGTGTCAACAAGAACTGAGTTTCTCCCATAATACCATCAGTTTGTTGCTATAGAGCTCACAAAATAAAAAAATTCACTGAATAAAAAAATTTTATGGTTTCTGTCACATAGTAGACCAGTATATGATACTCCTGGGCAGTTAAAGATCTTGAACTATGCTTGTGTCTTCATGCTTACTTATCCTTAAAGAACTCAGAAAAAAACACAAGTGAAAGGGAGAACGAAAGTGTAATTAACATGGCCCTGCTATTTTTCATTGTTGTTCCAGAAATTCAAGAAATACCTATCTTCATCTGGAACTATTTTATATGCAGACATGGCCTGTTGCCTTTAACCTTCATGTAAGAAAAAAAAATGAAAAAAAAACTAAACTAAATTCAAAACAAATAGAAATCTTTGAAGCACTTCACTATCTTTTAAACACCCTTTTGCACTTTAACATGGAAAATGCCATGTCTAAAAAGTTGCTAATTCTCATTCATATGAGCAAAGAAATTAATAGCTTACATAAGGTTTTTAAAAATATAAAATGTAATACTAAATTGTTTATAGTAAGTGCTTGTACTTAAATTTAGCCAGGAGAATTGTATTGCACTGTCATTTTCTTCTTAAAAGTATTTATTATTGTATTTTATCATAATTTAGTCACTGTAATAAGCCTCTTCCTATAATCTTAATTCCAATAGTATTGCAACAATTTAAAAAGACAGTTATCCCTAAATAATATTTATAAGAGCCTGCCTCCATTGTTCTCTTTACTAAAATTTTGTTAGGTTCATTTAAATGCCTACAGAAAAAAATAAAATAAAGAGGGATGTATAGCAAACAAGAAGATAAGATGACAAGAAAGAATGAATAAAAAACACTTTTATCAATTTGGGTATTTATATCTACTTAATGGATTAGTAAAGCTGTAGTAAATACACAAAAATATTCGGTCAACTTACACAGACTTGAGAGGAATTTTCATCTTAATAACATTATTTCACACTCCCCAAAATTAATTCAGCATAAGAATACACAAGAATCAATAGTAGGTATCCAACCTGAAATGGAGTGATTGCTTTAAATGATTTCCAATATATCATATGTTATTATATTAGTATATGACAAGCTATGCTGTGCTTCATTGAGTTACATAATATCATTCTGAATATAACTCCAAGTCTATCTAATATAAGATGATTAATCAGGAAATAAAATGACAAGGAATCATTTGCTTCTAGGTTTTAAATGAGATTTTTCTGTCCACACAAAAGAAAGTGAGGAAACCAAAATGGCTTCTGAGAGGTCTGTGTCATTTGTGTCAATGGGCAATCACAACTACAATCCGTGGTTCATCACGGGCAGACATGTCTGATGGCTCAGTAAGTACTGGTGCACATGAAACAGCTGCTATGGAAACAGCATCTGTCAGGCTATCTGCTGGTTTGGTGTGGCTCGGATGCTGTAAGACAGGGGTGTCAAACTCGTTTTCACTGGGAGCTACATCAGCCTTGCCCTTGCCTTCCAAGGGCCGAATGCAATGTTAGGACTGTATAAATGCAACTGCTCCTGAACAGTTAAACTTGAGCTCGGCAGCCGCTTCTGGGTAGAAACAAGGCGCTGGCCCAGATACAACAAGGTGGAAGGCTGGATTCGGCCTGAGGGCCTTGTTTCCCACCTGTGCTATAAGAAGTATTCTGTCTAAGTGGGAATCAAAATATTACATTAAAATTATTATAACCTGAGAACATCATGGAGACATGCTGTGATCTCCCTATAATATATATAAAGTGATGAAATAAATGAACTGGCCATATATAAGAAAAATCTAGCAATTATAACATAACTGAATATATATACTGTAAATAGTATATATTTTGCAATACAAACATAGGGAATAGGAAGTTGAAATATTTAATTAAATAGAGAAGAACATGTTTTATTAAGTATAAAAGTCCCTCTGGTTTCATGGATAATACATATCAAACTGTATTTTAACATATAGGAGTAAAAATCTCATCACTGGAGAAATGTTAATTTTTATTGTGTAGGTAGAAAGGAAAATCACCTTAAAGGACATGTGTCCAAAGGAGTTAGAGATAACTTAATGTGAAGGATTACTGGTGGGATCTCAGGGGGTTACTGGTACTGAAATATTAAAAGACAATATAAGAGAAATTAAAATGTGATATTTAATAAATGCAGATAAAAATGTTTGGATTCAACATATGTTAATTTTGCTAATCCTCTGTATTTTTCAGATATGCCTTTCTATGTTGCACACTCATGGTATTTCAAGGTGCTAGCAATTTACAAACATAAGGAAAACAGGTGGATGTCATTAAGACTTCAACAAAAAGAAGTTACTCGGACAGACAGTAGACCATGATGACCAAATGCTATGAACAGATTATTCTCTAGTTAAATTATCTACAAGGCAGAAATAAGTCTCAATGTTAGGCAATCACATTTTCCCTTGTTAGAACAAGTTGAAAAAGACAAAAGAAAAAAGGAAACTCAATTATCTGCCAGAGTCTTTATGCTGTAAATTTGAATATATGCCTCAACAACTTTGCTACTCGCTCCGGAAATATCACAACAGATTGATCCATACACTCTTCATCAGAGAAGATATTTATAGTCACAGACACTAAAATGTGTTTAAGATATTTGGTTGAAATCAAAGGCCAAAATATACAGGTGCACCCCATTAACAGAAGCATGCACCCCATGCTTCTCTATTCTAGTTGGAATATGCTAGTTTGACTGATAATTAAGAAATAGCAAATATTTAATTATATCCCTTTAGCCAGGTAAATCAATATTATTTTTAGTAATAGAAAAATGTTAGCCTCAGCTTTCTGGCTGCACTCCAAGGCAGAAGATAACATTCTCCTCAATAAAAATCTTGCTATAGTTTCAAACTGATAAGTAAGGTATTAAAATATAATTGGCAAAAAATTTTATATTGTCCAACCTAAAGATAAGTTCCCCTGAGGGTGATAAAGGCAAATACTCTGTCATCTGCAAAGCAACATGTAATTCTTTGAGATGAAAGACACTAAGGCATTTAAGGGTTTATTTTAAAAATCTTAACAAAATTGGTATTTTGCTTTTAATGCACAATAAGGAGGTTGCTAGAAGAAGCTTTTAAAATATATGAAATTTACTTTTCCTTCTCATTTTATCTTGTCTCAAAGGGGTACTACACTGCTAACTAGGCATATAAACTAAATGACCAAGTTTGCTACTCTTGTATATTTTTTAAGTTGCAATAAATTTTGAGACAGATGGCCACATCTGCTTTGCTAATTCAACTGTTATTTATCACCAGTTATCCATGTGAATGAATCAGGAATATACTACTGGTTTTCAGAAGAATGTATATGTATATGTATAGGTTTATATAAACACATATGCATATATATACACACATACATATACATATATAATCTATTTGTGTATGTATATATTCTATATTGAAAATCTTAGACACCACATATCTACTGTTTCACTGTTTTATGCATGCGGTCTGTATGAAATAGAAAAACAGTTCTTGCCTAGGCTTAGCAAGGACAATTAGTCATGAATAGAGGAGACTTGTTATTGTCTCAAAGTTTGTTTCCTTCTGAGCTGTTAGTCATAGTTTAGTTTAATTTACTAATTATGTAGGAAAATTTCATTTATCTCCTGTTCTTTCTCATGTATGTTTATTTTGTTATTTACTGCCTCACATCCTCTCCCTCTTCTCCTTTCTCTCTGTCTCTACCTATCTTCCTCTCTCTCCCCAAACTTCATGCCTGTTAATGACACCTAATAAAAGAGCTCTTGATCAGTTATTTAATTAGTTGTCTTATTAATTTATAATATTCAAGTGGTTGGGATCTCAACAAATTTATGTACTATACTTATGTGTAAGCTTCCAGAAAAAAAATTAGTTATTTTCCAGTGGTTGTTCTTTGTTTGGACCTTTATAAACAGGCCCATTTCCCAAATTATCAAATAGTGACTAAAAAATTAAATATGTCAATATTTATTAATCAAATGAGCATGTTTCACTATAAACTAACAAAATCCATTATTTTAAAATGAGCACAAGAAAAAAATTATAAATAATCAGTGTGAATCAAAAATAAAATTATATATTCTATACAACTATGGAAAAAGAATAAAAACTCTCACTGAAAATAATGTTTCTTTATAAGCCCTTGCTAAAGAATGCTCAATATAATTTGACAAAATCATTGACTAAATAGTAAAATCCAGGTGTGGATTTCTGCACAATACAATTATTTTGTAAGTTTAGTCATGTTGGTAATAAATTTTATTGTGCCAAACCCACATTTTAATATTAAATAGATATGCAAATATGTTATATATGCACATATGTAATATATAGTATTTGTTATATATGTGTGTATAGATATAGATAAATCTGTATCTATGCAAATTAATTTAATGAAATGTTGTGAACCAAGATGTAGTAATAAGGAAAAATGGTAGTTCACAGAGTAATTATGTAAAGTGAGATAAAGTAATTAACAAACATAAAATTCTTTTTTGACAAGCATCAAAAGTTGTTTGCAAATGTATTATTCAAAATGTGACAGTAAATGCAGAGCAGTAATTTGAAGTTTTTTTAAGAAAAAAAGAAATTTAAAATAATTTTTATATTAACAAGGAAATTGTCAGAAAGAAAAGTTTTTTTTTTCATAGTCATGTTTCACTGGAGTATGGGGTTTCTTGGACAATAAGTTCTCTCACTCAAAACATTTGAATTAAAATATCATCAGTTTTTATTTTGATCAAAAAACAAAACAGATGGAGAAGGACAAGATCAACAGAGATATTATCATTAGTACAGAAACATTATTCTTGCACAATTCACATGATGGATTAGAAACACAAGCCTTGGAACACAAGGCTGCTAGGTGTCATGATAAAGAAAATACAACTGATATTAAAATGTGGTTTTTCCCTGTATATACAAGATTTTAATGCCAGATGCTCTGTCTAATTTAGGTTCCTACCTTTTAAGATATATGAATATAACTGACAAATAGTCAATGTAGTTGATGGTTTTTACTATTACTTTTACTCTCTGTTGAGTAAATCTCAAAGTGGTCCTGAAATAAGAGCAGATAGCTGTATACAAATCAGAAATGGCATGGCCTACATTTATCTTCTGTTACTCCACCTAGTTAAATTTTGTGATTGTAATGATCAACCAATTATACATTTATAAAGCACCTACCTGCACAAAATGATATGCTGTATAGTTTAATTTATCATAATCAATGGTATGAGATAGACAGGTAAACAATTAGTTATAATCAACTATGAATGCTATGACATTCCTATGGATCAGGAGACTGTTGTGTGGAGAAGAAAATGTTGGCAACAGACTACATTGTCTCTCTTTACCTGTGGGTATGCTGCAGCAAAAGAAAACCGAAGGTGACCTCGTCCAATCCCTTTGCAAACATGCTAACTACAGCCCTTCAGGTAAGCATACATATGCAGGTGCTGGTGCTGGGAGAATCCTTATATTCAAAATGCTTTGCAAGATGTACCTAGCCTCTTCAGGATTGCCTGTGGGGATAAACATGGTGTTCTGGGATCTATTGTGAAGCTCCTTGAGAAATGTGTTATAAAATGTAATTATAAGGGAATAACTTGTAGATATTACAAAAGACTATCTTTTGTGTGAATGGTGACCTACATGCATCACTTAGGGACCACAGGTGTTAAAACCAAATCAGAGTGCCTCTTAATACAGCAAGGGACAACTTGGGAGTGCTGTGGGGATTCTGCACTTCTCCATACTTCTCCACCTGTCTTGTATTTACTGTTAATTTTGAAATTCTGAAATTATTAGTAAATTTTCGTCCTGGATGAGAGCTCCAATTTTGTTGAATTTAAACAATCCCAGGTTGGCAGTTATCTCAGGTTGTCAGGCTTATTTGAAAGAGGGGATTATGAAATTTGTTTTGAAGGTGCTTGAGCAAAACAATTACTTGGGTTGTTTATATAGCTTGTGTATTTGAGGGGATTGTAATGGGAGAATTAACGAGGATTATAGGACTTACTACTCCAAGCCTGTCCACTTCTTGGTACTATCACTGTAGTGTAAATAGTATAAATGTTAAGACATAAGCAAATCTCACATGTATATAGGTACACATCTATTACTTGGGAAGAAAAGATGAGGTTAATAGCCACTTTTCATTTCCCATGCCTTTCTCTTTTATTAGTTTACTAGGTTATTAAGTGGACCTATGAAGGATAATTAGCAAATTAATGACATATAGATTTACAGTTTAGGCAAACATATCCTGCCTGTGAGGTAGAGAATAAATTAGAGAAGGCGATAAGAAAAGGCAAGGAGGATGGATGAGAGCAGGGTTGAGCATGGGCAACTATACTTATTGAGGGAAAATTGATATGGAATTTATTTATTGTTAGGGGTGAAAGGTGCAGAGATATTATGGAGGAATTGGCAATATATTGTATGTCAAGATTATAATTAAGAGTAAAGTTCAAGATGAAAGTAATTATTTGTTTTTCATAAGTAATATTTATAGTCAAAAGAGAAAGGAGTTATTAGAAGAGTCCTAGAATACCATAGATTTCTTTTCTTTTCTTTTTTCCCTATAATCCATTGGTGTAGAGAATGTGAGAAAGGTGTTAGGAGATCTGTCCCCAGTCCCATGGAGCTGGTCTATGTGAATGGCTCTCAGATATTGTATGCAGAGAGTGTTCACATCAAGCTTCTCTTTAGCTGCAAAGTAGATATTACCAGCAACCAAACATAATTTGAGCTCTTCCAAAGCTATGTCAATCAATGTGTAGGCAAGTGTGTAAAAAGGTAAGCATGCATGAGAAACTGAAGCATCAGGAGGGGGCACATTTCCTAAAGAGTCAGAAGAAATTTGTAGCAAGGATATAATTTCAAAAAACAGAGAAATTTAGTATAAAATAATAGGTTCTGGAGGATAGGGAAGGCTCAGAAAGACTTTCCATAATTTTTGCCTGTTTGAAAGCACAAACAGTAGTAGCAAGTGTAGATAGTTCCTACTTTGTCCACTCCACATAGAGGCACACATGGGCTAGGGCTTTTGAGGATCTTCTCTCCTAGGAGTGACCAGTCAGATGCTGGGTCCAGGTAAGAAGGTGACACTGGTGCTGGGGGAAGAAAGGGTCATTGCTCTCGGCAGTTGAGAGTGACAAGCTGAGGCCACACTGTTGCTGCATAGCCCCAGTGTCTATCTGGGTCTAAGTAGGGAATCATCTGCCCCCCCTGCCGCCCCAGCCCTGAGTGGGGACCCTAGAAGTTTATGGGTCATGGTTAGTCTCATTCACAAATTGGGCATTGAAGTCAGCAGAAAGGATGAGGCTAGGGGGCTAAGGCATGACATGGGGAACCCTGACCTTTATGACTTCATACCTGTGCCTTTTGGGTAGTTACCTGGTTGTGAGGAGATGCCCTGTCTACCAGGGACTTGCAGGGTGACCAGAGCCAGCTTCTTGCTGCCTTGGTCTCACCTCCTCATCTGGGAAGGTCTGGCCCCATCCAAGGCCAGCTGCTGAGGAGGGCTTTGGAGCAGGCAGAAGCATGCACTGCTCCTGGGAGAGAACAGAGCTGCCCCTGGGCCACCTGTGCACTCCAGCAGCTCTAGCAGCAGCACCTAGACTGGGACCAGTGGGCAGTGGAAGCTCAGGCCACTGGGTTTGGCCTGGCTGTCCCTGCCCACAACGCTGCCCTGGCTGGTATTACTCAGGCCAGCCAACTGTGAATGGAGACAGCCACAGGCCACTACTTGCTCATCAGAAAAGGATCATACCATGATCAAGTCATATTTATCACCTGTCACCACACAGTGGCTGTCAGGGTTTCAGAACACAAAACAGCTCCCACAAATTAGATTTTTATGTGCCGAAGCAGGAGCAGGCTAAATTTGAGCCATAGGTGAGAAGACAAACGTGCTCAGTGGTCTGTAACCTACTGCCCACTTTGCAGGGGTTACAGGACCCTGGCTCTTTGCCGTGTAGACAGGGAGGGCTGGCCTGCGTTAGCTGGCTGTGTGCTGCGGCTTGCCCGGGTGCATGGGTGGCTGTCTGTGTACAGGTACTGGTGGTTCCTGGCCTGTGATGACAAGAACTAGCTCTCTGACTCAGAATATAAGATTGTAAATTATCCTTGTATTTGAGAAAAAAATAAAAATTATGAAAGAGATAGTAAATACAAAAGATGTTCCACCTATAGAAGTAAATACTCAAGGACAGAAAAGTGTTGTTAGTTTAAAAGTTACTAACTCAAAATTTAAAAATAACTAAAGTGTAGCTTTTTAAAAATGTTACAAAATTTTTTTCTTCAAAACAAATATTATTTGAGGTAGCACTTCACTCTAGCACTTTACCTCACACTTAGACTAAATTACAAACTCAAAAATAAAATAGTATGGTAAAAAAATGGTATCTTTACAAAACAGTGAAATGACATAAATCAAGAAAAATATAAAAATTATTTTACATAGAGGGCTATTTTAATTGCCAAAGTCGAATATGTAGTTAGAATACTGTGAAATCTCACCATTAACTGGAACATAATCAACAAAAGAAAAAAGCAAACAAAATATAACCAGAGTCATTGAAATTAAGAACAATCTAACAATAGCCAGAGGGGAGGGAGGGGGGGACAGTAGGGGGAAGGGTTTTCAGGAACTGCTTATAAAGGACACGGGGACAAAACCAAGGGGGAGGGTGGAAGCAAGGGAGGGAGATGGGTTTGGTTGGGGTGGGGGGAGTGGTGGGGAGAAAATGCAGACAACTGTAACTGAACAACAATAAAATAATTTAAACAAATAACAAAAAGCAAAAGAAAAGAATACTGTGAAATGGTGACCTGAAAGACTTCTATTAACAAAAACTAATTGAATTAGTGTAAACGTTAAACTAATTGAATGGTGTAAACATTAAAGTAACTAAAATATAACTCTTCTACCTGTAGAGAAGAATTAGAACACTCTAATTACAGAAATACTATATGTAAGTGCAGGATTTTTAAATACAAAGAGAGTGAACTAATAGAAAGTATACCTCTTAAATATGTTCAATAGTAAAGAAAGCACACAAATGACCAGGCAGAAAAATATAGAAAATAAAGCAACAGCACAAACACATAAATATAAAAATCATAAACAGAAATGTATTAGCCTATTATTAACATACATGTAAATATGTAAAATTTTATTATTAATAATTTTCTGATTTTATGTTTGTACTTGCACAGTACTTAAAAATTATGGAGCAAAATAAATGCTCAATAAATAATGATGACAATGGTGATAATCATAATTGTTCTATGGTACACTTGAAAATACCATATATATAGAAAATAAAATGGAACATTTGTAAATAAGGCAAAACACAGATAGATGTGTAAGGAATAAGAGGGCATGATTTTTTAATATTCACTGATGTTTTAATTTTTGGAATTTTTTTCTGAGTTTCTCATTTCTGTTTGGCATGTCCACCATTTATTCAGAGAAAGGATTGTGCAGTGGAAAAAACAGGTAAATAAAAAAGTCAGTGATTCAATCTGTATTACAAATCTTAAGGCCTTAGTGGAACAGAAAGGTTTCTAGACCATAGGCAATAAATTATTAAAAATTCTAATGAGTCAGAGGTTCTGTAGCTCAAGAATATATAGAGGTTTCTTGTTCTGAGGAGGGGAATATCTTAGGTGTGTGAGAAACAGAGCATGTTAATGGAAGAGGAGGCAGAACTTAAAGATAATTTTCTGGAATCTAAAAGGACATCTTTGCATTACTTCCTGGGCTGCACTGGTGATTGTATTAACATTCAATGAAATAGTTTTCTAATGTAAAGGGTCCTTAAGTTCACTAAATTTTATGACCCCCATGTTGGGTAATAATTGATGATTTAATAGGTCCAAGAGTGTCACTGAAAAATCAGAATGCTTTCTGGATCTATGGAATGTGCTGATGGGAACCAGGGTAACTCAGTAGCAATATGCATTGTACTGTGAAACAAACTCAAACAGAGGCTTTGCTTTCTAAGGGATGGCAGTGTAGAAAAACTTCTATCAAGATTGTCAAGTCCATTGTTCCTCACCCTACATCTGAATAAAGCCTTGACATTATGCAAGTCCCCTTGGTAGAAGGTAGAGGGGACCAGTATTGCTGGAGCTCAACATTAAACTGATTTAAGTTTTGATATCTGGGAGGAATAGGGGATCCTAATATAAATGAAGTTAAGTTTCTAAATCTTAAAAGAACAAAGTTATTATTCTTGTATATTTGAACATCTGAAATGAAATTTTATATTGATGACAGTTATGTAAAAATTACATGAATGCTTGTGTGTTTAACCATATTATATATAAATAAGTAAATGTAACTACATTAATCAAGATGTGATCATCTACCCATAAACACAAGAAAATCAGCAAGAACAATGAATAAAATTGGTGAGTTCATAAGTGCCCAGATTTTAAACATTTTCTTATTCATCAATAATAATAGTCCAGAAAAATTATGAATAAAATATTTAGAGTAGCCTCAGGAAAACAATTGTAAGATACTTATAAATAATTTTAATGAGAACATTACATGATTTATAGAATATTATTTGAATAAACAGATATATGGCAAAATAAACCATAATTATAAAGATATAATTGCTTCATATATCAATGTATAAATATTACTTCAAAATTAAAAGGCCTCAAAGAATAAATTGGCAAATTCACAAATTTAATAAAGTGCTTTAGAAAGCTTTCCAAATACAAAATAAAAATGATAAAATCACTATTATCCATACATAGAAAAGTAATCAGGTAGAAATTATAGTTCAAGAAACCCAGTTTTATAATTGTAATATAATAGTGTGTCTGAAAAACAAGAGTGATAATTTTGCTTTCAGAAGAAGATAATTATGAAAAAGGTGTTGATGGATTAGACTGCAAAAAGAAGAGACTGTATTTTCTTCCATTTGACATATAAATGAAAGATAAAATCATACATTCAAATTTCCAGTTACAAGTAAGATGGGGAAGCCTGGGCAGACAAATCAGCATTACCTCTGAGAACAACTAGAAAATCTAAACAAACTACAAAACTTATCTAGGTAAAGTCACCAGTCTAGATTTATATAACAAGCAAAATATACACCCCCTGAAAAAAATAGCAATTAAAACACTAAAAAAAAGTCATTTTGAAAGTTCCCCAAGGCAAATTTCACTGAAGAAAATGCCAGTGGAGTTCTTCCAGTACAAAAGGTAAACATTAAGTAAAAATAAATGAATATTGAATATCTAAATCAATTGTTTTAACACCTGTGTCCTTTAAAATATATATGAAGAAGCATAAAAAAAGAGGGTGGAAGTAAATATTTTTAAAAGCTCTAAAATTTTAGCTTTGTCAGGGAGTGGTACAAGTAAAAAAATATATATAGTAATAAGTTGTATAAGTTCTATAATAATCACTGAGGTCATAATTTTAAAAATAATGCTAAAATAAGGAAAGTAATATATAATTTAAAATATCTTGTGGAAAAGCATAAAAATATATGATTAATCCAAACTAAATGAAGAAAGAAGCTGCAAGGAACAGTAACCTGATGAACCAAGTGTAGCAGCACAATACCACATAAAGTAGACTATTAGTCCATGTAGAATATTAGACAAAGAAAAATATAAGGCAAGAAACATTACTAAAGACAAAGGATGTGATGGTTAATTTTATATATCAACTTGACTGGACCATGGGATGTCCAGATTTCCAGCTACATGTTATCTCTGGGTGTGTCTGTGAGGGTATTTCTGGATGAAATGAAGACTTAAATTGGTGAACTCAGTAAAGAGTTTTGATTTCCCCAATGCAGGTGGGCATCATTCAATCCACTGAGAGCCTTAGTAGAACAAGAAGGCAGAGAAAAGAATTCCCGCCACTTTTGCTTCCTGCCTGTCTGCTTTATTTGGGCCATTTCATCATAAATTCTCAGGTCCTTGAACTAGAATTTCCACCATGGGCTCTCCTGGTTCTCAGGTTTTCAGACTGTGACCAAAATCACCACCAGCTTTCTTGAATTTAGAGCTTCAAGGTGGAAGATCATGGGACTTCACAACCACCATATTGATGTGAGTCAATTTCTCAACATAAGTCATATATACATACTGTATACACCCTGTCCGGAAAAAAAGTCCAGCCATTGTTAATATAATGACAACAGTTTGTGTAACATCAATGTAACCTGGCAGCCAAGGAGCGTGGACTGGAATGTCCACACATGAACTATGGTGACTTCACTGTACTACTCAGTGGGGATGGTAGATGCAGCTGGGTGAGCATGTGTACTCTGTGGCCATCACATTCAAAATGACTGAATAGAGCAACAAATCTGTATCACATTTTGTATTAAGCTTGAACATTCCTACACAGAATCTATCTGGGTGATTCAGAAGGCCACAGCTATGGGCAACTGCTGATTGGCATCTTCATCATGGCAGCACACCCATTCACACATCATGTCTCATGCACAGTTTTTTGACAAAACCTCAAATCTCCCAGGTGACTCTGCCTCTTTACAGCCAGATTGGGATCCCTGGACTTCTGGCTTTTTCCAAAACTAAAATCACCTTTACAAGGGAAGAGATTTCAGACCATTGATGAGATTCGGGAAAATACAACAAGGCAGCTGATGTGGATGGGGAGAACTGTGTGAGGTCCCAAGGTGCCTATTTTGGATGAAACTGAGGTATCCTTATCTGATGCACAATGAATCTTATATCTTATATCTTGAATCTTCTTCCATAAATGTCTCTATTTTTCATAGTACATAGATGGATACTTTCTAGACATACCTTCACACATACATATATACATACTAATAGTTGTTTCTTAATAGAATCCTGGTTAATACAAGGGCAATTTTACATGATAATGAACTTAACTCATCAGGAGGATTGTAAATCAATATTCATTTCAATAACATAGCTTCCAAAATATATAAATCAAAAATCAAGAAGAAAAAAACAGAAATAGATGATCCAACAACCATATTAGAAGACATCAACACACTTCTCTGAAAGTCTGACTGAATGAGTAGAAGTAAAAATTTAAAAAGATGGAAACATTATTAAAAAGGAGAGGAAAACCATGATTAAATATGGAAATGACAGAGAAATAAATTTTAAACTATTTTAAAATACTATTCTGAAAATTAAGCAATTATCTTAAAATAATCATGGATCAAACAAAAGTCATAGCAGTTATGGGGACTCAGGAAATGCAGTACTTGAATCCTCTTGTAACCACATGAACTTTGCAACTACAGAACACCCATCATTCAGAACCACCTGAAATTTAGCTTAACAGAAGTCCTACACCTAAGGATGCAAAGAAGAAGTCACATCAAGAATAGCAGGAGGGGTGGAGATGCATAACAGGCTGGTCCTTCATCCATGTGTTGGGGGTTAAAAATTGGAAGGTATATTTCAGGTCCAAAGGTCTATCCTGAGAAATGATGTGTCCCAACCACATACCAGGACCCTTAGCCCAGGTTTCCAATAACAGAAAGAAAAGTCCTCATAACTTCTGGCTATAAAAACCAGCTTGGGTTGTGGCTGAGTGAGAAAAACTTCTGGAGACCCAGGAGTTCTTCTTTAAAAACACACTCACAGAATTACTTGGACACATTCACTTTGAGTTCCAGAGTTGAGGCACCAGGAGCATACTGGTGAGAACTGAATAGGCTAGTATCAAAAGAGGTGATGTAGGGGTAGCTTTTTCCCAGATAGAAGTGCTGGCAGGAGACATTGTTCCTTTAATAAGCCCTTCCCCAACAGACTAGGCAGACAGGCAGCATATCAGAGTCTCCATCAACCTGGCTCCCACTGTTCCCCTGGCCCTGGTGATTCCCTGAGACCCACCTATTCCAACCATCTTGTGGGCCCACCCAAGTTATTTTCAATGCCTCTTCTATACAAATGGCCTATCTTGACTCATGCTTTGGACTTTCTTAAATCTCTCAAATAAACAGCATCTGTTTTCAGAGTGCCAGGAACTTTTCACTAAGTGGCCCCAGGCCTAGCATAAGCTACAGCCAGCCTTTGTTCACAGCTTGGCCTCTCCTGGGCACCTCCATGCCCAGCACAAGTATCAGCCATCTACAGATCACTTTGTAGTTCGCTGGCTCCAAGTAAGGCACAAGCGGCAGCTGACCTTGGCCTGAACCTCCCTGGAAGCCCCAGTGGACAGCTTCAGATCATGTCAAAGAACCTACCATCTTCCTCTAGAAGAAAACATTGAAGTCAGTATGCACAAGATCCTCACTGAAGTTAAATCTCACTCCATGAGGTTGGCCCCTGCACAGCTAATCCTCCATGGTGGTCAGTTGGTAGTTTCATCCATTCCTCGCAGCCAATCATCTTGGCTGATTGGTACAATGAGAGGTAAATCCCTCTCATTGGGATATGGACAGTGATTAAGGCTTAAATACAACAGAGTGGGGACAAAACCCACACAGGAGGCAATCCTAGAGTGCCCAAATCTGGTAAACAAGGAGGCTATGCCAGTGGACCCAACAAGACACTTACTACATAAGGCTACTCTACCACCCTGGGGAGACCTAGTGGCTCTACATAGAAACAAACACATGGGGATAGACAAAATGATGAGACAAAGATACATGTCCCAAATGAAAGAATAGAATAGCCCTGGCTGGTATAGCTCAGTGGATTGAGCATGGGCCTGCAAATCATAGGGTTGGTTCGATTCTCAGTCAGGGCACATGCCTGGGTTGTGTGCCAGATCACTGGTGGGGGGCATGCAAGAGGCAACCATACATCGATGTTCTCTTCCTCTCTCCCTTCCCCTCTCTCTAAAAATAAATAAATAAAATCTTTAAAATTAGAACAAAACTCAACAAAACTCCAAATAATGGAGAAAAACATGAAGACAAGCAATCTACCAGACAACAGAAGTTAAAACACTGGTTATAAGATTGCTCAATGAACTTAGGTGGATAACTTAATGAGAACTTCAAAGAGATAAAAAAAACATAGAAATGGAGATAGAAATGTAAAAAACAATCAGAAATGAAAATATATTAGCTGAAGTGAACAATAATACATTACTGGGAGTGAAGAAGATAGAGTAGGGGATCAAAATAAGAGATTTAGAAGATAAGAAGACAGAAAATACCCAATCAGAAGAGACAAAAGGACAAGAGAATAAAAAAGGACGATAATATCAGGAGCCTCTGGGACAACTTCAAGCTTACCAACATTTGCATCATGGGTATGCCAGAAGGAGAAGAGAAGAGCAAGGAATTAAAAACTATTTAAAAAAATGATGGAAAATTTCCCTAACCTAAAGAAGGAAATACACACAAGTCCAGGAAGTACAGAGTCCCAGACAGGATGAACCTAAAGAGACCCTCACCAAGTCACATCATAATTCAAATGCTAAAGGTTAAAAACAAAAAGGGAATCTTAAAAGAAACAAGGGAAAAGCAGTTAGTTATCTATAAGAGATCTCACAAAAAACTCTCATGATTTCTCAACAAAAACATTTCAGGCCAGGGGAGATTGGCAAGAAATAGTCAAAGTGATGAACAGCTAAGACCTACAACCAAGATTACTCCACCCAGCAAAGTTGTCATTTAGAATCAAAGAACAGAGGAAGTGTTCCCAGACAAGAAAAAGCTAATGTAGACCATCACCACCAACTCAAAACTACAAGAGGTATCAAAGGTTCTTTTTCTAAGAAAAAGAGAAAAAAAGATAAAAATATGAATAATCAAATGGCAGTAAATATATACCTATCAATAATTACTTTAAATGCAAATGGATTAAATGTTCCAATTAAAGGACAAATGAAAGCTGAATGAAAACTAAAGAAGACCCTTACATATCCTGTCTACAGGAGATTCACTTCAAATTGAAAAACACACAGAGACTATATATAAAGGGATGGAAAAAAGATATTTCATGAAAATGGACACAAAGAAACAAAAAAGAGCTAGGATATCAATACTTACAGCAGACAAAATAGACTATAAACTAAAGCCTATATAACAAGAGACAAAGAAGAACCTAACAATTCTCCTTCTGGGTACTATTTGAAGAAACCCAAAGCAATAAATTGAAAATGCATATATATCCATACATTCATTGCAGCTTTATTTACAATAGCCAAGATATGGAAGCAACCTAAATGTTCATCAAAGGATGAATGGATAAAGAAGTTGTACATGTATACAATGGAATATTATTGAGCCACATAAAATAATTAAATCTTGTCATCTGGATGGACCCAGAAGGTAATGTGCTGAGTAAAATAAGCCAGAGACAGAGGAAGACAAATGCCATATTATTTCATGTATATATGGAATCTAAAAAATAAAATAAAGCAGAACAGAAACAGACTCATAGATCCAGAGAACATTTTGGTGGTTGCCAGATTGGAGGAGGGTTGGGGTGATAGGTGAAAAAGGTAAAGGGATTAAGAAGTACAAATTAGTAGTTTAACATAATAGTCATGGGATGTAAAGTTCAATGCAGGGAATATATTCAATAATAGCATAATAACTCTGTCAGATGAGTACTAGATTTATTGGGGTGATCACTTAGTAAGTTATGTCTAATCACTGGGTTGTACATTTGAAACTAATACAATATTGTATGTCAACTGTAATTGAAAAATTGAAGTTATTTAAAACAAAAAATCACAGCAGTTATTACATGTTGACATGATTGGTAATGAATATACGATGTATCAGATTTTTGCTTCAGGCCAAATGGAGCAACAGGGTCTTGGTTTACTCTGTTATTTGAAACAACTTAGAAATTGGGCAAACTATACACTTCCAGAGTTTTTAAGACACAGAACACCAGGAGTGGTGTAAGCTCTGATAGCAGTTTTTTTTTTTTTCTAATACAAGTGCCTGACTTAAGCTTTGATTGCCCAGACACCCACTTCAAAGAGCGTTATCTCAAATAGATACATTGCTAACCAGATGATTAAATGAAGAGTCTGCCCCTCTTGAAGTTTATTTATTTAATGATTGTTAGTTGATGTAGATAACTGACATTTGGCCACTTTTTTCCTTCCCTTCTTGAGCTTTAATTACTACCCTTATTTTTTAAATTCACTAAAAAAAGAGTTCACCTGTGAATTCCTAGGCACCCCCATCCTCACCCCAATGAGAGCAGAACCCCAGCTCTGATTTCGTTCTCTCTTTTGTTACAAGTGATCTCATTCTGTGGCTCTAGTCACGCTGTGTACCTTCTGAGACGTGTCAGTAATATACATTGTCTCTTTCGAACTTTCCTGATGGTTATTGTTGAGGTTATGTCTTGTGGTCATAATAAGAATCAAAAGGACTGGTTCAGTCACAGCACTGGTTCTGAAAGGGTAGCCCAGGCACAGGTAAATGCTCCCAAGCATTTCTAGCCACAGGGTGAGACTAGCACAAAACTTTGGGCAGCAACCTGGATTTCACTATCCTGCAAATTATCCATAAATATGAAAAAAATATTTTCTCAGACAAAAAATTAGCTAATTTGTTGACAATAGACCTGCATTGCAATAAATGTTAAAATAGGTCTCTTGGAGAGAAGTAAAATGTCATAACTCAGAAAGCCAGATCTATATAAAGAATGAAAGAGCATTGGACAAATGAGACAAAATTAAAAATTATTCCTAATTCATCTAATTGACAGTAGTTTGAAAGAGTAAGAGCAACAATTCTTCTATTTTATATATAATATGCTTATATATAAATTGTTGCACTTGCATATTTACATTTATAGATATACACACACACATACACTTAGGCATGCTTACATGTAAGTGAAGTGGATGACTACAGTGATACAAGAACAGCAGAGAGGAATTAGCATATTTTGTTATCATAAGGTATGTACACTACCTGTGAAGCAGTATAGTGTTATTTAAAAGTACACTTGTATTAACTGTAAATGTGTATTGAAAACCCTAGGGTAGCCACTAAGAAACTTTTGAAAAGAAAGAGTGTAATTGTATAATCGGTATGTTAAAATAAGAGAGTAATGGAATTATATAAAATGCTTAATTAAAACTTAAATAGACAGAAAAAATAAGGAAAAATAGGAACTAAGAAAAAGGAAATAAATAAAAAACATGAACAAATATGGTAGATAAATCAATAATCATTTTAAATGTCACTAGTCTAAATCAGGGGTGTCAAACTCATTTTCACTGGGGGCCACATCAGCCTCACAGTTACCTTCAAAGGGCTGACTGTAATATTAGGACTGTATAAATATAATTGCTCCTTAACTAGGGGCAAGGAGCTTGGCACTGCTGCTGGGTAGAAACAAGGTGCTAGGCCGGATAAAACAAGGTGTAGGGCCAGATTCAGCCTGTGGGCCTTGCGTTTGTCACCTGTGAGCTGAATATCTGAAATCAGAGATATATATTATCAGAGAATAAGATACAACTATATTTTCTGCACAAGAAACCCTCTTTAAATAAACTAAAGACATACATATGAAAAGCAATTGGATAGAAAAAGATTCACTATCCTAAAACTAATCCAAAGAAGGCAAAAATAGCTGTTAATTTTACACAGAACAAATTTCACAATAAGGGAAGTTATTAGGGAAAATAATAGAGGGGTATTCCATAATGATAAGTGGAGCAATTCTCCAAGAATATATAACAATGTTTAATGTGTAAGAACCTAAACACAGAATGCCAAAATATATTATGTAAAAACTGAAAAAAATGCAAGGAGAGATAGATGAATCCACTATTATACTGGAGACTAAATAGAGGGAAGGACACAGTATCAGGCCACCGAGACGGCTAGACTTCACAGGGTAGAGTGTCAGAGAAAAGAGAACCACATACAGAAAGAAATAATGAAGAATGGCAGAACATCCTCTTGGAGGACATAGCGGCAGGCTTTGTATACATGTGGGTAAACTCCCTGAACTGAGGAAAAGAACTACCTCAAAAGATCAGAGGGATCAATATATGAAGCTTTCAGAGCCCAGGAACAGAACCTGTTTCTTCCACTGCAACCTCATATGTGAAGGATTCAAAAGTGCCTTGCCTTTGTAATGCGGAAGAACCACCCTTGCTAAAGAGGTGCTGTGGATTGCTGATGATGTGAAACAACTGAATATATCTCATATATTGCTGATTTCAGTAAATTACAGACACATTGGAAAACACTTTGGAAGTATCAACTAAATATCTGCTTACCCCATGGCTTAGGAATTTCACCTTTCAATTAATATTTATTCAGAAGAAATGTGTATAAATGTTTACCACAAAACATGTACAGTTTTTATACCAACACTTTCCTGTTTAAAAACTGGAACATTACCCCAAGGTGCACAAACCAAAAAATGGATTGTTTTATTCATACACTGCATAGTATTGAAATGAATAAATTACAAGTACTTAAAAATCACATAAATAAAAGGAAATAGACTTCTAGGAAGTCCAGGAAGCTCAGAGAGTCCCAAAGAAGTCGGACCCAAGGAGGAACACACCAAGGCACATCATAATTACATTAGCCAAGGTAAAAATGAAGGAGAGAATTCTAGAAACAGGAAGAGATAAGGGGACAGTAAGCTACAAAGGAGTTCCTATCAGACTGTCAGCTGATTTCTCAACAGAGACCTTACAGGCAAGAATGGGATGGAAAGAAGTATTCCAAGTCATGAAAGACAAGGACCTCCATCCCAGATTGCTCTATCCAGCAAAGCTTTCATTTAGAATGGAAGGGCAGATCAAGTGCTTCTCAGATAAGGTCAAGTTAAAGGAGTTCATTATCACCAAGCCATTACTGTATGAAATGTTAAAGGGACTTACCTAAGAAAAAGAAGATAAAAAACATGTGTAGTAAAATGACAGCAAACTCACAAATATTAACAACCACACCTGAAACAAAAAACAAGAAGAAACTAAGCAAACAACTAGAACAGGAACAGAACCACAGAAATGGAGATCATATGGAGGATTAGCAACAGGAGAG